>JBBPDJ010000026.1:10647620-10757111 GCA_037974625.1 Cucumis cinereus
CCCCCCCCCCCCCCCCCCTCCCCCCCCCCCCCCCCCCCCCCCCCCCCCCCCCCCCCCCCCCCCCCCCCCCCCCCCCTTCCCACAGAGAATATTGAAAGTTTGTCCCCTAAAAAAGACATTGAACTGAACATGTCTTGCCATTCAGTATTAAATATATATATTAGCAAAGACAATGATTGAGAAGCATAATTATTTTTTGGGTGTCTATATAATTCCCACATGATTTGTCAAATTATGCATCAATGCTTCCTATTTTCATAGCCCTAATTCTATCATACTCTACTTTCCAAACTCTCTTAGTCTTTAAGTAGTAGTTGTTGTTATTGTTGTTATTATTACATAATTGGAACTTCATATTTTCCAATTTCTTGTTTTTTGAAATTTTAATGAGTGTCCATTCGTATTTAATTAGTCCATTTGGTTGGACGGGTGTGTCACGATGTAATACCCCAAGCCAAGTATTTGAAATTTGGATTCAATACCTTATGACATCGACAGTTCCTCTACGTTCCTGCAATTTGGCATCGTCATCCTTGCTATCTTGAATGTTTCTAAGAGTGAAAATTATCCCCACAAATCAACACGAGTTCTTTCAACATGATTTGTCTTCACCCACATGCTTCCTAGAAAAATTTTCAAAAAGTCGTTCAACATAGAATTGCTCAAAGCTAAGCAAGTTTAACTTTGGAGTTTTTATGATTGAGTCATTGAAAACAAAAGTGCTCCTTGTTCATATAAGTAGTAACTTTTAATTTTTTTTACGCCTTTATTGACCATATTTTCATGTCCTCACTATCCCTCTCATTCGAATGTGATATCAATCAATTCATTCATATCTCTCTTTTCAACGAGAGGTGTTACACACAACCTATTCTCAGGTCTTTATTTCTTTAGAAGTGCTCGAAACCTCGACGGAGATTTGGGAGGTGCCCTTAAATTTTGACAGTTCTTCAAGTGTTGATTTTGGTTGGAGTTTTCTTTGTCTAGCCGCAATTATATTGCTCGGCTACTAGCTCCTTCTTGATTCTAAGTTTTGTAGATTTGTATTTTGGAAACATAAGTAGCTAAACTATTAGTTCTAGGGAAACTTTACTGCTATATTGTGTGGTATTCATTTATTGTCCTTTTAGATTTAGTTTATAATTCTTAATTAAAGACGTTAAATCATAGTAAATAAATTTATTATGTTAATAAGATATGAAGGAAAATAGACTAATTATATATTGATTGAACCATATAACAAAGGGTGTATATTTATGGACAATAAAGAACTACATACCTCTTACTCGTTAACACATTTATATGTGAGTTGAATTATGTTCTTTCTACCTCTATAGTCCCATTAAAAAAAATATATATCGTTACACATATTGTCTTTGTATATACGACAATGTAAACTATTATATATCAGAGATATACTATTGATAAATTACTACCCACGATTTTTATCATTAAAAAAAGCATAAAATAAAGAAGATTGATTGATATTATCTATGATAATCTTCACGATTGGGGCAATTGGAAAATAAATATACATATATATGTAAGAACATAAATGGAAAGAAAACTATTCACAATCCTCTTTTTCCTAGCTATAAATTTGAATATTGTAATTTTGTGACTTTTTTTTTTTTTTGGGTTTATAAGCTATTATTCACAATTTCCCTAAAATAATTTTGACCAAAATATTTATGACAAAAAAAGAAAAAAAAATACATAAAAATTCCACAAAATGAAGTGGGTGGTCCATCATCACTCATTTGATAGTCTCTTTGTCCAAGAAAAAGGACCAAAATATTTGGCTCCCCCACCCACTACCATAATATATATTTATTCATAATTACCATATAATTTAGTGCATCTTAATATTTTTCTCAAATTTATTAAAAAAACAACAAATTATGAATAATAACAAATATTCATTTAATTAAGTTTTGTTTGAAATAAAATTAAGAAGTAATTAGTATATAGATTAGAAGATGTTTAATTATTATAAAAATAGAAAAGGAAAAGGTCCCCTTTAATTTGGAGAATATTAAAAAATGTTTGGAAACCCTAAAATGGGAGGAGGTGAAATGTCTCTTTTATTTTAGATACCTTTGTTTTAAGGAATATTTTATATACATTTTGGCTTAAGCTTAAAACATAAAAAATCCAATTTCCCATTTTAAAAAAACAAAAAACAAAAACTTCATTTCTTTCCATTTCGAGGATAGCTATAGCTTACCTTTTTTTGTTGGTAGATTTTCTTGAGATACAAACGTTGTTTCGTATGTGTTAGAAATCATTGGTAAATGTTTTAATTGTGGTTTTTTTTTTTAAAAAAAAGTTAATTAACTTTTTTTTGTAATAATTTGTATTGAGTATAAAAGTTGAATTCAAAATACGACAACAATTTTTTATTTTTTATTTTTATTTTCAAAAGTTGATTAAAATAGAGACAATTAATGAGTTTTTCCATGTAAAATAAGACTTGATGTAAAATACTATTACACCATACTAAATATTTTAACATAATTGCCAAACAGGGTTTAAGACATAGAAAGACATTAATTTGTTGAAACTTATTTTAATAGTTTAGCTAAAATTCCTAATTTTGTTTTTATTTTTTGAATATAAAAGATCAAAAATAGGATAATTACAATGACCACTTTTAATGGTCGATAATAAATTGTATAGCAACATTTTTATAGAATAAAAAATAAGAGTAAAATTGCCAACAAGAACTTAGCTTAACTATTGAAGAAATGACAAAAGAATGTCACGACGGTTGCTCTTTTTTTTTTTTTTAAAAAAAAAGGTTAATAATTATTATTATTTTTTTCTATTTGGGTTATTTTATCAAACTAACAAATATTAAATCAAAATGGTGAACATTACGAGGTTAGATTATGTTAATTTTGTGTATTAATAGTTATGCATTAAATAAACACTAACATTTCTAAGCTCTTAAGAATGTATTAAATTTCAAAAAAAAATTAGAATAATAACACTAACAAAATTAAAACATGGATATAAAAACAATAAAGTAATTTAAATTAGAAAATCCAATAAATATATTTGATGTAAAAATTATTAAAAAGAAAAAGACAAACAAAGTTGTTTAAAGGTAATCCATCAAATATATATATTTAAACAAATTTAAGAAATATATATAAAAATTAGACATAAATATAAATGTGATTAAAGTGGGGAACCTTTTTTTTGACCTAATTTTTCAGCTGTCTTGGTTTATTGGAAGAGTGTCGGCAAACACAAACCAAACCCAAATCCCAATTAAATCAAATTAATTGTCTTCAATATTTCATTTTTTATTTTCTTTGTGTTTTTTATTATTTTTTAAATATATAATTTTCTTCATTTTTCTTAATCAAATCAATTATTGAGAGATAGATAATTAAACCATCGACTTTTAAAATGATAATTGTTGCATGCTTTAAACCAACAAATTGTATTTGGATGGTCGTCTTTTATTTGATTGATTTAGTGTAATTAATAAAATTCAGATAGATTAAATTACAAGTTTAGTCCTTAAACTTTTAAATTTGTATCCATTTGATTCATAAATATTAAAAAGTGTCTAGTGAGCCCTTTTAAACATGTTAGAGATATATTAGACAAAAAAGAAAATGTTTAATACAACCTATTAAAACAATTTTAACGCTTATGAACTATATTAGAACAAGATTGGAAGTTAATGACCTAATTAAATACTTTCCAAAGTTTTAAAAACCTTTTAAATAAAAACTTGTAATTTAACCATTAACGAATAACATAGGTACATTTTTTATATACAAACTCATTACATTACATAACACATACAAACATGCATTAATAAATCAAAGAAGGTATATACCTATATGTATATATTATTAATTCTTTTGAATATTAGATAGGTGATGAGATGAAATAAAAAGTCAACTAATGAGCTACAATTTTTAAATCACTACCCCATATATAGTTTGGTGAATATTAAAATTATAAGAGATTATTATTTTGTTAAAATAAATTTTAAATGGGGTCAATAATTAGATAATGCACTAGAAGAAGAAAGAAAGAATAGATTCTCATTTACAATTATTGAATATAAAAATGATATTATAATGTAATGTAAATTATAATGTCATATTCAAAAAGGGCATTATCAAAGGAGGGTGGAAGGGGGTGGTCTCTACTGACTTTATTATGCAAATTGTTCCTTTAGGAAGATGAGAACACAAAAATATTAATTGCTTCCTGTCTTATTATATATTGTGTATATATTCAATCACTCAACATTGCATTGATGTGATTTCTAACTCACTTTTTACACTAACTTCTATATTATTCAATGTTATATATGATGTGTTTCTATCGAGCCAACCCAACCCAAATAATAAATACAAACGACTTAGGCAGTGTCAATATTGTTGTTATCTACATGCATGTGTTAATATGATATTGTCTATTTTAAATTTAAGTTAGATATGATTTTGATTTGAAAGTTTATTATAAAGAAGTTGATGTCAATAAAAATGTTGTCTTATCGTTTATAACTTACCTAAACGAAGGTCTACACCGAACTTGAAATATTGAGTGGGGTTGGATGAGTTATTGTAACCAATTCTCCCTTCCTCCAATGTTTTCGATGACTTCATGTGACGATAAGGTGAAATATATATATATATATCATTAACGTTCGTGTATGTTCTATTCATACGTTTCATACGTGTAAAAGTATGATAATGTGTTTATGTTATGTTGATTTTATGAACATAAAATAATACGAAGTTGGTGAAGGAGGAGTTCATTCTTACCTTTCAAATCAATGGATATTTTTACTATGGATGATATGACTTTTCATCTTCTCAATTATATGAGATATTAAGCTAAATGGAAGACAAGACAGAAAATAATCATTATTGTCTCTTATAAATGAAATAAATTAGGATCCTCAATGACATTATGTATAAAAACTTTTAACTTTTTGGATGATAAAAAGGTTATATTAATTTATTTATAAATTTAATTGTTCGATATCAATATTAAATTTAAAGATAATATGTCATCTATTTAATTTAATATGAATAGAAATATTAATAATTATATTCATCACTTGATATTTTAATAAAAAAAACTTAGTAATTAATCTAAATAAATTTTATAATTTTTGTGACTTTTAAAAATATTTGTTGATATCAATATATCTATTGATATATCTATGAAATTGAAATCTCGACATCGATGTCAAAACAATTTTCAAAGTCAAGAAGGAAGTTTTTTCTGATAAATTATTATAGATAAAAAACATAAATTATTAGAAAGAAGAAAAATAAGAAAATAAAATAAAATACCCATGAATCTCTAACCTTCACATGTAAAATGTTATATCCAAAAAGCCAAATGTATTTTCTACAACAATCATTCAACCCTTCTCTCTTTATTTAATTTTACATTTACCTAAAAAATTACTGCTGAAAATATATTCGATGGATTGTAATAAACAACGACATACTACTATATTTGTATCTATTTGTGTTTATGATAGTACAGATAGTAATCTATCATTGATAAACTGTAATATTTTTTTTATATTTGTAAGTATATTCGTTCATTTTACTATGTTACTAAATTGTCACTTAAGTTGAGTAAAGCTCGATTTTTTGGTTTTATTAAATAATTAAAAAGAATATATATATGATGTTTAATTGGATGGGAGAATATGTTCATCCAATGATATCCATAATTCCCCACACACTAAATATCCTCTCTCTTTTTGAATGAAATTGAGGGTATGATCATCAAGGGATGAACCTCACTTTGGTGGGTCTATTTTGGGTTTGGAAGTTCTTATAGATCATATAAACATTATTGTTATTAATAATAATAAATAATGCTAAGGGAAATTATAGGATTGGTAGTCCCCTTTCCTTTTAGCTTTAACCAAAGTCAATAACAGAAAATGGGGTTTGCTATGTTTGGGTGTCATAATCTGATTTTGTTCACTAACATGTGATCCAGCTAGTTGTCATCAAATCTAAGGGGAAACTCCAAAACAAAATTTTGTCAGTGTCATGGAAACTCCAATAATCCAAACAAAAACCTTATCTCTTTAAACACAAAATACTTCAGTTTAAGCCCTATGAAGATCATCCCCTTAGTTTCTTGGCATTGACCCATTTTAGCACTTGGGGACAACACATTCTCTTTTTGTTTTAGGTAATTAGGAACAATAACAGTATTTGTTGATGCTGAAATCCAAAAGTGAAATGGATCCAACCTTCATGTGACGCCAACGGTGAACTTGTTTGATACACGAGGTACATATATGTAATCGTTCAAGTATGTGAATGATGTGTATTCATGTGCTTTCATTTGTTTGTGTCTTTTAAGAAAGGGATCATTTTCTTCCTCGTTGGTAATCAAGTACAAATCAAATCAATAGATGCAAATTGAAGTTACAAAGTAATTGAGTTTCAATAGAACAAGTTTCTTCTCTTCATGAGCTTGTGAGATTTAAGATGAATTTTAAAGTGGACTCAACAACGCTTCCAATAAAAAGAACTTGGCCTACAAAAAATAAGACATGCACACTAGTGTGGAGTTTGCCACACACACTCTGATTTAAAGCCAGAAAGTGAAAGAATGAAAAAGTTAGGGACGTTAGGAGGTTTGAGAGTATGGTTCAAATTACCTCATATAGATCTATAATGATATATTTACAGAGAAGATTGACCTAGATCTTTCTATGTTCCTTTTTGATATCTTTTTATATAATAACCTATCGAATCCTAGGTGGGATTCATGGGCTCAAGGGCATGTTGGGCACACCCTATGCAAAAGTTAAAGTTAGGGAATTGAGCCCAATAGTCCAACTCCACTTTCTTGGCCCGTTGTGATCTTGTCTTGGTCCCGATTCAATTTTCTTTTCTCCTAAATCTTATCTTTCTACAAGTTTCACTAAAATGTAGGATGAAAGATCACAATCTGAATTGTTGGCAACTTATTGAAGATATATATACAAACACCCTTTGCAACACAATACAAATATGCCAATCTATAGACCAAAGTTTACGAAACTTTGTCTATATATTTTCAAAATTATTCAGTCTTGACAGATGGGGTTAAATAGAATTCCAAATTTTCAAGTTTAGTTTAGAGTATACCCTTTCATTATTGCACACCATATCTCAATAAAAGAAAATGGAACAAGATATTTCTTAGAAAATTTGTTTAAGGGGCAATTAATAGAGGGTGCTTTTTGTTATTATTCTTTGATATGCCCATTATACTAGGTCATACCAATATGGAATGTATAAAATGTTTTATAGTTAAATTTAAGGCTTATGCTTCTGACTCTGGGCTTTTCAATGTCATACATTTCATGTCAAAGATGAATTCCAGAAGACAGTGCTATACAAATATACCTTATCAATATAGCAGTTTTGTTGCAGTTAAAGGGAAAATTAGCATTGAATCAGTACTCACAATTGCATGTCTAGACTGCAGAACAAGCAACCACCAAGTAATTTTAGAATCCAAGGCTTAATTGGTAGCTATTGCACTTCATGCAGGAGAAAAGCGCAGACAGATTCACTCAATCTCTAGCACATCATAAAAAGTAAAAACCATGGCTATTTGGTATACGAGGTAATAAATTTGACCTCATTCCATAATTTGAAAAACAAAAAGTATAATATATACATAGAGATCTTTCATTAGGCAAGTTCATATGGACATCAGGGGAATACCAATAACAGCAATCATATTTCATAATTCACTTGAAGGAAGGCTACAGCATACGGCAACACGAAGGAGGAGACAACTCTACAACAATGTGATACTGAAATGGAGAGAGGACATCTAGAGATGAGGCACACAATAGTAAGAATAAGATAGAAGAGTTTAAGTAGAGATTTCTTTTTCTACTGAAGTTTCTAATCGTGTTAGAAAGGTCTTACCCATACAGGATCTCAACACATCTAAGGGATCGGGAGCCAAGTCTCAGTAGAAAAAGTTCGAATCTATCATCATATTAATATCAATGAGAAACTAAAGCTGATCTTTGTAAGTCTTCACTCAGAGAAATTACACTTTTGAGACACTTGAAAAACAAATATAAAAATAACATACAGAAAGATCCCTAAATACCTAATGAGTTACTTAGAAAAGCACGTTCCCAAGACAAATACAACATTCATTTGTGAAGAAACCCCCCAAAAATTTAAAAAAAAAAAAAGTAAAATGAAAAAAGAAAAATCAGAAGAAAATATCTATCCCAAATATACTGTACAAAATATATAATAAGTTCTCCACTTTAACCCAAGGGGGGTGGGAGCCAAATTGTTAGGCCTGTTTTAAAGTTAGTTAACCTTTCCAGACAAAGCACATATTATCGTCAAGACCATTGTTAAAGAACCCATTATCTGTAAAATCATGGGCTATGTCCTGGATTATATCATCATCCAATTGAAGATTTTGTGGCAAATCTACACTTCTTTGGTTAAACCCACTGCTGCTACGAGCACCGGCTGCTGATACATCACCAGTTGAAGCACTTTTGAAACTGTTACTTCGACTTGGGGCAGGCGTGTTGCTACCAGATGCATTGGCTGTGCCTGCAGCTGTCACAGAAGAGCTGCCGGCTCCATAGCCCGTATAAGTTCCAGAAATGCTTACTTTAGTGTTTGATCCAGAAAGTGGTTGCTGTTGCGGTAGCTGTTGCTGTTGAGGTTGCGGTAGCTGTTGCTGTTGAGGTCGCGGTAGCTGTTGCTGTTGAGGTTGCGGTTGCTGCTGCCCTCCCCCACTGTTATTAGACATCTGGAGTAGTTGCTGGATCATCTGATGTTGCATAGCCTGATTATTGTTACTGTTACCTTGAGTGCTCGGCCGCTGATGCAGTTGGTGTTGAACTTGAGATTGTTGCTGAGGCAAATTAGGACTTGAAAGACCACTGCTGGGCACGTTCTGCATTGGTGCTGATGTTATAGCGGTTGTCCCATGAAAGCTTGATGGACTCTGGTTTGAGGTATTGAATGACGATGATGTCTCCTGCTGGAGTGGGTTTGAACTTGTTGAATTCATTGAGTTCTGTCTCATTAGAAGATTCTGGTAGTTAGACAATGCCAACGCAGCTTGTGCCGAACCGCTCAAGGTTCCTCTGCCGACTAGTTGATTTTGGCTATTCATTTGGTTGTTTAGTCCAGGATGCAGGGAGACCATTCTACTAAGGGTGTTACGGTCCGTTGGCAGACCCTGGGCATTAGCAACCTGTTCAATCTCTTGCATTTTCTGCATCTGCAGCTTCGCCGTGGCGTGCTGAGGATAACTTTTCAAACCCTCTGTGAAAGTATTACCATTAGATTCAAAGCTAAGACACTAAAATCAAGCAGAAAAAAATGTGGTTTTAAAAATCTAATTCAACTAAAGCAAGAATTGAAAATAAAATAAATAAAACACGAACAGGAGATAATCATGTGACCTGAACCATCAGAATTGAGATGTTTACACCGAATGCCATTTTCTGGATTATGCTAATGCAACTACTAATCCTATATATTTGAACCACAAGAACTTGATCCCTCTTTACTGAGAGATTATATTTCCAAAACCAAAAGAAAACATACTCGGAACAGGACAAAATGCTCATAAAGTTGTAAGGTTAATAAAATGCTTATTAATCAAGAACAAGAGCTAATTTGTGAAGAAAAAAATTTAGAAAGAATGAGGCCTACCAACTGGTCCGGTTTTCTGCTCCCTACAGAAATCGATCAAATCTTTCATGCTATTGACAACCTCTGATATCTGAACTTGACGAAAAGAAACAAATACAATTAAACCAAAAATGAACTGAATGAAAGCAAAGCAGTAAAGTATATAACAGATACTCTGTTGTAAACTACGTGATAATGCACCTGCAAGCATCTAACGTATCTTTTAGAGAACCCCAAATCATTCAGCGACTGCAACTCCAGACTCTTGGCAAGCTGCTGCCCAGCTGTCAAAACCCTAAAAGAAGGATAGCATTAGCAAATTCTGACGCATTAGAATTGATAAAGGTGATGCATTAATTTCCAAGAGCAAACAGCCACCATTTATAGCAACCACATTTTGGATAGGCAGACAGTCAATGTCCTCAAGTCCCATGTACTTGGATAAACAAATTCTCAAACACTCCTAGATGGTATTTGGTGGACTAAGAGAAGAAGTAAAGCATTCCAGTATTGTACCGACAGCTCAATTAACAAAATAAACCAAAGTATCCATCACGAGCACAATTTTTTCCTCTACTACGTGCACTTTTATCAAAACAAAGGGAGATAAAAAAAACAAAGCGATTACTCGGTATTTGGACTTGGAAGTCAAACCATCATACAAGATATCCAAAATTGAAAAGTGAACACAGGCGCAAACTACAAAGGGAAATAAACAAATTTGATTTAATAAGATGGATTTCACTATCTGTTTGATCAACTCACATATTACTGTTTGCTTGTAAATCCTGCTGAGAAGCCCCATCAGATCCTCCTTCAGCAATAGTGCTCTGGCATTTCTGTGCCACCTGGACCAATTGATTCACCTGTATTTATATATTTGTCCACTGAACGGATCAGTTTACAACTAAAAAGGAACAATCAGAAAGTCAACATCTGATGCCAACTTCTAAAAAATTCATTGAAGGATAATATGTAATCAAGAAAATTAAAAAACAGATAATATCTACTCAATCTTCAGTTGTAAAAAAGGAAAGTGATGGAACTTGAAGGGTTAGAAAGCAGAGTTAAATCTGAGAAGTTTTTATTTCTTTGTCAATCGTTTTCTACCTCAAACATTAGCAGCCCAAGACTACTTATACAAAAGACAAAATGTGACTTATCTATCACCTTTTCAACCGGTAAGTTAAACTCATTAAAATAATCATTTAACTACAGCAAGCTAAAACATAAATAACTAAATAAAATACATCCGAAAGGGAAAAAAAAAACAAAAACAAAAAACAAAAAACAAAACCAACCCAAACCAAAAATAAATATATTGGAGCATTAGCAAAAAAAGTACCCAGAAATTCTAATTCCATAATAGACCGCTGGAAGTCTCTTTAAAGGAGAAATCATCCTTTCTAGTTAGACATGCGGTCAAATTTATATATTAACTTTGTTCCAAGAATTTAACATTTTTTAACACATAAACTAGCAAATCCCAGATAGTATCGGAATATCTTATCTTATGAGAAGTTAGTATCAGAATCTTATTAGCATATATTTGTCCTACATAAGAAACAAAAAATATACAAAACAATACCTGAGGAGCAACCAGTCTACGAGGAAGAAGTTCTTCATGTCGTCTTGCACAAAATTCCCATGCCAATATCTGAAGTATAATCCAATTACCAAAATATTTTAGTACAAAAGGGTTTACTCTTAAATGGATTTATAGAACTATACATAATCATTCTTGTAACCTTCAATTCATGAGTAAATATGATACGAAGCTGTCCCTCACGAACAACACGAAGTTGCTCATACACACTCTCTTGAACCGCTTTTCCATATTCTAACATCATAATTCCAGATGAATATCTGAATTCCCGTGGCATATCCAAGAACAATAGCTCATCAATGACTCCACTGCCAAATTTGATCTCATTTAGCCTAGGAAGGACTTCAAAGGAAGCCTCTGAAACGATCGCATAAAATGGATTATGTTATGCTTTATATTGTAGCAAAGACAAATTAGAAATGTGAATTACAAGATATTAACTTCAATCCAAAATGGGGCCAGACGTCATTGACTGTATATCAATATGATAACTCAACAATGATACTAAACAAAGCATAAAATCACAAGCATTATATTGTACATTTTCTAAGCCATTGATTCTGCAAAGCTATTTTTAGAACGATGGAATCTTCATAGCTAACAGGTTATACAAGCCAGAAGGCACGAACATACTTTACAATTCAAACATCCAAACAAGCAACCATAGCGGCTTTCCATATGGAAAAGGAAATTTCTGTAGGTCAACTCTCCTCAAACTAACCTCCAAAAGTGATCAGCCAACTTTTGAACCAACCCGTTTCAACTATACACACAGAATTAGTTACTTAACAACCATTAGAAGACATTATATAGAGGTCAAACTATTTTAACCAACCATAATAGAGGTCAAACTACTACAAACAAGGAAACCATCTAAAGGGTGATGTTGAGCCAAGCTAGAGGGCTTAGAACTACTTCAAGATGGTTCGTCTATTTATTCTGAACATTAGAAATGTGGTCTGGGTCCATGCCCATTCAGATTTGATAACATGTGGTTGTCCCGCCTCACTTTCAACTCTTCTTTTGTCTCATGGCAAAGAGCAAGGGTAGATGGTAGGTGGGAGAGTTTTCTCTTCTTGAGGAGGCTTGAAGGCCAGAATGATGCTCTAAGGAGTGGAATCTTTATGGTGATGATTGGATGAAGATGTCAACACAACTTCAAAGTATTTTTATTTATTCTCTCTATCTTTTTATATTTGTGGATCTCCAAGCCCAGTTGCACACACCTCATGTAATCTCACGAAACACCTCATGTAATCTCATGAAGCCCAGTTGCACTAACAAGTGTCCCATAAAAAACAAGTGTCACATTCGTGCATGACATAGACACACTAGCCAAACTAAAGTGTACATACTTATTTGAGGGAAATTATTAATATGGCTATGAATGAGGCCTATGTGTGCCTGATTCCTAAAAAGGCCACGGAAAATAAAGTAAGACTCCAAGAAAATAAGTTTTATGACTTTGTACATGATAATTGTAAGATCTTTGGCAGGTAAAGTCAAAAAGGTGCTTCCGGTTAGATATTCTATTAAATTTACACTTATCCACGAGCCTTTTGGGTTGAATAGGTGATTTTAGTTGAATAGGTGATTTAAAATGGTATAAGAGCAGATGGTCCAAGGAGGTTCTTTGTTCAAGCCCCTGCATTGTTGTTTCTTCCCCAATTATTATTCATTTCCACCAGCTTAGCTCTTCTTCATATTTCAAGCCCGCAAGTGAGTGGGAGTGTTAGATATTATATTAAATTTACCCTTATTCACAAACTTAAACTTTTAGGTTGAATTGGTGATTTAAGACTTCCTTCCATTGTCTCTAACGGCCAATAGGCCATTATGGGCAGAAGACAAATTTTATAGTAGGTATAGTTGGGAATGAGGACAGTGAGGACTATAGAAAGAAAAAAAGAAAAAGGAAGGTGTGATATTCAAATTGATTTTGAGAAAGTATTAATCATGTGCCAGGAATTTTTTTAATGTACCGCCAAAAAAAAAAAAAAAAGATTTTGGTTGTTTATGGAAAACTTGAATTTCGAACAGTACAAGACCAGTTAACTCCACCATTCTCATCAATGGAAGGCTGATAGTCATGCAACCAGGGGGCTCTGGCGAGGAGATCCCTTTTTCTCCTTTCTTGTTTAATATGGTTGTTGATGTTCTGATCATAAAGAAACAAACATGTCCCAGATGTCTCCATGTCCTATTATTATAGAAATTGGCGTGTAGTCATGTCCGTGTTGTGTTGTGTCCATGCTTCTAAGATTCCTATCGTAGTAAGTAATATTATTAAAGGGTTTGTGAGGAATTTCCTTCGGAAAGAAATTGAGTGTGGAGGTTGTCCCAAAATCAAGGGACGCCAGAGGTTTGCATTGGTAAACCTGAGATTACGTGATGAGGCTTTGGGAAATTGGTTTTGCCATTTACCCATGGAACTGCATGCTCCATGGATTTCTGTTGATCAATCTTTTAGTAATTATCAACTTGTTGTTATTCTATTGGATTGGAGTCCTTTCTTATAGATAGCAGTGGGCTCGTTTTTTGTACACCCTTGTAATTCTTATGCTACATTTCAGTAAAAGTTCGGTTTCTCACCAGAAAAAGAAAAACCCTGCAATTTGGATTTTTGTTGAGGGGTGGGGGAGGGGCAAGAATTGAAAATAGTACATTGATTGTGACAATTTCAACAATTACTTCCTTTTTGTTTCAATAAAGATACCATTTAAATCCAAGCAAAATAATCTTTTACACCTCTACAACAGCCCCTCGTTAGCTTCCAACAGAATTTTAAACACTCCAAACCATTCTTTTGGAGAACTCAATTATCTAAGTAATATAAAGAAGGTTAACAGTATCATACCAAATCCCCGTCCAGATTTTGATCCACAAATGTCACACTGCCATGCATCCTGAAATATAGATCACAAGGGAGGATTCAGGGAGAGAAGCTAAATGTCACGACTATCTAATTGGAAGAACAAAATAAATTTTGCAGACATCATTTTAGCAGCTTCTAAATGACCAATTTTACACATCACAAAAGGTTCTTTTCATAAGAAAGATTAACCAAATTCCAAATGTCATAATTAGCATAGTGAGAGTAAATAACAAGTAGAAAAGGCCAACATTACAGATAAAAACACACAATAATATCAAAGTAAGGCAAAACTGACCATGGCTGCTTGAGGGAAAACACCAAGTGCATGATGTCCAACATTGTTATATAATGACAAACACCATCTTTTCTTTGCACGAGGGGAATAATATTCAGTCACGAACTTCCTCCAATAGGCAATACTATTATCCTATCAGAAGCCATAAAATAGTTGACATTTAGGGTAACAAAAAGTGCATGTAAATGAGAGAATGTGAAATAGAACCTAGAATATTTACCTGAGATGGATAAAAGTAAATATAAATTCATTAAAGAAGACATTTTTTTCATAAATATGCAGATGATAACCCCAATAAAGAAAAAAAAAAAGAGGCAGAAGATGAACTTACAGCAGGCCTTTGACGCTGATGGTACAGGTACTGCATTAGCCGCCGAGCACATACACCACCATCATGAGGCCGCTTCATAGCATTTACAGGCTGTATTGCCTGTTGCTGAAGCTGCTGCCTCAACTGTATCTGCTGCTGCTGCTGCTGCATATGAGCTCTCTGCAAAGGAGGTAAAGACTGAAAAATTTGTTGTTGTTGCCGTAATCTCTGTTGCTGCTGAAATAATGCTGCTTGTAACTGAGGTGTATTACGACCTTGCAATTGCATGGAATCTTGTCTCTGCAGTAGCTGTTGTAAAACCTGCTGTTGCAGAAAATCATCCTGCTTAATATCCAAACGTGGTTTCTTCTGTGACTGAGAATAACTATTGGGATCTGTCATGAGAGATCCAGAGATACGTGCACCCATGGGGAGTGAAGCTTGAATAGTTTGTGAATTTGACAGTGATGCATCACCTGAAGAAACTTGTCGGGCCTGTGCCTGGGTTTGTTGCAACTGGGGGGCATTATGATCCTGCTGAGAATTGTGCTGCAGTACAGAAGATGCATCAATGAGTGATGCACCTGAGATACTCATGTTATTTGATGTAAAAGACATGGGAGACGTAGGTAATCGCATGTATGATTCCGCATTCATGCTTGGACTTCTCTGCAACTGAGGCCCACCTGAAAGTGCAGAGTTTGCATCTGTAACCAAAGAACTTGCCCCAACACTTGGTCCCGAGTTTGCCACACTATTAAACACACCATTTGTATCCCCAGAAACTGGACCCAAATTTGAATGGCCAGTTCCTGGAATTGAATTTGATGAGTTTCCATAAGATGAGCCCAAGTGAGATTTAACGGTAGCCTTGGACTGTCCATCTCCCTGGAAAAATATCCCAGAACTTGAGGAAGATTGCGCTAATCCTCCAGCTACTCGAGAAGCTGCCATTGGGGGCACCAATCCTTGGTGGCCAGCGTCCAAGTAGCTCTCTAAAGCCAGTCTCTTCACTAATCACTACTACAAAATATTTCTGACCCCACAAAATATGATATTTAAACTAAATCCATCGGGAAGAAACCCCAAAACTTACTCATAGACATCCACAAACCTCAAAAACACATGACCAAACAACAGCGAAGTTCAGTACTAACTAAAAATAGAGAAAAAACTAACCCCTCGTTCTTTAAAGTTATCAATCACTAATCACACATCCGACAAGTTCTTAACCCCCAGATTGCAATGTGCCTGCGATCTGCTATCCCGGTCCCTATTTCAACAATATCCAGAAGACCCTAAGGTTAAACAGATAAAACAAAGACATTAGCAGAGGAAAAGGGAAGAAAAGAAAACTTCAAGGAAAACCCACCAACGACCACCACAAAAATTAAAAAAGACAAACAGTTCCCCACATATAAGTAGCATTTCACAAGTGGCAGAGCCAGCCTCAAATGGGAAACAAAAACGTAATTCAAATAACAACTTTCAACACCCAAATTCTCGCCTATCTTAACCATAAGGAACAGAAATGAAATTATATCGCACGCCACTTCAGAAATCAAACAGCAATTTGAATAATCAAGGCTCAATTTTTGAAAGAAAGAAACAGACAGAGAGAGCTGCACCTCCAAGAGTCATAGTTAAAGTTAAAATTAAGCATTAAAATCGAAGAAAAGTTAAAAGATCAAGCAAGAACAAGAAGCAAAAAGAAAAAGGGGGCGACAAGGATCCAAATCCGAACCGATTAGAAAAAACCGGAACGAACAACAAAATTAAATAAAACCATTAAAAGGAAAAACGACAGAAGAAAGAAGAGAGTTTGACTACCAACCTTGAAAACCGGAAAAGAGGCTTAAAACCAGACAAGTAATGGAAGCTAAACGCTGTGAATTCGGAGAATTGAAATCGGAGAGAGAAAAGAGAGAGAAAAGAGGAAGAAGAAGAAGAAGAAGAAAGGAAGGGGATGCCAGTTATATACATAGCGGGAATCGCCGGGATCGAAATGACCGGTTTCTCCGGTAGCCAGCCTTGTGATACCGGCTACTGACGGTAAGATTAGTGTTCAAACGGAGTCAGTTCTCATCCCATAGTTCTAAGAAGGAAGATCGTCAAACACGTGGCGTTAACCCATTGGCTGATCTCATGTGTTGTTTATGATGGATCATGATTCATTTCAGCTTGATTACTGTTTACTAGCACTGATCTCCTGCGGCCGTTTCTATTCTAAACATTATCGGGTTTCTGCCGCCTCTTGACTTCACGTTTGACTATGAGACGTGGTGGAATATCATTCGTTAGTGGGTGTGTGAGTTCATGTGAACTTGGGTGTAGTGGAATTTGCCTCGTGGACGGTCTAGTCAAGAGACAGTGACAGACTGTCAGATTGACACGTGCGAATGACACGAGCGATAAAAGGAGGACACGTGTGAGTTCTTCACTAGTTCTCGTTTTTTTCTTTGAAAATAGCTGAAATTATACATAATTATACTTCTTAATTTTTTAAATTTCATCTATGGGTGTCTTCAACTCCAAGATTTCTTTTCATCACATAAGTAAATTTTTTAATTCAATCCATCGCACTTTAAATTTGTTTAATTAATTTTGTGATTAGTTGGCTTTATTCAAGGTTCGGAGTACGGTTATCGATGAAAACATTGAAGTCTTAATTTTATGAAAATATTGGTATCGATAGGATTGTAAGAAAATTTTATGGAAGTCGATGAAAATTATTATAAGTAGTTAATAAAACTACGATGGTAGTTGAATTAGATCATAATTGACCATTTTTAATAATATACAACATTTAGATGTATTATGTAAAACATGTGTAAAATGTTGATTGAGGGTAGAAATTTAAAAAACAATGAAAAAATAACTATAAAAATATCAAATACTAGAAATTAATTACAAAATTAAAAGACATTTGAATATTTGCAAAATCTTAGTGTTAAACTAACCTTATACAATTATAAATCCCATTGTTATCAATCAGTTTGAGCATATCAAAATCTTGAAATTGAATTATGATTCCAATTGAACTAAATATGAAATATATCCATAAAATGTAAAAGTTAGCTATCTTGACATTGTCAATTTCAAGTTGTATACATACATATTATTTTAATAATGCAAAACATAATTTTAATAAACGTTGACGGGTTTCTCTATCTTTACAATTTTTTTAAAATGTTGTTATATATGTTAATATTTTGAATCTAATTGCTATATTTGCAACTATCCCTTAAGCAATTAGACCTAAACCCTTGAAAACTCTATAAATAGGTGAGTTCTTTATTAAAAAAGAGTAATTACAATGAATAACAGTTTTAGGGACAGTAACCTAGCGCATAACAACATTTAAAAAAATATATATATAGCAAAGTCTATAAATAGACTTCTATCACTAATGGACTCTTATAATTTATTAACAATAGACCAATATTTGCATTATAATCTATTAATGAATCTGAAAATTTTTGCTATATTTGCAATTTAAATATTGTTATATATGTTAATTATTTGAATCTAATCGCTATATTTACAACTGTCTCTTAAAAACGAAAATTCCAACAAAAATGTCGAGAGAATTTACCAATTATCAAACAAAGCCTTAGATTTCTAAAGCTAGAAGAATTCTTGAAGACTAAAGTCTTTTGAAGATAACAACATTCTTCGACACTATAGCTTCATAAACATTCACGGGCACCATTGGTGCATGTCTACAGTAGAGCACACTTTCGAGAGAGAATCAAATAATCAAATATAGGGATTGAACTCCACTTTTATTACACGTATTAAATTTCCTTGATCAAAATCTCGAAAAATTCACATCTATATTTCCCACCGTAACCAACATAATATATATATTTCAAATAGGATTTCGAAAACAGAAGACAAAGGACATCAGATATATATATATATATATATCATGCAATGAGAAAGGAAAATTTGAACTTATTTTTTTCCCTTTTTCTCTTAAATGGGACCCCAAGCCAGTGAGCAAATGCACACCAGGATTGAGAAGAGTAACACAGGCCTTAATTTTGACACACACAAATTGAAGTTGGAAGATTATTTACTTACAACCGCTGTCCTTGTGTAGCATCTTCATGGCCATTCATCATTTGAGGCCTGGATTATCCCAAGCAGCTAAAAATATTAAGATAAACTATACCAACAACAACAAGGATTTCCTCATTCACTCATCTTATACTCATTCATCCCAACCCTTAGGCTATCTATAAAAGAAAAAACTTACTTGCCTCCTCCACCAAATTCACTTTACTTGGTTCTGGATCAAGCATAAACCCGTCCAAGATTACCATCCAGCAATTTCTTCGTCAACGTCAACGTCGCCGTCGTCAACAAACACCCCACCTCCAAGTAATGTATGCCAGACAATATGCTCCCATCCGTGGACACCCCTCCGAACAAATCTAGAGGCAATGGCACGACCATGGGAATGGCCTATCTCTCCACTAGTAGATGAGGACTCATGCAAGTCGGGGAAATACTTCAAAATGCACTTTCCTGACTGGTCAATTATATCCACGTCGTATTCAGGCAAGAGTGGTCGACCAACGACTTCGACATGACAGACACTGTATCATTCATTCAATACCAATGGTGGGTAATTAGAAGATAAATATAAGTACAAAATAAAATGGGGAAAGAAGGTAACAGTCGAATTGCACCAGAAGTTGTACAAATGGGATTTTTACTAAGAATATAGAGCAAAAATCAGTCCAAATGTCTCTATGACAAGATAAGAAGCATATTAGTTCGATTAACATATCCATGTACTACACAACAACTGGACACTTGTGTTGGACACATACCGGACATTTATGCAATAGATGTGTTCACCACTAGAGGTACAAAGTCAATGTAAGTCCAACATATATTAGACAGACACATCAAATATTTGTTAAGTAAAAAAAATAGACACATATTATAGAAGTAATAAATTTTGAGAGCCATAAACTCACTAACTTTGAATTTCCTTCTTGTACACAAATTTTAATAAATGTATCCTTGTTGTGTCTTAGATTTCAAAAGAAATGGTGAGAGATGCCATGACACATGTCACATCGTATCCGAATCTCTATTTGTACCCATGCTTTGCTTCATTGATGAGCAACAAAATGTCCAGGTGATAAAGAAAAAGATAAGAGGTCCATCTCAAATGCCAATTGTAGTTCTAAATCAGTTTTGGTATGAATGAATCAGCAAGTGGAAGTAAAATTTTTATTTCTCGAGAAACTGAGTTCAGAATGTTTTTTAATAGAAAGATCCTACATCTTTTTCACTTTTTTTTTGGCACCACATGTTATGCTTTTAAAAATTAAACTTTCAACATGGGGACATGGGCTACCTATAATTTTTTAATCACATATGCAGTTCTACGCTTAAGGGTATAATTTGAGTTTTCTCCAAACTAATCAATAATGGTTGAATTCAAACTAATATTCCGCTAATAACTACACCAATTTGTATGGTTTCAATTATGATCCAATATTCAAAAAATCTAAAAGCAAATACAACTCCATTTTCAGTGAATCTCTTGTTTTCATATACCAACCAAACACATACCTTCACCATTTGCTTAAATTATTATGTAAAGTCACAGAGATGAAAACTTCACTATCAAGTATCAACAATATAAATTTTGACCCACGCCAGAATGTGCCATTACTAAAAGGAAATGAATTTTGAGGCTTTATAAGAACTAACCATAAGTAAAATAATCCATCCATCTCCTGTCTTTGTACTCTCCCCAAGAGTTCAACTTGCAGAACCCCACCTACGCAGAAAGCAGGCTCTGGAAGCTTAAATATTTGCAGTGTATTTTCCTGTAATCATTCAATAAAAGAGAGAGCCATAAGGTACAACATGCTAACTCATGAAAAAGAAAAGTTCTCAGAATTTGGATGCCAAAGCCAAGGAATGAACATGCTTCATCAACTGTCAGTGAGAGAAAGGATTTAATAGCTTATTAAATAGCAAAATATCGATATTAAAAATGAGACTTTCTTTAGGAAAAATGCATGGAGGAATTAAGATGAATGTTGAAAGCTAATTAGCTACACATGACATAATGAAACACTTGTTCGCTCTATTATGACCTGACAAAATATGAATAAACGTATTTTAACTTACTTGGGTCATTGGAAATTCTGGCGAGACATAAGTCCAGATAAAATCATCACTTTCTGGATTATGGTCAACAGCTGAATCATTTGAAATGTTTGTACTCGAGTTTACAGAAACCTTTTGATGCCCCATTTTAAATCGAACGGCCCTTGATGAATATATAGGGAAGCCATCCTGAAAATATGCTGATGCAGGTATGATTATCAGTTAGTTAAGAGATGTTCAAGTCCAAAAGTATGCGTGTAATTAATTATTCATAGGGCAGAGTTGGGATAAACCTAGGAATGGTTGAATATGAATTTCAGAAACAACACATAGGTTGGAGACCAACCCATACGTTAAGGTCTCAGGAACATCAGGATCTTTTGAACCTAAACTAGACCAATATGACGCTCGATTGCGAAACCTGTCACCAGGTTCCAGCGTATTTTCGATACTTTCTATAGGATTATTATCAGTGGAGGATGCACCAATGGCCACTGCAATGCAATCTGTTCTAGTTTCAGGGTTAAGACTTTTAGCTAGGAGCAAATAGATTCGATGCAACCTCTGTAGGTATTCCCATTTCGTAATGCTGCTAGACCCAACTGTTGAAATATCAATCATGCCCTTAACTTCAATACAATGGGGAGCACCAGATAAATCAGGAAACAATCTCAAGCAGAGCTGCTTGCTGAGACTATTCTCAATAACTGCAAAACATTTAACAGAACATTCATAAACAAGAAAGAAAACAATTTGAAATCAAACAAATCTTACATGTCACAAACTGGATGCTATAGGTTCTAGGACCACAATTACACGTTGCAATTATTTGATAGTTAGATTAGGTTCAATAAACGCATGAAGGAGAGTCCCACCACATGCTTACATATCCTCATAAAGGTTAACTTAGACCCTATTTGGTAACCATTTGGTTTTTTATTTTTAGCTTTTAGTTTTTCAAAATTAAGCTTAAACACTCCTTCCACCTCTAAATTTCTTCACTTTTTATCTACTTTTTGCCAAGGTTTTCAAAATCCAAGCCAAAGTTTCAAAACTAAAAAAGTCGATTTTTTTTTCGAAATTTGGCTGAGCATTCAACTCTTGTATTCATTGGCGGATCCAGAAATTATGTTGACGGGAGCTAAAAATAATCTGAAAAAAAAGGTACAGGGTGGGGTTTGAAGACAGCTTTACCACTAGGCTATCTTCTGATATTGTTTTTATTTCAATTTTTTGTATTATATTATATAAAGAGCATAAAGTTGAGGTGGGGCTCGAGCCTCCCATTAGAGAACACAGTCTTTTGATTGCAGGAACCATAAAGATATTATCCCATTAAAACCATAAAAAATTTCCAAACCAAACATCGATCTCCGAACAAGTAATACCCTGTAACCATGTGATCAACTGATCAAACAATTTCAGAAAAACTTCCTCCAAGAAAGAGTATCACTTTACAACCTCTGCCGAACGATTAAGAGCATATAAATGAAAAAGAAACAGAAGCCTAAATACAACATATTGTCCAATATAACTCCCCGGTTGCCAAAATGAGCAAAGAAAATCCGATGTACTAAGTATTGAAGAGATAGTGAGTGGTTACCAAACTGACGCCAAGAACTTGTGACTAAGCAAACACGTACAAGGTCAGATGGATCATCCAAATGGGTAAAGATCTTGAAGGATAAATCAGCCCCAAGCCATTGTAAGAAATCCCAGCCACTATTCATTTCACCAGCGACCAATTACACCGAACCCTTAAATCCAAAATTGCAAACTCAATCAGGAACAAATAGTGGGAATAAATCCTAATACAACAACAAAAAAAAGAAATAAATATGCAAAATGTTTATCCTATTAGACATCAATTAATCACAAACAGAAAAATCCCCTCTACCCCCCCCCCCCCCCTACACCCCTTCCCCATCAATTATGCAAATCAAAGACATACCCACTCAACAAAATGAAATCTTTTGGAAGAAAATGCAATCATATTGAACAGAAACAACAAATTAAGGTTTAAAGGGCCTATGTTACAAAGGGGGAAATGAAGAAATGGGGGAAGAAGAAAAGAAACATACCTTTTGGTGAGAAGTAAAGCAAGAGATGGGAATGAAACCCTTTGGGAATGGAAATGGCAATGGGATTTGTTTGAGGTTGGACTCGGAGATATGGGAGAGGAGATGAAAGCATATAATTTGCTCTGATAAATGAAGGAATGAATCAAACAAATATTTAATATATTTCTATTCTAATGTTTTTTTAATTCTTTTATTATTATTATTATTTCTATATCTGTTTTTGAGTTCGACATGTGTGACAATTTGACCTTACCGCAAAAGGTTAAAAAAAAAAAAAGAGAGAGAGAGTTTTCACTGTTTCTATAAGTTGTCGTTGGTTTTAATTTTGATTTTCAGTACGAATAAATGAAACAAAGTATTTATTAAATATATCAAGATTTTAAATTCTATAAATACTGATAGATTTCTATACGTATCATTGTTAGAAAAGCTAATAAAAGTCTATTTGTGTCTACCAGAATCCATCCTCAACAACTTTTTCTCTAAAACGTTTTTATACACAAAGTTTGTTTTGTTTGCTATATATTAAACGTGTTTTATCGAGATGAAATTACAATAAAAAAAACAACTATAAAATACTATGAATTCATAATTTAAAATATCACTGCAGATAGTGTTGAATTATCACCCCAAGTTTGTGAACTTTATATTTAATAAAAAATAGATGTTACCGCAGCAAAATTTGGAAATGTAATAACAAAATTCAAATTAAGAGCAAAATTGTAATATTTTGATACTTAATGACTACATTCAATATTTTGATACTTAATAATTATATTAAAAATTTTAAAGGTTTAAACAGATCAATCGACCGATCAATGGTGGATTTGTACTCCTTCACAGTCAGAATCGATTAAGTGTTATTTGGTCGGTTTATTATTACTAAGGAGTTTATTATTTACACAGCAACACCTATGAATGAAGGGTTTATTGTTACTTAGTTTCATTGTCCATATTTTTTTTAATCTTATTAGTTATATTTGACCTACAATATAGTTTAGATAATTCATTCCTTTTCTTAATTAAATTCTCAACATAAATTTCAAATTATTTACTAATTTTAAAAAAATGACAATAAGACAAGTTTTGGATTGTTGGCTTTAGTTGACTATTTATAAGTTCATGACTTTGTAGGTATGTTATGTAATCTAACAAATAAAACGTATGATATTGACACATAACACTATATTGTATTAACGCGCTAACAATATTAACAAAATATCGTATTAATAAAAAAAAAAGTTAAAAATATATATAGAACGGTTGATTTTAAGATATTTCGTTCCTTTATTCATGAAGATTAGGGCAAATCCTCCTACATATCATCATCCGTAGCAATTCTATAAATTTGAGAAATTTTAATATGCTTCTCATTTTCTTGAGTTGATTTTTTTTAATATAAATGTTGGAAATAGTTCTAACATAGCCAAATTAACGTATTTCATAGGACCATGACTCCAAATATTGTACGAATGAGAAGTAAATCTTCACTTTTAGCTAAAAAATTTAATAAATAAACAATAGCTTATTTTACTTTCGTGACTTTTAAATATTTCTTTTAAATTAAAGACCAGTCGTTGACAGTCAAATTACTGAAAATGAATTGTCATGAAATAAAAAACAAAACAATTAAATTAGTTTCTAAATCAACATACAAAGTTGTGAATTGAGATTTGATTAGAGCAAGCTCCTTTTTTTTTTTTTTAATTACATTATATTACAATGAAATAATTAGATTCATAATAAGTGATAGATTTGTGGACTCTAAGCCCCTAATAGAATGAGATGGGCCATGTTTGACATTGTGGGTGGTTTGGGCTGATCCAAGTAAAGCCCTAAACCAAAGTTTGACTACCTAGGATGCCCAATCTAGCCCATATCAACATAAATTGAATCAAATGTGAGTTTAAACCAAAATATTGGTGTTTGACACAAATGTTGAAGTTTTAATTTTACATAAACATCAATGAATACTCCTACAAAAAAATTATAAAAGACAAATTTATAGGTATTGGAGCGCTCATGTGAGTTATAGAGTATGTAATTAATATCCCAGAGTTAGAAAGTTTCTATTTGAGATGTAGAGTTGTATGATAAAATTTCTCCACAAATATATAAAATAGAAAAAAAGAAAAAAAAAAGAAAGTTTATCGATCAATATTAAAATTGAGTTATTTAACATTAATTTTTGAAGTCAGGGTATTAAATAGACAAACACCCCTAGAAATTAGTAAATAAGCATTTTGTGATTTTGTTGATTTTTGTACGATATAAATTCATCCGAACACGTAGATAAAAATTTAAATCCTACGATACATCCACACAAAATAGCTAAAAAAGTACACGAAAAAAAAAAAAACATATTTTTCCACTTCATTATTCTTCATCAAGAATCTCTATACAACGGATATATCTCTCGTATAATAACAATTTTCACAACCCTAACTCAACCCAAAAAAAAAAAAAAAAAACAAGAACAAATCAGGAGATTTAAAAACTATTTCCAAAAACAGAGATTTAAAAAAATATAATGATCATTTAAAGGTGGGCTTAAAATGATTGGGACAAATGAAGACAGAATCCACAGAAAGGCCACCTTTAGTATGAGTACAATCAATTTGAATCATAGAGAATTTAATATGTGCTACAAAATCAGGAGCTTCAATACAAAAATCTCCAACTTTATACAAAACCCAATTCCCTAATTGGTTTAAATAAAACTCAGATGAAACTTTTTGGGCATTTTTATTATTATTATTATTATTATTATTATTATTATTGGAAATTGAGAGTTCAAATCTCACTGGTTTAACTTCCCATCCATGAACTTGATCAACATCTATAAACCTTCTTCCAAATTTCTTTGATGCTTTCCCCAATTGAACCCTAAAATATACACTATACTTTCCTTTTGGTAACTCAAACTCCAATTCTCCTCCTATTTCAACCCACCATATTTGTTTCAAGTATGCCACTGACCCATACCTGTCAATTATATCAACAAAAAAAAAAAAGTCTCTTAATTAAGATTGTTCGTTCGAATTTCTCCTGACTTTTGATCTATGATATTGAAGTGATATAACTAGTTTATTAACCATTCGTCATATTCACATTTCAAGGGGTTTCGTCGGTCGACGACCGTTTTATGTTTTTAAATATTAAGTCTATTTCTTTTCAAATTTTTTTTTCTTGGGTGGAAGAGTTAGAATGTCAAGTGAAATTTTAAAAACAAATTAAAATGAGTTATTAAAAACGAGTTTTATTGTTTAAAATAAATTTTCTAATTAAAAATATGTGGTCCAAAATTCAATAAAATTCAAAATATAAGAATAAAAAAAATGATATTTTTTTAATTAAAAAACAATTTTCCAAAGATAATATAATAGTCATCCACGATCTTTCTTCCACTATATTTTTTGAAATTAAGACCCACCCATGAGGATCTGTGGAGGGGAAAAAGAAAAAGGATAAGAAATTTAAAATAAAAATTAAAAAAAATAGGAAGAATTCTTCTTTAGCAACTTGCAAAAAATTTATAAATAGAAAAAAAAAATGAAATTGAGTATAAAAAAAAAATAATAATAATAATCACGCGCAAAATAAAATAGAATAATCAATCTCCATAGCCAACACTCCTTTGAAAAAGTCCTTATCTGTCATTATCCTTCCCCTTCCAATTAAACGCCCTTTCACACAAACATTTATTTATTTATTTTTATTTTTTCTAAAACAAAAAATAGAATTCCTCACCTTGATTCATCAGTTGGAATATAATTCCAATATCTTCTATCATCAATCCCAGTAATCTTCAAAGCCTTAGATGAAATCGAAATGAAATTTTTCCCTGATTTTTTATCCAACCAAAACTCCTACAAAATTAAAACACAAATAAACAACCCTATTATTATTATTATTATTATTTAAAAAAAAAATAAAAAAAGGGTTAGAAATTCGAATCTCAGAAACAATGAAATTTACCTTAGTGGCGTGATCGAATAGACATGGGCGAGTAAGCGTAGCGAAGATCTCCTTCTTAGGTTGGGTGAGTGGTTGAAGTTGAAGAACTCGACGAAGCAAGAAGATATAGTTAGAAGGGAGTTTGGATTCCCAAATGAAATCGGCGGAAGAAGCGGCGCGAAAGGTGCGGTTAAGAGAAGCAAGATTGCAGATCTCGGGAGGGTCCAAGTAGGTCAAGACAATGGAAATACAATTTTCGGGGATGTCTTCGAGAGAAGAGGTAAAAGATGAAGGGAGATTGGTGGAGTCCTTGGCAAAGGAAGCCCCCATAAAAGAGAAAGAGGGATTTCAATTACAAGGGTGTGTTTGTGTGATTGTAATGGTAGAGAGACAGAGGGTGGGGGATTGGAAGAGGGAGATGATGATGAACAATAATGGGCATACTCTTTTCTTTCTTTTTTTTGGGGAAAGTTGGGGGGAAAATAAGGAATATTACAAAAGTGGAGGGGTTTTGGACAAATTAAATTTTAATAAGGGGAAGAATGTAATTATAAAAAAAAGGATCGTCTACGTAAAAGTGCATGGAATTATTATTATTATTAATTTTGGTGGAGGAGGAATTTGTATATTTAAGACCCCACGCGTCTCTATCCGCGTTCCTAATTTTTTTTTCTTTTATTTATATATCTTAAAATTTATAGTGTTTTTTTTTTCTAATTTAAATATGAATTTAAGATTTTACAATATGTATATATATTTATATATTATTTCCATTTTAAAGTTTTTAATATGTATATTTATATATTATCATAATTTTAAATTTAGTGTACTTTAGATTTAGAATTTTGCAATATATATGATTTTTTTTTTTTTTAAGAAATGCTTTTTTATTTATTTGTGTTGATGTCAAATTTTAACCCAACAAGCGTACTAATCTCTATGATACATCAATCGTAAACTTGTATTTTAGTAAAAGAGAGCTTATATGTAAGCAAAGATAAATATGAACACTAGTGTGGTGTAAACCACAATCGTTCTAATACTTGAGTTTGAAGGTTAGAATGAGTAAATAGTATTTGATTCTATACGAGGAACTAACCTCCCATTTGTGTTCTTCGCTGTCTTATTTATAGGTTTCAAAACCCTCCTCCTATTTCTTATCCGATTAGGATTTTCGATTAGGTTGTCTGTTTATGAATTACTTTTGGGTTGAGGTCGATCGACGCAACATTCTTACCTAGCACTTTTAAGGTTTCATCCATTTTTAGCTAAGCTTAATGTTGGGCTTATCAACCTTGAGCCGTTATTGATGGGCTCGACCTCAGCTTGGTCGAAGCCGACTAGACCCATCTTTCTTTCTGTCTCACTCTTCTTCTCTTTGTTTATTAATTGTTTGTTGACTATTTTATCCTTAGTTCCAAAATACAACTCATAACAATTTGAACATCTATTTTAACCTCACTTTAATATTTTACGAGCACCACATGTGAAAAAAGCACAATATATGTAAGAGCTAATTAGTAAACATCATTTAACACGGATGACTCGAGTAACATATAACCGCAGATCAAATCTAAACCATAAATACAAACAATCTCATTATTGTTATTTTTGTTAGATAATATATAAACTTTTAATAAACATTCTTTCTTAATGCATCTTATATATTTTTCTATACTATATAATTAATTTTTATATAATTATTTAGTCCTTGTGATCATGGGAGGGAGAAAAAAAGTTCACATTTTACACAAATAAATAAATAAACTAGGGGTATCTAGAGTAATTAATCCTTCTATAAATTGGACCTCTTTTGTTCTTAGCCCCACCTATATATATTTATATCTGATGGTGATATTTTGGAAAATAAGTTTGCAAATATCTATTGTCCAATTGCAAATATCTTAATAATAATTCTTTTCTTTTTTTTTTACAAAATGTTCATAAACTAAAAATGATGTGTGAATAATAAATATAATATAATAACAAAAAAAAAGTGAAAATAGACTTCTTGGAAGCCGGGGTGTATCCATAATTTATTAAAATTTAGAGGGGTAGACAAAAAAGTTTTGGAAAATTATCGAACATCCTTCAACTTTCAGGTTATATCGATTGAAATTTTGAAGTACGGACAGTTATATCAATTATATCAATTTTAAAATATTCAAAAATTAATTCAGCACAGAACGAAGGAGAGTGTTAGAAAGAGGTTACATTGTGATCGAAGACCATGAGGCAAGAAGAAATTATTACTTTCCTACTTACAGGTTGAGTAACACTTCACAAGCAAGTTGATTAATCTGACTTAAATTCTCAAGAATGTGTAACCTTAGATAAAAAAAATTACAAAAAAGTTAGTGATGAATCTTCGATATCAACATAGAGAAAAAATTCATTTCCAATTTCAAAATCTACGAACTTCGATTAAACAACTTAATAGCAAAACTTTAAATGACATCGGTATAGAAACTCTAACACATAATAGTAAAACGACGAAATCACCCCTACTTAAATGTCATAAAAATGGTAAAATTAAATAAAGAAACAGTAAAATTTCATCAAAATCATAAAAATAAATTTTAAGTAGTAATTTGATATCTAAATGGTTCATGTCACCTTGAATATTTATGACCATGGACAGAGAATCTTGACCCAATTTTATATTTTCAAATTAATTGAGATCAACAAATATATGTTTGATAGAGAATTAGAATTTTGTTTATGAAATACCTTTTCGAATTTTGTGTTTTAAATAGTGTAAATTTTAAAAAAAACAACATTCTTATGTTTTTGAAAAAATTAAATATGTATTATGTAATGAATTATAAATTAAATTATAAGTTTGGTGTACGTGGTTTGAATAAAGTTAGGTGAGTCCATCTAATTTTAAAATTTATAATTTTCTTTTCTAGGGTTGAATATAACTTAATGTATAGTTCCTATGATTTATTAAATTCTCAATTAAATAGTTCCTGCCATAGGGACTATTTATTATGAAGTTTTTTTTTTTTTTTTATCAAACCATAGAAGGTAATTCTAATCACAAATGAAACAATTATGACTCGTTTGGTAATCATTTTGATTTTGAGTTTTTGTTTTTGAAAATTAATTAAGCTCATTTCCTCCTCATTTCTTACCACGATTTGCATATTTCTTAAGGACAATGATTGAATTCTTAATCAAATTTCAAAACACAATAATAAGTTCTTAAAAGCTACCTTGTGGAAGTTGATGGAAGTATTCAAGAGTTATAAATTAACAACTTAAATCAACTGATTTATTTCTCATACAGGATTCAAGAGAATTTGAAACTCTAAAAGCGAAAGCATATTTGAATTCATTGCAAAGTCGAAAGACTGGGTAAATGATCTTCCCAAGTCTCGATAGATCACGTTTTGTTCTTATTCTTTTGAAATGTATAATTATCTAACTATCATTTATTAATTTAGATTGAAATAATAAAACTCAATCATTAATGAACATGTGGGCCCATAAGTAGTGTTAGTAAGTTTAATTTTCAAAAACCAAAAATCAAATAGTTATCAAAACAGAACACACCTTATAAAAAATAAAAGTTGCTTGGAAATAAAATACATAAAAGGGAAATAATGTAAATGAAAAGAAGAATGCAATAAACTTTACCATAACCTAACCAAGTAAACACAATAGGCACTCATTTGTGCAATAGGTTCAATCTACATTTGTGACAAATAATACATTTTGGATTTTGATTTTAAATTTGCATAATAAATTAAGCTCCATACCGAAAAATTTGTGTAACATATACATTTAATTTTAGGATTAAGTAAAGTAATAGAGTGAATTTTGGCAAACAAAATTAATAAAGCTTAATTTGACTGATAAATATGATAGGTGAGTTAGGTTGACACAATTTCTTGAAACTCACCGTACAAAAAGACATAGTTCATATCAATTTGCTTTATGATATTCAATTATAATATATAGCTAGGGTTTAGGGTTTAGGGTATATGAAACTCGATTTTTTCTTAGTTCACTGTAACAAATTCGCCCTTTAATGTCGGTAATAAAAAATTAAAAAAAAGAGCAATGTACAATGTCCAGCATTAAAGGTGAAAAAAGTAATTGCCTAAATTAAGTAATAATATTAAATATTAATAAAGTAATTAGTACTCCTTAATTATGGTGATTTAAAAAATAATAATGATGAATTAACATTCACGTTATTCACTTACCCCACCGCATTAAAGACAAAATCATATTCTTATCTTAATTTAAATAATCGGACCATGTTCTTCACATGTTTATTTAATTTACTATTTTGACCAAAGTTTAATTATTGTACTTACTTCCAACTTGTGACTAGCCTGTGATAGTTTGGACACATGGGTGATTTATAATAAGATCTAAATTTCATTTTTTTTATAATCTTTTGAGTTTATTCTATTTATTTTCTTTTAATTTTGTTTTCCTAATTTTTAAAATTTTAAAATCGTATTTTTGAATCTTAACTTTTAAGATACGTACCAAATTAACCACGTATTGTGTGACATGTCACAACTACATAAAAGTCATAGTTGGAAGGTTGGCTAAAGAAGGGTCTAAAAATACTTTAAAGTAATTAAAAAAATGGTAAAAAATGAGTATGATTTAATCGTACTGTCGACTTCAAAGTAAAGAGTTTGATTCTCTCATCCAATGCTCTAGAAAAGAAATAATTAAAAAAACTCAAAAACATATTCACGTTCTCGCTGTAATATTATCGTTAATATAATGTTTGTGACCGTTTTTTTGCTAGTGAACGAAATCAATCTTAACCACTAGAAAAGCATCTAATAACAACGAGAATTGTCAATTATTAGTTTAGCAACATGTGACCTAGACGTACCATTTTCAAAATTAAATTTGAAACGTGACAAATATAAATGTGTGAATATGAGCAAGACTTAAATATATATTTATTGAAAGTTGAAACTTTTATAAAGAATTTAAAATTTTATTAAACCCTAAACCCTAAACGCTATATTTTTCCTATTTTAAACAATGTTGAATTTTTTTTTATAAATCAAAATACACAATAGAGGTGCCTCTAAAATTAAATAATTTATATAGTGCACTTCTAGAAACCCTAGAGTAAAAAACGTAATTAACGTAAATACGATAAATATATTTATTTTGTTTGGATTGATTAGAGAAAATAAATATTTAAAGCGTCAAATAACATAGTTTTGGTAGCATTTTAACACAGTCTTATTTTAATTTTTTTTTAAAAAAAGGAGCAAGAAGAATGACGTGGCTGTGTTGTCAATTACTATATTTTCATGATTTATCATTATTATTTTTGGTAAAGGGAAACAGAAATATTTTAAATAATGTTCTGTTTTTCTTTCTCGAAACTAATAATGGAAAAAAAAACTATAGGGCTTAATAATAATAATAATAATAATAACGTAGGGGTCTATGCATGAGTTGTGACTGGATTTTGAATCGACAGACACGTCACCAACCTTTTGTGTATTTAAAATTAATTTATATTGTAATTATTTTTTAGGGGACAATATGTAGGCATCCACTAATTCATATGGATCGAGTTTTGCTGTTATCCTATTGACGTGGCACTTAGTCATCACAACACAAGCACCATGTCAGCTTTTCACAATATCCATTCCACGTGTAATGCATTCACATCACCTTACCCTACCTTCCATATATATATTAACAAATAAGTATGCTAATTTCTTAATATATATCTAAGGATAAATTACACTACATCCTTTTTTATTGATATAATATAATTATTTACACCCACTCTAAGTCAAACACACTTAACTTTTAAATATTCATGATCAAGAAACCGAAAAGAAATATGCACCTTATTTATTATAGATAGTAAATAACTGTATCAATTCTTTAAAGTTCAGTTGAACCATGTTTTCACAGTCACATAACCTTCTCTTATTTGGGTATGATGTTGAGATTCATTCATGTATCCCTTCTCTGTTAAGGTGCTGCAGCTTACATGAGCATAACTCAATTTACATAAAAGATATATCGTTGAACAAAATGTTAAAATTTCAAAATTTTCATCTAATTTATTTTCTTAATCAATTTTGGACATATAATTAAAATTATTTTTTAATGAGATATGGGGAATCAAAGATTGATTTTGTGTCATCAAGAATTTTTTATATCTATAACCCATTTGGTTGTATTTCAATTAGAAAGAGGGCTACAAATCTTTGTGAGATTAGGTATCCTATTGCATTGATCTAGTTGTATTGGCATACACAATGATTGCTTAAAATTTAATTAAATATATATCATTTAAAAAGATTTGTTTTAATTCAATTAAAGGTTTTAGAATAAATTGAAATATGATATATAGTGATGTAACAAATAAAATAATGTTATATAGGTTCTAAGAAGTATGAATGGAGAGACTCATACATTCCTAGCAAAATAAAAACTAAAAATTAATATTCACATTTATATTATTAGAACATAAAGCTCCCATTTGAATGCATGTTGGTATATAAATTAAATTTGCAAAAACATAATTAAACAACTCAGATAATATCAGTTATGATTTTATCAATGCATGTTGGAGTATAAACAACTTTAATATCAGATATCAATTATCATTATGGCATGGTGTGAACTCAATATTTATAAACCAGTGCATGTTAAATATATAAAATTTGTCAAAAATCAGAGGAGGAGAGAGAGACCCATAATTATACTTTAAAGAAAAATTTCGAGGGACTCAAGAGCTCAAAAGTCTACACTAAGTTAGTCGGTGCTTGGGAGGATTCTTCTTCTTTTTATTCTCATCTCCAAAATGTTCCAAAAGCTCTAAATTGTCAATATTAACCACAAAAGCTCCGATCGTACTACGAATGCTTGACATCTTTAAACCAACCAAATAAGCTTAATTATGAAAGCATTGGTTTCAATCCAACTTGGTGCTCCTCATCAGTAAGATTTGAGATCTTAATGATAGGTTATGAACATCATTATGATGCATATTTTTTTCGATAAGATTGTATAAAAATAGAAAGAGAGATTATACACGACTCATAACGAACATGACACAACTGATACATAGATGAATAAATGATTAAAAGATGTATAGTTTAAATCATCTATCCTTTATCGTACTAAAATAAAAATTATGTTCTAAAAAAATGACTATACAGGCAAATAAAAATGATAGTAGCTCAAAATATAACAATCAAAATTTCTTTTTAATTTTGTAGTTTATTGGAGATGCTTCGGCAAGCCCAATCCCATGTAAATCCAACGGGCCAAGCCCAAGCCCAGTAATATCCACAAAAGAGTAAATGCATTTGGAAGCCACTCTATATCAGAGCCAGGTTTCGATCCTGGGACCTGTGGGTTATGGGCCCACCACGCTTCCGCTGCGCCACTCTGATTTGCCGATAATTTAGAGCTTATATATAATAAACAATTAATTTCACAAAATAAGAGTATCAGACTTGAAACACAAATTAGGCTTTTTAAGTTTGAGAAAAAAAAGAAAACACTTCTAGTAGAATGATGGTGTACTGTCAAAATACAGTTTACTAATTTTAATAAAATTCTATTAATAAAGTAATTTTAATGAGTTTTAATTACAAATGTAATGAGATTGCTTTTGATCTCGATTATTAAAATTATGAATGTCACATTTACTGTTATCATTGTCGTAATATATAGTTTGTCATATTTATTGTTCATATTTAGAAGACTACATTTGTTTTCGAACTTCAACATAATGCATGCTTAACAAATTAAAGACATCATTGTAACTAGTAGCGATAGCTTGAAGGTTGGAGTTCTTATCCCAGCACATATTGTTGGACTAAAAAAATGTTATTTTTCAAATTAATAAAATAATCTGACATTTTTACAAATAAAATAGGAACCTATCCAATTAAGAAATGATCTAACTCGTTAATACTTTTTACCAAGATGAGTATAACTCAATGATATAAAATTTGTTCTATTAATTTTGAGGACAAATTGTTTGATTCCCTCTCCCCACACATATTGTTATCAGACTTTACATGAGTGTCGTTTGCGTTTGAATTGACTAGCTAAAAAAAATTTAAAATACACTTTCAAATTGTTTCAAAAATCATTTTGAATGGTTGTCAAACACTCACTTTATTTTTTTTTTCAAAATAATTTATTTTCAAAGTTAAACCATTGACAAGTTAAAGCAAACACACCTAAAAATGGCTATGATGTATATAAAATATGTGAGATCTTCATTTTATGAAAATTTGAAAAAATATAAGATCATAAAATAAATTTATTAATATATATGTATCACGACACAATTTTGAGTTTTGTTTCAATTTGATCCCCCGTGCTTCAAGATCTACACTTTAGTTTTGATTTTTCTAAATAGTACTTTCATCATTTTGTTAATCAAGGTCTAAAATATTGACGCATTAAAAAATATCGAAGTCTTAATTTTACAGAAATTTCAATGAAAATATCGATAAAATGTTGACGTTGATAGATATGTCAGAAAAAATTATAAAAAAAATTCAAAAAATAAATTTAAATCAGTAAATACACATCTTATTACTTTCAAATAAGTAAATATGTCTATTATTTATATTAGTGCCATTTTATTGATTATTTTATATGTGCTTCACATATTTTTTTTACGATATAGTAAAAATATCTATTAATTAATTTCAAATAATGAAATTACTTTTTACTAATTTGTTTATCCCAATTAAAAGTTTTATAACATCATAATAATTTTAAATCAATTACCTAAAGGTTAATTTCACATACCAAAGTAAACATTAAAAAAAATAGAAAAGGAGAAATAAAAGTTGTAAAAGAATAAAACATAAAGATGAAGACTAAAATTCAAAATTCAAGAATAAAAGAAATAAGATTACGAAACCTAGCAACCAAGTGAAAACACAAACCAATATATAAAAGTTCGGACCTTTTTAACCCTAAAAACTAGGCCCAAAATTTAGAATCGAACTATATTTTACTTTAATTTATAATTTAACATTTATTAGATGCTACAGCAATAGGGACCAAGCCAATGCCCTTAAAATAAGAAAAAAATAATGCTAAAAATAAAATGAAGCAGTTGGAAGCCACTCTATATCAGAGCCAGGTTTCGATCCTGGGACCTGTGGGTTATGGGCCCACCACGCTTCCGCTGCGCCACTCTGATTTGTTGTTTATACCAAACCTTTTATTATTATATAAAGGGTTACAACGTAGAGTCCCCACAAGATACATTTTTTTTAATATATTTTATTAATGGTTGTTTTTTTTTAAGTAAGATTGGAAAATCCAACTTCTAAATTTAAAATTAATAGTTTAAGATCGTATCAGTTGAACTATATGCTCAGTTTAATATTATTATTCGGTGTACTTCTCATATATAAATATTAAAATATTACAAATAATAAATTAAAAGATTCTCAACTAATAACTTATTTGTATTATTATTAAATAAGAAATAATCATTGCATAAAGAACTGTTTTTGTAAAAAATAAAAATATAATTATTTTAACAATACTAAAAGAAAAAAAAAATATAAAATAGATTTTGTTTAGGGTGTTTGCTTATGTCATTCATTCTCCATGCTGGCCTTCATTCTTCAAGATGGAACCGCCACCTTTACTTTACAAATATTGCAATTCTGATTTATATTTAGAAAAAATATATATATATATGTTAAGACCATAACAATAATATTGACATAAATATAATTATTTTATTTACTTTCCATTTAATGAAAGTAATCATTTCTGTTTTCTTAATCCAATTTTAAGAGGTATACAAAAAAATAAAAAAAATTATTTTATGGAAGAACATTTTCAAATATAGCAAAATAAATCAATCGAATCCGAAACTTCTGACCTTAAAAAATCTAAAGATATGAGAAAGTCGAGTTGAACATAACTCAATTAGCTAAAATGTATGCTTTAACTAACAGGTTAACGGGTAAAGTCTAAAAATATTGTTGAAGAAAAAAGAAATGAGTAATAGTAAGGAAATTACTTTACTAGTCTGAAGCCGAGCGGAGAGACAGGATAGGTGGAATTTATGACCACATGGCAAGAAAGTGGTCACAATCTCATTCTCTATGTATTTTGTTTTGCATAACCCACACCTATACAACACAATAAAGGAAAAAACGGTTAAATTAAAGGAATTTGTTTGAATTAAATTACAATTTTTACAAATATAACAAAATATGAGGATGTATATCAAGGGTTTAGTAATAAAAGAATATAAAATTAGTAATAAAAGGGAGAGGGAAATGACGAAATGGTACTTGTTATCTTTAGAGGATTTGCCAAACCACTTCTTTGATGAACCACTTGCTTTGTTGTATCTGGCGAAGGGCAATTTCGACAAAATGTCCTCTTCTTTGCTTTTACTCTTCTTACTTGATTTCTCACTCGATACTTCCGGTTTTTTTTCTACTTGCTAAAACATTTTCATAATACCCACAATACCATTATTCAAATCCACAATTACAAATTAAAATAAAATGGAAGCTTATTAATAATAATAATTTTTATATAAGGAAATATAGACATGTGAATCTATTTTTAAAAATTTAAATGAAAATCCAAATAAATAATAATAATAGAAAAAAGGGGTTTGAGAAAAGTACACGAAGCAAATTTAAGATTTTTGAAAATTTATGGACTAAAATTGGACTTTAAAAAATATATGAACTGAAATTGAATAAACTTCAAACTACTAGGACCAAAATTTATATTTGTAACCTAACGATAATAAGTCTGGTAACTAATGATTATCAAATGTAGCCTACAAAAGTAGTGTTTGATTTTAGGAGTTGGTTAAAGAATCAAATGCTCATATACGAAATATGTAAACTATGAACAAGAACTTGAGAGAAAACAAGTACAAATATTTTAAAATAAAAGTAAAATAAAATAAAATGACTGGATACCTCAGGAGATTTTCCTCCTTGATTATCATCATTCTCTGTATGTTAAAAAAAAGTTAGGTGTTTTGAAAAACATTTATTTTTCTAGTCAATCCAGACGAGCTCTTATTTTTGTTTAAATATAAGCAAAATTTTATTTTCAAGCAGATTGACTACAATAGATTCAGATAAATATCTATATATATGTCTATCTAGATCTATCGTAATAAATCACGATTGAAAGTAAGCTTTTGCTATATTTATAGATATTTTTAAGAGTGAAAAATACATACGATTACTTTTATGTCCTTCAATTACCGGTTTCAGTTGAGTTTGATCGGATTTCAGTTGGGTTTGATCTGGCCGTTGATAAGCCTTGATACTCCGATGGTAAGAAATAATGTGAATTATTTACTCCAAGCATGTCATAAAATTGATAACCACGGCCAACATGATACCTATTTTCTTCCTATAAAACATTTGGAAAATAAAATAAAAATTATTTTAAATAATAATAATAACACGACAACATCAATATACTAAGTTGTCATAGAGCACAATAATAATTTTTTTTTTTAAAAAAATGATTGATATATTAAAGAGTAATTTGTTACCAACGAGAACTTAGATCAACCGAGGATCAATACCCTTAATTTGTACTAAAAAAAACTCTTACCCGAAAAATTAAAAAAAAATTATTATTTTTTTTAAACCACCCTAATCACCTAACAAAAAAAAAAAAAGAAAAGAAAAAGAAATCTTCACATATTATATTTTGAAAAAGAAAAATCAAATTATGAAATCAAATTATTGAAGAAAAATGTAACCTGGGAATGTGAGGGATGAAAACGATGATGATATGGCCATTGTTCTCCCATGTTTATGTTTCACCTCTTAACCAATCAAATGCTAAATTCTCTAAATTTTATGGATTTTTGTTTTTTTTTTAACCTCTCTTCTTTGAATATTTATATTAGAAACTAAATGTTAAGGACCTGATTTTCACATGGGAATGGATTTAAGACACAATATATGTGGAATCAAATATTTAAAATATTATTAATGACAAAATATGTAGAAATTTATTATTATTATTATAGTTAGGTTAACTATATGTCCATAACACATCATATCTATATCCATATTCATATCGTTATCTATTCATTTAATTAAAAAGTACATTCTTTTTTGTCTCTTTTCATTTTTTAAGTATAAATTGGGGTAAGGATTTGAGCTACGAACCTCACGGTCTTAAGTGCGCACTAATATATCAATTGGACTAAGTTCTTATTAGGATTTTTGGTTTAGTTTACTACAAAAATATAATTACAATATAAAGTAATAAGTATTATCTTATTTAATAGGTTTTGTTTGAAAATTATATATGCTTTAAATGGTAAAATTATATTTTTTTAGATGAGTACAATTTAAATTATTTGCTATTTTATTTTAAAAATTTCTTACCTTATTTATTTATTTTATTTTAATTACAAATATTTTCAAATAATGGATGATAATAGTTTATCAAGTGTCTATTAGTTTGTCCACTATCTACAGTTGTTTATCGCTAAAAGATAGTGAAATTTTTTTATATTTGTAAATATTTTAATTTATTTTGTTATATTTGAAAAATAATCTAACTTTTTAGCTATGACATCTTAATTAATTAGAAATGAAAAATAAAAAATTGTAATCTATGGACTGTATTAATATAATAGATTTTGAAAAAAATCAAAACTTTATTACATATGTACAGATGCAATTTCTTTCATTTCTATCTCCACTTCATTGCTCCATGAATCTTGCCTTTAATCTCATCTATGAACTTAAAATAAGCACATCTCCAATTCTTCTTCAATATTAAAACTACTACACCTCCCCAAAACCCTACCCCATATCCAAACATTATCGTTAAGTAAAGCAACCACTTCTCCCATTTATCGTCCTCTTGATCTTGTTTTTCAATTTCTAACGACTCAGATGCATCTCATCCACACATTTTACGGGTAGTGAATTTCCACAAAGATAAGGATTGTCGTCAAAGCTTGAAGCGTCATTGAACGTGGAAAGATGACCCTCTTGAGGAATGTCTCCAAAGAAATTGTTATGGGATAACCGCAACACACCTAATGAATTCAGTTCTGATAAGCTCTAAGGAATCGACCCAGAAAGTTGATTGAAAGATAGATCAAGCGATTCCAACGATTTAGCTTCTCTTATTCCAGCTAAGATTGTCCCTGTTAAATTGTTGTGAGACAAATTCAATCCAATTAACCCTTTAAGCATCGTTATCTCTCTAGGAATAAACCGACTAAATGGTTTTTGGAGAGATCAATATTCACCATTAACATTAATTGCGACAAAGAGTAATTGAAGTTGCTTAATTTGATGGATTGTATGACTTTCTTTTTACCATCATAACATAATTGAGGAAATCTATACTTACAAACAAGAGATACTCCATTTCTTACATTTCCCATCATTACCTTAAAATTGCTAAGATTATGTGGTATAGTTCCCTCCAATTGATTATGTGAAAGATCCAAAATTTGCAAGTTTTTTAGATTGCACAAATTTGAAGGTATTGTACCATTGAATTGATTATCTCGTAGTCTTAGAAATTGCAAATTTCCAAGATTATCACCCACCCATGTAGGGATATTTCCAGAGAATTTATTTCCTTCAAGATCTATAAATTCCAAAATTTTAGAATTCTTCAAAACAATTGGTATAGATCCCTCAAAACGATTGCTTCTCAAATTCAATTGTTCAACATTTGAAAGATCATTTCCATGTGAATGTGGAAAAGTGCCTGAAAAATCGTTCAATGATAAATCCAAAAGATGCAACTTTGAAGTCAACAAACAACCTTCAACTTTGCCAAATAGCCCATTGTTTGAAAGATCCACTAGGCCAAATTCTTCAACTTGCAAAGAGAAAGAGGTAAAGAGCCATTGATAAAATTGGTGCTAAGAAACAAGTCTTCCAAGTTGGGCATTTGATATCCAATGTTATTAGGAAGTGGCCCCACAATTTGGTTGTGTGAAAGATCCAAAGTGGTAAGATTTTGACCATTCAACCATTTTGGTATTCCACTTGAAATACTCATGTTAGACAACACCAAACTAACCAATCTCTTTTGTGTTTGAAGCCATTGGGGAAACTCACTCCTAAAACAACCAACACAAGAACTTGCATCAAGTGATTTCAATTGAAAAGGAGGAACCCAATTAGATTTCACATCCAATGAAAGAAACTCATTGTAGCCAAGCAATAGTGTATGCAATTGAGAGAGATTTGCAAAATGAGCTTCTTCAAGAAATCCATCAAACAAGTTATCAGAAATGTCTAATACCTCCAGATTCAATAATCTTCCAAATGAAGTTGGAATTCCTCCAATCAAAGCATTACCTGAAAGATCTAAATACTCAAGGTTAGACAAATTTCCAAGCGAAGAAGGAATTTGACCAGAAATGTAACAATTTCCAAGATTAAGAAACTTCAAGTTCTTCAACATTCCAAACCAGTCAGGAATTCGAGAATAATTAAAATGATTCCAACTTAAATCCAACGAAGTTAAGGATTTCAATTCAAACAAGCTAGAGTCAATAGAATTGCTAAATAAAACTCTATTACCGAGAGAATTAACCCGTTTGCTTTGAAGATCAACGTTAGTAACATGTCTCGTAATTTGATTGCAACTCACTCCCTTCCAATGACAACAACTTGTTGATTCATTCCATGAAGCCAAGACATGAGAAGGATCGTTGAAACTTTTCTTTAGTTGAAGGAGAGCTTCTTGTTCCTTTCTTATGCAAGTTATGGCTGAAACTTGATAGATAGAAAATTGGAAGAGGGCCATAGATGAAAAAGCCAAAATGAGTACAAAAATTTGGGAAAGTTCACTCATTTTTTCTTTTTTTATTTGTGAATTGAGGGATGAATTCAAGTCTAGAGGTATATATTGTTTTTATAATTGGATTTTAAGTGCAACGACTTTTTTTTCTTTTTCAATTTTGGCAACGGTTCATATGAATGAACGAATTGTTAAGGTATATATTTTTTTAGGTCAATGGTGATATGAGTCAAATGGTGTGAAAAATCGCGTAGAAATTGAGGTATAAAATTGGATGATTTTTTAACCAATCTAATAAAATAAATAATAATGATGACAATGGATGGGATGATGCATGGTTAAACCATATTTGTTTTCGTCTTCCTCATTTCAAACACACAATTTCAAGTTTATGTTTTTTTTTTTATTTATGATCTTTTCATTAATCATCTATGAATGGACACAAACATTTTTCCATCCATACATCTATAAATTCAACATCTCATTAGTTCAAACCCAAAAATGCTTATGTATCTAAGTTCACTAGCCAGTTACTGAGCCAAGCGATATCTTTTAAACTTAAAGATAAATATATATAAATGTAAAATGATACGATGTCAGGGGCCATGTGCTTCTGACCTCTTCATAGCTCCGACCTTGAAACGAAATGGTTTTGACGAAAAAGAAAAAAAAAAAAGTGCCGTGCTTCATAATAAATAAATAAATAAATAAAAGCTTGTGTTTAATTATTTAAATAAATAAATAAAATGCAGCCAGCGAAAGTCTTTGGAGGAGAAAAATGAAAGGAGAAAGCGCTTTTATGGGGCGGAGAAAAATGAGAGGAAAAGTGCTTTTGTGGGGCCATCAAAAGACTTTTTTCTACGCCGCCATTCTACTCAAATTCTTGTAGTTTTGAAATAATTATATGAATTATTTATTGGTTAAACTATATAAAAAAATGTTTCTCAATTTGGCATTTTATGTAAAAAAATACTTTAGAACTTAAAAAAAATAATTAAAAACTACCTTTAAATTTTAAAAAGAGTTCAAATATCTTCTTACTTTTAATTTTGAATAGAGACGGTTGAAATTTTATTTTAAAAATACCTGAACTATTAAAAAAATTTAATAAAGAAATACTGCATTTAAGGTTTCATCGCATAAAATTAGTACGATTTTTGAAAAGTCGTTCTAGTACTTTTTTCTTAGTCCATTTGGGGCAAGATCAATATTGAGATTAAGTTAAGAAATTTTATTTTTTTTCTAACTTATGGATTGTTTTGGGTCTTCTCGATATATCTCACCATATTACACATTGTCACTTGGGTAAAAAGATCCAAATGTTATGTAATCTTTCCAAATTATTCTAAAATTCAAAAATCGCACTACCAAATATTACACAATTGGAAGAAATTTGAAAAAATAACTGATAAATTATTTAGATAATCAATAAATTAATTTAGAAATTTGTGTAAATATAAATTGTAAATAAGATTTGTAAATTTTTTTATAAAATTCGAGAAATATTGCAAGAAAAAATTGAGTAAGAGTTGGTATGCATATAATTTGAAAACATTACGTGGATTTTGGTGTTAATAACAATTTTATAGATTTGAGCTTTCTCAATGAAAACTCGATCATAGTTAACACTAAAATTTGATATGTTAGCTTTTCTGTTAAAATCTCGGACAAGATGTCGAAGATTCATATATATCCCAAATCTTACATTTTTTTTTTTGCAAAATTTGATCATCCCCAAAATGTAAATATGTTGAATCAATTTGAAAAATCTATTTGGATAATTGAAAAATTCATTTATAATTTTGAAAATTCATATAATTATGTAAAAAAAAGTATGCTAAATATTAGAAAAATTACATTATAATTTGTTATAAAATTTAGTAAAGATAATCGAATTCGGAGAATTTTTAAAAAGATATAAGATTCAACATATGATTTAAGAATATTATCGAAAAATTAGCAAATCTCTACGTGTAATCTGACAAGATGTAAGGGTTGGTGAGTTATTTCTAACCATTTCTCGAAAGAGTTTGACATAAAATTAAAATAATGACATGAATATTATAAATAAAAAGAATGAAAATCAAACATATTCCAAAATTGAAAGAAAATATTATGTTTCTTCGTTAAAAGGGGATTAGGATGGAAAGAGTTGACCAATAAAAAATGTTACAATTAAAAAGTCCTAATCGGAAGGAAAATGTGAGCAAATAAACACGTGTCACTTTTTTGTTGGTCAAAGTTCAAACGCACGCTTTTTTATGCCATTACCCATCATTAACATTAGGCTAACTCATATAAATTAATTCCTTTCAATTAATATACCTAACCTAAGGTTTAACTCAAATCTTAGGTGGAAGTTAATTATTCATATGATATAATATTTTTTTAAAATATAGTAAAATTAATCAAACTATTTATAAAATATAGTAAAATTTTAAATTTTTTTGACCGTTCATCATTGATAAAATCTGAAATTTACTATATTTTGTAAATATTTTTAGCAGTTTTGTATTTACCATAATTTTTTTTTCATTTTAAAAAAAATTAAATTAGTACATAATTATTGTTTTTTTAAAAAGAAAACACTATTTTTATAAATAAAAAATTGTTTGATAAAAGTCGATCAATTCAGATGATTGACACGTTATTTATACATAAGCTACATGCACATTGACAACATATTTTTATGAAATTATAAACTTCATTGAGTGTTAAAAATGAGAAAGAATTATTAAAAAAAAAGAAAGGGCAAGTAATATTATAATAACGTAACATTGAAGGTATAATTGTAGACGGTTAAAAACAATTAAAACGTATAGTTAGGAGAGGTTTTGAAAGAAAGAATTTGTAATTAACAACAATGCGTTGACTTTCAAAAACAATTAGTAATTAATTAATTTTTATTATCTCTTAACGTTTTCAATGACCTTTTACTCATCAACAACCAACTCCAACAATATAACTACTATCGATGACTACTACCACATCACTCTAACGACATACATCGTCGATGACATGCTCTAGAGACTAACACTAACGTCCACCTTTGACAACTCTAGCAACTGTATCTTCAACAATTGCCAATCTAGCGAAGACCAATTCTAGCAATCAACTACAATTGATCACCTCTCATGTTCAATTCCGTCAATCTTCTTCAACAACTAACTTCAAGTCGATCATATATTGAAAAAGACACCAAAAACCTCTCTTAGTAAAAGTGTTTGTTAAATATAAAATTGAAATAATTAGTTTGTAGTGTTTATAGTATATTCTTTATAGTTTATTGAAAACACATTGAGGGTTAGAGTCATCAAGGGGTAGAAGCCCAAAGGTGTACTTAAGCCCAACCCCAATCTTAATTTAATATTTAGATGTATTCTAGTTTTTTGTTAACATAAAGATTTATAAAGTAATAAAAAACTAATGAAACTTTTAAATAAAATTAAATACTAAATAAAACTTTATAATATCACTAATTTTTTCAAAACAAAATAAATTAAAATATGTTTCACACAAATAAAGTTTTAATAAATTTTAATACCACATATATATAAATAACTCAATAATTTTAAGGAGCTAATTGAATGAGTTGGCCTATACACAACTAAAGCTCAAGGTTAGGTAATGAGTTTGATTATTAACGGTCAAGTCAGTCCAGTCTAAGCTCAAATAATAAAAATGAAAAGAAAAGAAAAAAAAAGAGAGTATGAAAAAATAAAAACAATTTGTCTAAACCCATTTTTCAAAACTTTATATATTAAAGGAGCATGGATCAAGAGGTGCACTAGGTATTTTAACTTGGTTGGCCTATCGTAGCACTCTCATTTTATCATGAATCCAAAAGAGATGCATGCATTAAAAAACAAGACGAGGAGCTCGAAAGTCAAAAGAGATGGAAATAAACAAAAGTTAGGGAAAAGTTTTCCAATTACAGAGGATGACATCAAACTATTAAAAAGAAATTCTTTTTACGAAAAAAAAAAGGAAAAGATGTGAGCGTTCCTCTCGCTAATTACTCAAGTTGCTTCGCTCTTCCCCTTGTTAAGTTGGATGCATTTCGGATATTATCATTTTTTGTACGTACATCCCTTCTCACTACTCATATAAAATATATTAAAATATTCTAAAAAAGAAAAAAAAAATTGTCACAGGATAAATACATGATTAGACAATTTGATGGGATGCATAAAGATACGTGATACTGGAATGTAACTAAATATTTTTATATGTGAAATAGTGTGTGCTATCATAAAAAAAATAGAAAGAAAGTAGAAACATCAATGTTACGATAAAAAAAACATGAAAAACGTGATTGATTAGTTCTTCTTCCAAGACATGAAAACTTGAAAAGTACATCTTTTTTCTTAAGTCATAAATAAATCAATATGACATGAATCAAACACATGTAATGATAAAGTTTTATTATATAATGTCACTCAATTGATGACACTCATTTCAAACAGCCTTTCTTTTAGGAATGAGTTTAAGAGGTTCATCCTTTTGCAATGTTACACCAAGCCTTCCATTAAAATCCAACTTTGATAAATCTTCATCATTAGGAAGTGACCATTCAAAGTTGTGAATTAATGTGGCTAAAATCAAAGGCACTTGCACAGTAGCCATTGGAAGACCAGGGCAAAGTCTTCTTCCTCCACCAAATGGCAAATACCTATAATCATACCCTTTAAAATCTACATTATTACCACAACCAGCATCAAATCTTTGAGGATTGAATGTTTGAGAATCTTCCCAAATTGAAGGGTCTCTCCCAATTCCCCAAACATTGACAAAAATCATAGTGTCTTTTGGAATTGAGTATCCCATAACTTCACAGTCCACTGGAGCTAAACGTGGAAGAAGAAATGGGGCAGGTGGGTGCAGTCTTAGGGTTTCTTTCACACAACTCCATAGATATTGAAGCTTACAAATGTTGGATTCATCGATGGAGTTCTCCTTTGTTACCTTATTTATTTCCTCTTGTACGTTGTTTAATATGTCTTTGTTTTTTAGAATCTCTGACATTGCCCATTCTACTGTTGTCGTAGTTGTATCTGTGCCTGCAGATAACAATTCCTGCAATATTAATAATGCATTAGATGTTTGATTATAAATCTATCTATCTCAAAATGAAGAGACGTCACAATCTAATATGCACCAAATAAGTTGGAGAGGCTTTGAACTTCATATGATTTCACGTATATACATGAGTTTACTTGAAAATAAGAGGAGTAATAACTCAAATATATGTTATAGAGAATGTGAAAGCTGTCCATTCTTTCGTTGTGAAAATCCTCAAGCACTAATGTTGAATGACTTGGATATGGAAAACAATGAATATATTAACATTTTGCTTATGTCACATACCCCTTAGATGGCACTGCTACTTTCTATGTCCCTCTCACTCGAGCTCCTCCCTCCATATCCTCATGTTCATGTTTCTCTTTCCTTTCATTTAAAGCAACTTCTTGTATTCCTCTCTCAAATCCTTACACTCACGATAAACAAGCACGAGAGCTTGTCAAGTTGAGTGATGAGTGATTGGTTAGTGGCCTAAAGCTCAACCGCAAGATTTTTTGAAGAGGTGATGAAAAGTCAAACAGTAACAACAAGCACAAGTGGAAGTGGTAGAGGAAGGGAAGGAGGTTGGGCAAGTGTGAGGGAGAGAAAGGAGCGCGAGCAAGAGGGAGTACCAAACACATCATTTGATATTAACACATCACAGATCGAGTAATTAAAAAAAACTCAAGTTTAACCGATATTCACTTAAAAGAAATTAAAGAACAGTGAACCTAAGGAGACATAATCATGAAAGACATTTAGATCCACGTCGAAAAAATGACCCAAACTCACACAAAAGTATTTGTGATTTTGTACTTACCACAATCAAGGCATTAATTTGTTGATCACTGAATCCACTTTGAATCAAGACATCCAAGAAATCACTTGAAGCTGAACATTGTTGACAGTGAATTTCTCTTCTTTCTTTAATAAGAGTCCCCCACAAAGAATCAACTTCATTCTTGTAAATGGCAGTTTTCTTTCTAAGACCTTGAAGATCAAACCTTCTCAACATAGGATAAAAATCAGCCAAATTTGGAGTCAAACCCAAATCCAACATTTTCTTGAAAGGCCCTTTAATCCCATTAAACCCATCACCAACAAAATCAAGCAAATCCATTGAGAAAATCAAGTTAGAAAGTGTATTGAAAACAGTGGTAAAAACAATATCTTTAACTTCCACAACAGATCCTTGTTTTGATTCCAAAAATTCCACTAATTCCTTCATCTTCTTGTCTCTCAAAATAGCTTGTGATTCAATTGCTTTAGCTGTAAACAAGTTGGCTTTACAAGTTGACCTCAAATTCTTCCATAGATCCCCACACTCAGGGGAGAAAACAAAAGAGTGCTGATCGTGGAGAGCTCTATCAGGGGTCATTTGCAAGATGTATCGACCTGAGAGAAGTCGGTCTTGCGTCTTGAGAACTGCGGTGGCAGCAGCCGGAGAAGAAGCAACGACGAGACGCTGAGCTCCAAGCTTGAGGGAGATTAAAGGGCCATAGATATTGGCCAATTGGGTGATAGAAATGTGAGCATTTTGACCAATATGAAGGAGATTTCCTAAGATTGGCCATGGATTTGGACCAGGAGGAAGTGGGAGTTTCTTTAAAGATGGAGACTTGATGTATTTGAGAATAATGAAAATTGGAGGTAGAAGAAGAAGAAGAGATGGAAGAAGAATGGAAAACCAAGGAATCAACATCTTTGAAACATGGAGTTGGAGTTGGGCATGGCTTAGATTTATTATGGAAGCTAGGTTTAAAATATTGAATATAAGAAGTGGTTGTAAATATAGTTAAAGATTAAAAAAATTAACTAATAGAATAGCATATCCAATTCTTAGAGTTTATCGTGGATAGACTATATGGACCATTTCTGTCTAATCATTTTACTATATTTATAATTTTTTAAAAATATATATATATATATATTTTTTGTTCTTTGAGTACAAGTTGAGATGTCGATTGAGCTAAACTCGTTTTTAAAAAGTAGTGTTATATACTTTATTATTAATATTAAAATGATTGTAATTAATTAACTACCCTTAATTAATGGGAAGGGCAACTTAGGTATCATATGCAATAAAATATTCACCCATCTACTCTAAATTTATAAAATTAATATTTGAAGGTCAACGGAATAGATCTTTTTGTTACTTTAAAAAAAAAAATTATTTTGAATTGATATAAATATAATACAAAAATATTTACAAATGAAATTTAATACACTCAAATTAGAACCAAGAATTTAAAAACAATGTATATATATATCACCAGCGGATTTACTATAGGTTCAGAGAGGACTCGAATTCCCTTCAACTTTATGCTTTTTATATAATAAATATACAAAAACTGAAAAAATATCAATATTAAAAGATAGATCAGTGGTAAAATTGTCTTCAGATTATTTTTAGCTCACATCAACAAAATTTATGGATCCGTCACTGATATATATATGTGTTACCTTACCCTCTAGTTTGACCATTTAAAAACAAAATCAACAAATTGTTTTTATATCTTAGATCGTTAAAAAGTGCTTTAAATGACTCTTTCTTTTTAGCATGTTTGGAAGTGATTTTAAAATGGCTAGAATCATTTTTGTCACCTTCAAAATCACTTTCGAAACATGTTTTTAATTTTGAGCGATTAAAATAGTGTTTTAGTTGATTTTGATTTTTTTTTAAAATTTTAATACATGTATTGTGATTTGTACCCAATTGATAGCAAACTGTGGTGCATGTTGTGGGTATTTGGCCAAATCTGATTAATGTCAAATTTTAATATTGAAACTAAAACATTGAGATCATGAGATGAAAGAAAAGAATAACAAAAAAAAAAAATGTTAACTTGATTCGCGACTTCTCGATGAACACACAATTACTTTTATTTAATAATACGGTGAAAATTCTACTCAGGTCCTTAAAGTTTGTATCTTGTTATATTTTGGTCTTTAAAATTTTAAAAACGTTTATTTTAATTGTCGACTTTTGAAGAAAACTTACTTTGGTCCTTATTGTTAGAATTTTGTTAAGAATTATGACATGACTTTTATATTTGGATGATAAAGCTATAGATTTATCATATATTAATATGGATAAATAACCAAGAAATCTTGCTAATTTATTTTATAAATCTTTTATGTTAATACAAAAAAATAATCAACACACTTGAATCAAATGAACTCAAATTAAAAACTAATTGTGATCTTTTCTACTCCAAAACTTAAATCTCTCACATCTCTCCCCCACTCTTTATTTATTTATTTTTTTCAAATTGAAATCTTGGAGCAAATGAGAAAAACGGCGTTGAGTAGCATAAAAAAAATAAAATAGGACTGACGTATTGGTGTTAACATTAATGACAAATAAAATAAACTATAAAAATAAGTACAACACATGTATTAAATAAACTCTAGGAAATTGCAGATAAATACTCCCACAATGAATAAAAAAAAAAAAAAGAAGAAGAAAGAATTGGGAGGAAGAGAAAGAAAGCACTTAAAAGAACACAACATATGTCAAACTTGAGGCATTAAATATTTTGTATGTGGGCCAATTGCATTTAACATATGAATTGAGAAAAGTGGAGTAGAACGACAATGCGTCAAAATGGTGACGATCAAAATCTTAAAACAATGATTTTTTGAGTTCCATGATAAAACATCAATTTACCATATAGTCTTTAATTAAAAATTAAAACCCTAGATTATTAGGAGTGCTTATCTTATTTAGAAGTCTAGTCATCCAAATATAGATGTCACCTCATCATTTCGTTAGAAAGTTAACGAACTTAACAACATGAGCCAAAATTTGCTCTTTTTAGAAGCTTAGGGACTAAACCAACGTTTCTAAAAGTTCAGGAACCAAAATAGAACAATATATAAAGTTTATGGACCAAAATAGAATTTAAACCTCGTAATAGTAATAAAGAAAAGTTGATTTGAATTTTTAGAAAACTCCAAGGAGTTTGAAGATGGAGTGTTCAGTCTAAGGAGTTGTGGACCAACGACTAATATTTATTAGAGAATGTTGTAAATATAGCATTCAAAATAAAAATATTAGCATATGTTACAACATTTTTAAAAAATTACAAGTATAGCAAAATCTATCGCTAATATTTGATCATTATATTATTCATAAAATTGGAGTTTGGTGCTAAAATAGGGTTCTTAATAAAAATAATTGCTAAAAACGAGTCTTAATAAAAAAAAATTTGCAAATATATTAAAGAATGTTTTAATGAAAAATTGTAAAATTTGTCAAAATTGATGAAAATATCTCCAAATTTTCTAAAAATTGTCAATAAAAAGAATCTTGGGAATTCGTATTCCATTTTAGATCCAACGGACAATATTAGAGCTGACCATTGACTTCTAATAGAATAAAGACTTGTATAGGATCTTGAAGAAGCTAGACGAGAATGGCGATGGCCTCATTTGCCTTCAAGAGCTCAAGTGGGTCTTGGATAGGATTGGCATCCAACTAACCATGGAGGAGTTGGAGTCATTTCTAGAGAAAAATCGAGCCTCGACTTCGACGTGTTCTTATTCTTTTACAAGTCGATATCCAAACAAAACAAAGGCGAAAGCTAAGGGGATGGGGGGCGTGTGGAAGATGATCATGAGGAAGATGTGGAGATTGTATGTATGGCTTTTAAAGTGTTTGACATGAATGGTGATGACTTCATTTCTTGAGACGAGCTCGAAAACGTGTTGGCAAGGCTTGAGGAGTCTGAACAACTCTTCAAGAATTTGAACGACAAAGAAAAGTTGAGGTACAAACATTCAAGCATCAAATTATCGAACCAGAAAACCGTTTTGAGGATAGATTTCAAACTATAATGACAGAGATGAGTAATCATGTATATAGTTAATCGAATGCCGTAGTCTGATGTTATAGGATTTTGTTTTTCTTTTTGTGTACTCTTATGACATAAGTTTGCTTTCATCCATGTCATTGCATATTTTTTCTACTTCATTCTTATACTTTGTAGTTCATGGTACTACAGGTAGATGGATTAGTAAAAATGTTTTGTGAGAGAATTTTCGATGGATATATACAATTGTGGATAAAGAAGTTTTTCTAAAAACCATCTAAAAAGATCATTTTAAAAAAAATAATTATCGATAAATAATTTAACAATTATCGAAGACATATGACCTTAGAAAAACAACCATTTTTGAAGTTCATTAAACCTTTGAAAAATAATAATTTTCAAAGGTTTTTGCAAAAAAAAAAAAAAAAAAAAAAAAAAAAAAGATACTTTTTCAAAGGTTGAAATAACATTAACCTTTGAAAAAAAGTGTTATCGAATGATTATTAAAAGTTTTTTTTCGAAAGTTGTGTCCTTTGAAAATAGTTAATTTTCTGTAGTGAGTACACTTGATTATAAAATGATATGGTGTTTGTTGCTATCTTTTTGTATTTGAGTTTTCTCTTTTGTTTTATTCGATTTGTACATTGGGCAGAGTACTTGGATGCATTCTCATTACTCACATAAAAATTATTAAAATATTCTAAATAGAAAAAAAGAACAAAATTTGTCACATGATAAGCGTTGATGAAAAATTATTACATTACCGTTTTGTCTGTTATGACTGTTTCTTTATCATTACGTCCGTTATGACCATTTCGATCATTGATGTCTCCTTTTCTCACCGCCTATATAAACCCCCATTCCCTTCTCATTTCATTCATTCAAAATTCACATTCATATCTCCTCTCTCTTCTCTAAAAAAAAAAATACTCTCCAAAAATTATTTCTTCAATTTAAGTTTTCTGAGCAAGTCTTTCAGCAGTGTATGTTTTTAGATCGGTTCTGGTGCAGCACTGATTGAGTTTCTGGTTGTTTTATCCTGGGACAACATGAAAATTCTGAATTGTTTGCACTCCGAGCAGAACCGCGAAACGTCTTAAAGAGAGCGTGATCCGCAGCTCAGCCGTTTTATTAACCAGTTATGTTTTGCAGTTGATTATATTGTTCAGTCATTTTGTCCAGCAGCTCAACTCCAACACATCGTGCTCCAACAATAAGTACTTATGATTAGACACTTTGATTAAATGCATAAAGATAGGTGATGTTGGGATGCACCAAAGTATTTTTCTTAGTGAAATAGTGTGTGCATCTTATCAGAAAAAAAAAAAAGGAAGTAGAAACATCAATGTTATGATAAGAAAACATGAAAACCATAATTGATTAGTTCTTTCAAGACATGAAAAGTAAATTTTTTATCTCAAGTCATTCCAAACAACCCTGAATATAGAAACGACGATGTAACATTTTCTATAAAAAAAAATAAAAATAAAAATAATACTACACATACTAAACTAAAACATAGGAATATATATAATTTGTACATAAGCTTTGATTTATGTAAACAAATCAATATGACATGAATCAAAAACATGAAATGATAAAGTTTTATTAGATAATGTCACTCAATTGATGACACTCATTTCAGATAACCCTTCTTTTAGGAATGAGTTTAAGAGGTTCATCCTTTTTCAATGTTACACCAAGCCTTCCATTAAAATCCAACTTTGATAAATCTTCATCATTAGGAAGTGACCATTCAAAGTTGTGAATTAATGTGGCTAAAATCAAAGGCACTTGCACAGTAGCCATTGGAAGACCAGGGCAAAGTCTTCTTCCTCCACCAAATGGCAAATACCTATAATCATACCCTTTAAAATCTACATTATTACCACAACCAGCATCAAATCTTTGAGGATTGAATGTTTGAGAATCTTCCCAAATTGAAGGGTCTCTCCCAATTCCCCAAACATTGACAAGAATCATAATGTCTTTCGGGATTGAGTATCCCATAACTTCACAGTCCACTGGAGCTAAACGTGGAAGAAGAAATGGGCCAGGTGGGTGCAGTCTTAGGGTTTCTTTCACACAACTCCATAGATATGGAAGCTTACAAATGCTGGAATCATCAAGCGGGTTTTCCTTTGTTACCTCCTTTATTTCCTCTTGTACTTTGTTTAATATGTCTTTGTTTTTCATAATCTCTGACATTGCTCATTCCACTGTTGTCGTAATTGTGTCTGTGCCTGCAGTTAACAAATCCTGCAATATTAATAATGCATTAGATGTTTGATTATAAATCTATCTGTCTCAAAATAAAGAGACCTCACAATCGTTATAATATGCACCATAAGTTGGAGAGACTTTGGACTTTATATGAGTTCATATCAGATATACATGAGTTTACTTGGAAATAAGAGGAGTAATAACTTAGATATATGTTATAAAGAATGTGAAACTTATCCATTTTTTCATTGCGGAAATCCTGAACATGTGTCGATGAAGTCCAACTGTTCTCTTTTTTTTTTTTTTTTTTTTTTTTTTTTTTCATGAATGACTCGATTTACTTTTCCTTACAGTAATGTTACATAACCCTCAAATCACACTGGTTACTTTCTGTGTCCCTCCCACTTGAGCTCCTCCCTCAAGATCTTCACATTTATGTTTCCCTTTTCTCTCATTAAAGCAACTTCTTGTATTCCTCTCTCAAATCCTCACACTTGCGATAAACGAGCACGAGAGTTTGTCGAAGTGAGTGATGAGTAATTGGCTAGTGGCCTAAAGCTCAAGCCCAAGATTTGTTGAAGCAGGTGACGAAAAGTCAAACAGTAGCAACCATAGCAAGATTTGTTGAAGCAGGAGACAAAAAGTCAAACAGTAGCAACAAGCGCAACTGGAAGTGGTAGAGGAAGGGAAGGAGGTTGGGCAAGTGTGAGGGAGAAAGGAGCACGAGCAAGGGGATGGAGAAAGTACCAAACACAATCTAAGTGGTACATGAGACCTATATTGTCTCATGTACCACTTAAACCCTAAACCCTAAAGCAAAAAGTTTGTTTTCAAAATTCTAGTCATTAGACATTAACACATCACAAATCGAGTCATCCAAAAAATTCAAGTTTAACCAATATTCACTTAAAAGAAATTAAAGAATAGTAAACCTAAAGAGACATAATCTTGATAGACATTTAAATCCACGAAGAAAAAATGACCCAAACTCACACAAAAGCTATTTCAAAGTGATTAAAAGAGTGTGATTTTGTACTCACAGTAATCAAGGAATTAATTTGTTGATCACCAAATCCACTTTGAATCAAGACATCCAAGAAATCGTTTGAAGTTGAACCTTGTTTACCATAAATTTCTCTTCTTTCTTTAATAAGAATCGCCCACGAAGATTGAACTTCATTCATGTAAGTAGTAGATTTCTTTCTAAGACCTTGAAGATCAAGCCTTCTCAACATAGGATAATAATCAGCCAAATTTGGAATCACACCCAAATCCGACATTTTCTTGAAAAGCCCTTTAATCCCATTAAACCCATCACCAACAAAATCAAGCAAATCCATTGAGAAAATCAAGTTAGAAAGTGTATTGAAAATAGTGGTAAAAGCAATATCTTTAATCTCAACAACAGATACCTGTTTTGATTCCAAAAATTCCACTAATTCCTTCATCTTCTTGTCTCTCAAAATAGCTTGTGATTCAATAGCTTTAGCTGTAAACAAGTTGGCTTTACAAATTGACCTCAAATTCTTCCATAGATCCCCACATTCAGGGGAGAAAAGCAAAGAGTACTGATCGTGGAGAGCTCTCTCAGGGACTATTTGAAAGATGTATCGTTTGGAGAGAAGTCGGTCATGCGTCTTGAGAACTGCGGCGGCAGCGGCCGGAGAAGAAGCAACGACGAGAGGCTGAGCTCCAAGCGTGAGGGAGATTAAAGGGCCATAGATATTGGCCAATTGGGTGATGGAAATGTGAGCATTTCGACCAATAAGAAGGAGATTTCCTAAGATTTGGCCATGGATTTGGACCAGGAGGGAGTGGGAGTTTCTTTGAAGATGGAGACTTGATGTGTTTGAGAATAATGAAAATTGGAGGTAGAAGAAGAAGAAGAGATGGAAGAAGAATGAAAAACCAAGGAATCAACATGTTTGCTATATGGAGTTGGAGTTAGGTTTGGGTTAGAACTATTAAATATAAAAAGAGGTTGCATATATAGCGAGTTCAAAAATTTAGTGAATAAAATAATATGTAAAATATGAAAATTTGCATGATATCAAAAGTGTATTTTCAAGGGATTTTAAAAATGACACGTGAATTTTGATTTGATTTTTTATATATGTATTGCGATTGATTTGTACCCAATTGATAGCAAATTTTGGTTGCATGGCTATGGATATATGGCCAATGTGATTCATATAAAGTTTTTACTACTGAAAGTACGACATTGACAACATTGGAGAGAACGAAAAGGAACAAAAATAGTCAACGTGATTCACGACTTTCTTTCTTCAACCACATAATAACTTTTATTTAATAATTAGTTAAAATTCTATTTAGGACCAAAATAATTTTCGTCCTTAGAAATTTTAAAAGCATTTATTTTAATTCACCAATTTAAAAAAAGAACTTATTTTTTATCCATGCGGTTACAATTTCATTAGTTCTTAATAATGTAACTTCTATATTTGAATTATTCCACTCTAGATTCATCATATTAATTACATTATAAATAACAATAAAATTTTGTTAATTTATTCTATAAATCTTTTATATCAACACAAAAACATAATTAACACGCTTGAATCAAATAAACTCAAATTTACAACTAATTCTGATTTTTTTCTCCAAAATTTAATCTCTTACATCCCCTCTCCGACTCTCCACTCTTTATTTATTTTTTTTTTGAAATTGAAATCTTGAAGCAAATAAGAAGAACGACATCGAGTAGAATAAAAAATAAAATACGTATTGGTGTTAACATCAATGACAAGTAAAATAAACTAGAAAAATAAAATAAGTATAACACATGTATAAAATAAACTCTAGTAAATTGCAAATAAATATTTCCACAATGAATCAGAAAAATCCTCCAAAAAAGAATAAGAAGAAAGAATTGGGAAGAAAAGAAAAAAAAACACCTCAAAGAACACAAAAATATGCCAAACTTTAGGTACTAAAAAATCTGTATGTGGGCCAATTGTAACTAACGTATGAGTTGAGAAAAGTGAAGTAGAATGACAATTTGCAAAAATGGTGACGATCATCTTGAAGACAATAATTTTTTGAGTTCCCGATAAAACACCAATTTACCATCTAGCCTTTAATTATAAATTAAAACAATGGAATCTTAATAGCATGAACCAAAATATGTTCTTTTTAAAAGTTAAGGGACTAAAACAGAAATTTCTCAAAATTCAGAGACTAAAATAGAACAAGATATAAAATCTAGGGACCAAAACAGAATTTAAATCTAATGGCAATAATAAAGAAAAAGTTGTGTTTGAATTTTTAGAAAACTCCACGAAGTTTGTAGATGAGGTGTTCGGTCTAAGGGGTTGTGACAACTACTAATATTTATTAGAGACTTTTGTAAATGTAGCATTCAGAACGAAAATATAAGCATATGTAACAACATTTTAAAAAATTTGCAAACATAACAAAATCTATTAAATAGAGTTTTGCTATATTTGTAATTTTTTTAAAATATTACTATAAACTTAATTATTGTCCATAAAATTGGAGGTTAGTGCTAAAATAGGGTTTTTAATAAAAATAATTGCTAAAATCGAGTCTCTCAGATAATTTGAAGAATGAGATATTTGAGAGAGTTTTGGAGAGATGAAAAGAAATGAGAGATTTTAGGGTTACGAAGACTTGAGACTATAGGTTGAGAATATATTTTCAACCTATACTCTCTAAAAAGAGCTAATGGGTAAAACATTCGTTTTTTTCTTTTACTCCTAAACCCTAAACCCTTTTAGTGATGGGTTATTGGAATATAGGTTGCGTTTAAATTATTAAATAAACAAATAAACTCTAAATTTACATTCAAACAAGTTTTCAAAAAAAAAAAAAAAATCCTATTTATTTTGTCTTTCACGTAAAATAGTATAAATTTTGAAAATTCAAATGTCGATACATTCAAAAAATCTCACATCTCTCTTTTTTTTTATAATGGTAACTCTCATCCTTTTTCTTTTTTTTTTTCGCTCTCTCTCTCTTTTTTATTAGAATTTTGTTGTAGAAAATTATAGTTAAAGTTATTTTTTTTTTTCAAATTTTGTTTGTAGCATTATTTTTTTCGATGAGGTAACCCCTCTTCATTCTATTTTCTTCCTTTTATTTTTCTCTCTAATTTGTTTTACCATAATTTTTTTTCTTTTTGTAGCATTATGATATTTAAGTTTTTTTTCTTTGTTTAATACCATCATTTTTTGTGAGACAAACTTGACTTTAAGTTTTGTGTATTTTTTTTTTGTTTTTAATTTATATATATACTATCTAAAATGATTATGTGGAGTTGACATCCACGTGAAGATTTTATCCAATCATGTTATATTTCTTTAAAAATAAATAACAATAATATCTAAATCACTGTAAGGGAAAATCTATCTATATATGTTTAGGGCTATGGGGGAGAAATATTTGTTTAACGATGTTTTGAAGATATTTTAGATAATTTCATAAACAAAATAATTACTAAAAAAAACTTTTTTTTTTCAATTTCTTGATATCACACATGAAAATGAATTTTTTTTTTTTTTTACAAAAGATCTCATTATCACTATTTCTGGCAAAAAGATTGTGGTTTTTGTAATTAGAATTATCTTTTTCAAAATTATTAAGTATAAAAGTAAAAGAAAAAAAATTAAAACAGGATAAAAAAATTATCATTTGTTGATTTTATTAGTTTGAAAAAACTCCTTCGAAATATCTTCTAAAAAAATCGGTTATTTAAAAAAAAACAATTACATTTATTTTTAAGGTATGTTTTTTTTTTTTTCTTTTGAGAATCTTATAAAGATTTATTTTTATCTATAAATCTTAAAAAAACCAATATATCTGCCTATATACCATTTAGATATAATAAGGGTTTTAAAAAAAAATTAATAATAAAAAAACGAAGTATTTACTAGAAAAAAATTAGACTCAGCGTAAATATTTTATCTATTTGACTATTTTTTACAAGTCAGTCTTTTTTCAATCTTCTCATCCTCAAATCTTCCTCCTCAATTTTGTGACTAACTTACAAGTAAAATGATTAATGTAATATAATTTTTTTTCTTTCGTTTTATAATTATTGTAGCTACTCAATTCAAATGATGTAAATAAGAGAAAAGATTAAGACTAATTATAACTTTTAACGATATTTCATTTTTATTTTTGAAAATCGAGCCTAAATTTGATCGCGGTTACAATCTAACTCTCTAAGTTCAAAGTAAATAATACACTTTGAATAAATATATTTAAAAAAAAATGACTTCAAGTTTCAAATTCCATGGCTTGGCCTCCACGTCCTAAAGCCGCGACTCTCATCCCCTCCCCCATCAATCTCGACGCTAAAACCCTAAACCCCAATCGAAGTGAAATCCATTGTAAAAAGATGATGATCTTTTTTGGTTACCACCCTAAATTCCTCACCTCCAATTTTACATCATTGAAAACTGCGGCTTATTTTCTCTGCAATTTCACTTGCTCACGATCAATGGCTCAATCCACCTCCATTCCTAAAAACCTCCAAAGGGTTCGTGACCATGGCTACGATAATTACATGGAAGTGGAGAAGAAAACCCGTAAAGTGCTCAAGTTTCAGGACCTTATTCTCTCTCAATTCAACCAAACAATCCCAGTTTCTCGCCTTGATATCTTAGCTCGCCGTCTTGGGTTCAAGCAACACGAAGCTGGGGCCTTCGTCCTCAAATTCCCTCATGTATTTGAGATATATGAGCACCCTGTTCAACGAATCCTCTATTGCAGGTTAACCCGAAAAGCCCACCTCCAAATCGAGCAGCAAAAGCAAGCTGTCATTGCCCAGATTCCGGATTCTGTGACTCGGCTGAGGAAGCTCTTGATGATGTCCAACAAGGGCCGTCTTCGCCTCGAGCATATTCGGATTGCTCGGTCTGAATTTGGGTTGCCTGACGATTTCGAATATTCGGTAGTTCTCAAACACCCTCAATTTTTTAGACTGTTTGATGCTAAAGAAACTAGGAATAAGTACATTGAAATTGTAGAAAGAGATCCAAGTCTTACTGTTTGTGCAATAGAGAGAGCTAGGGAGAGGGTTTATAGAGAGAAAGGAAGTGATGCTGAGGATATTAGATTCTCTTTCATTGTGAATTTTCCTCCTGGGTTTAAGATAGGGAAGTATTTCAGAATTGCAATGTGGAAATGGCAGCGGCTTCCTTATTGGTCGCCATATGAGGACATTTCTGAGTATGATATGAGGTCCATTGAAGCACAGAAGAGGATGGAGAAGAGGGCAGTGGCAACAATTCATGAGATGTTGTCTTTGACTGTAGAGAAGAAGATTACACTGGAACGGATTGCGCATTTCAGATTAGCAATGAATCTGCCGAAGAAGCTGAAGGACTTCCTTCTTCAACATCAGGGAATTTTCTACGTTTCAACAAGAGGAAACCATGGGAAACTTCACACTGTTTTCCTCAGGGAGGGTTATAAGAGAAGTGAGTTGGTAGAGCCTAATGATGTGTATTTGGCTAGAAGAAAATTGGCTGAATTGGTTTTAATCAGTCCAAGGAAGGCAAAACTAGACAGGGAACTAGTTGGGTACAGGAGAGAGAGAGTGGGATATGATATGGAAAGCTTTAGGACAGATTATGTGGAGGATAAATCTGATGATTTTGGTGTTGAGAACAAAGGCAATGAGAGAGAGATTTTAGACTCAGATTCTGATGTTGAACCTGATTTCTCTGATGATGATAATCATAGTGTCGAGGTAGAGGATGTGGACATAACGGAATAAAGTAAACTCGATGGCCCCCAACAGTTTCCTTGGAGCTGCTGTGTTGAAGCTTCAAAGCTCATTTGGTAGCTTTGGCTGATACAACGTTGTTAGTAAGCACTGGGAATTATACTAAACACAAGCACTCTTCAAAAATTTATTTTGTTTATTCAGACATAACAGCCTTAATTTCTTCGCTTTGGCATTCACCGTTTGGTTGGGGCAGTAAACCGGTTCTATTTTGCATATGTGGTTTGGCAGTGTGTGAATGAGTGAAGGGATGCCATGGCTTAAAGAGGAGAGAATTGAAGATACCTCAGGCATGGAATCCAAATTCTGAAGGCAAAGAATAATTAGGTAAAAAGGAAATGAATTCAACTTTGATGGCCATGATCTGCAGGGAATACTACATGGAAAGGCCTTGTAGTTTCATGATTTAGCTTCAAGCTTGCAAAAAATGTGGCATACAAAAAGAAAGCTTCTGGAAGATTTTTGTTTGAGGTGGCTTTCAATTCAGTTATCATTACTATGGCTCTTTCTCAATCAATCAATCAATGATTTAATTAAAAAAAATTGCGTTGTATGGATTCATTTGATGATTCTTTTTCGTTAACATCAACATGGAAATTAGGGAGAGTTGGGTTTGTAAGTTTTTCATGTGGCAGGTCATGGAATAGTCAGCACTTTGGTTCTAATTTCAACTTGGGTTCCTTTTTGGGTTGACAACTTTGTTGTATTATCTGAAAGATGGTTGCGGAAGACCTCGATCATTTACTTTGGAGATGTGTTTGTGTGAAGTTGTTCCTTTGAGATGTTCAACTTGAGCTTGCAGAGTTGTAGAGAGACGATCATAGAGCTTCTTCTTTGCATGCATTTTCGTGACCGAAGAGTTGTTCTTGTGGCAAGCAGGTCTTTTGAGGCTAGACCGATGTTCAGTTCTTTGTTAGATCCTACGTTTCTTTTAGTAATTCTGGTTAGAACTACTTTTTTAGATGGTTGCAAGGCTCTTTTTTTGGTGCCCTTGTATACCTGAAATAACAATTTGGAACAAACTTGAAAATTTGTATCTTTTTGGACCCAAGTAAAATATAAATTCTTAATCAGGGTTAGCTGTGGGAATAAAATTGTATATCATCCAAATCAATAGATTGGATTCTGAACTTTGGATAGACCATCAATACATGCACAAGATGTATAATATCTACTTCTAATTTTATTTTAATGTCAATTTGCTCCTTAATTTTGAAACTTCCTATAAATTTAGTGATATTACAATCACTGAAGGTAAGTAACTTCACTTCACCTAATTTTAATCTAAATAATTAGTCTTGTGAACTAATGTGGTCGTCTAACACGTCCTTAAGACCATAAGCAAAGGAAACTGCAGCAATCCACCATAAGATGCAAGCTTCAGTACAGTACCCAAGCCTGCAGAATGGGAGAATAAAAGCACATCAAAATAAGACTTGAAGAGTTGTAACTTCTAAGAGAGAACAAAGAATTGTAAGGTTTAATTACATTTAGTCATTCTGAATAATACCCATAAGTTCACAATTTCTGTAAATCATAACCTTCTACACTGTGCAGTTGAAGTGTATGACTTGTAGATTTTTCCTAATAGCAAGAATGGTTGAAAGCATATTTAAAACACATTTGATTGGTAATATTCAGAAAGCAAAAAAGAGAAATTTCAGTCATCCCAACATTCTGATGTGGTACAAAATCTGAGTTTTAGAACTTACATACTCGGTCTTGAGGTCTTGAGTTTGCAATCTGGCCATGCTATCTAAAGCGATCGAGGCTTCCTTGCGTTCGGTTGAAATTTCCACCGCATGGCTACTTGCAACATCAAAGGATCCATGGTTGCTTTAATGGTACAGTATTTCTGTAATGGTCAGTGGACATGAATACATGATTATGCAGATGTGGAGACAAGTGGTCTACACTATATGCAGGCAAATATCTCCTTTAAGAATCTGCCAATACTTCCAACAAGATGGCAAGAAAAGTTTTGATAAACTATACCTAAAAAACATTTCAATTTGAAGAAAAATGTGCTGCCATAAGAGAAGCTTCGGATTACTTTGGAGAATCATAGTTTAAAGTGCACCACTTTTTCAACTTTTGAAATAAGCACTAATGAACTCTTTGCTCAAAATTACAGTTTCAGGTGTTTTTAAACTGTAAATGAGAGCAATTACAAATGTATTTCAAACCTATATCTTTGTCGACTAGGGAGCAATTACACATGTAGATTTTCAAACATACAATATTAAAGTGGCTACCTCTTTCAATAATTGGAGTTTTAGTTTTCTAAACTTTCATCATGTCAAAAGTGGTTCCAAACTTACTATTTGTCTATGAGGATGCTGGAATCTCAGATAAGAGCTGATTTGGTGGGGGCAAAACAGTTTTAAGCTTCTTCCTCAGCTGTTCAAGTTCCCCATATTTGTCTGTTGCATGTGCCTTCAAAAGAGATCTCTCCATCATCAGAAATGCTGCTTCACTCATCTGTCTCCCTCTCTCCAACATTTGTTTAGAGCATTCAAATGCTTGAAGGACCATTCCACGGGCACATAATCCTGTTACCAACAGATCCAACACATGACTATGAGGACAATATCCCTTCTCTACCAAATAACCCCACAAATCCAAACCCAAATCTACTCGATGATTTTCACAGAAAAACTTCATTATCATCACTACCGTTCGTGATTTAGGCACAAAATTTCGCCGTACCATTTTGCTATACAACTCACAAAACCCTCCAACATCCACCAATCGAATCAAGCCTGAGAACATCATATGATAGGTCACACTGTCATGTCCAATGTGTTTAGCCTCCATATCTTCCATTAAAGCTGCTGCAGACTTAACATTATCAGACCTAATCAAGGAACTTATCAAAGCATTATAAGCCCCAATATCAGGACACAATTTTCTCAGAGGAATTTCATCAAACAGTTGACGTGCTTTGGTTTTATCCTTTACTACCCCTGCTCCATGGATAAGAGTAGTGATTGTTTCCAATGTTGGCTCAAATTTTGCCCTCTCCATTTCTTTAAAAACTCTCAAACCATCCACGAAACAACCCTTTTTGCAATATGCATCAATTCTGATGCTATAAGTCACAGCATTTGGCTTAAAACCTCTCTTAATCATCTCATGATAGAAAAGCTCAACAGCAGTAACATCACTCGATTCCTTAAACCCTAAAAGCAAGAGATTCATGGTTTTGGTATTTGGGGGAAATCGAGAATACATCTTGTGGAACACTGATCGCGCCTCTTTCATTTGTCTCTGAGTGCAAAAAGCTCGAAGGAGTACATTAAATTCCTCAGTACCAAATTTCCTTCCAACAAACACTTCATTCTCCATTCTCTGAAACGCTTCAATGGTTTGTTCAAATGATTGAAACTTAGCAATCCTCGAAAGCAAGATGCTCATGGACTTGAGAGTAAGCAAAAAAGGGTGGGTTTGTCGAATCTCACGCATTAACTCCCATGATTGATCGAAATACCTCATTCTGGCGAGAATGTGAAGGGTCTTCTCGAAAGCGTCTGGAGTTGGGGAGGCTTGATAATGGTGGAGGCAGAATTTGAAGAACTCCAAGGCTTTGAGGCCATTGGAATGGGCGGAGAAGAGGCGGCCAAGGACGTCGTTGAGGAAAGTGTTTGAAGGAAGAGGAGATGGAATGTGGTGAAGAAGAGTTGGGTGAAGGGGTTGATCGGGAAATGGATGGTCGTTGATGATTTTGGCGATTCTTTCGATTTCAGTTGTGGAATTTGAAGATGGATGAAGATGAGTACGATAAGACGCTGCAAGAACCAGAAAGGAATGAGAAGAAATGGGTTTTTGAGGGATTTGAGTTAGCTTCATCAGAATTGCCATCTTCAGCTTCTTCAACCTCCTTCCATGAATTGATGAAGATCTTAATCTCAACTACTCTCGTGAGGAATTACAATACCAAAAACCAGATTTTTCCAGATTTTAAGGGATGAAAAATCGAGTTTAAGACCTTCCAGATCCAAGGAATTGTTGTACGGATGGTCCTTTTCGGGGGGAAATGAAAATTTGGTTTCAACCTTAAAAAATCGGAGTTTAATAGTTGACCCAATGGTCGGACCCGGTCTAGAGAAATGGGTCTTTTTCGGTTACTTACTTAACGACGCCGTTTAGACGTAACCCCCATGGAAGAGTGATTAACAGAATTTCTTCTTCTTCTTCTAAGAACACAAATCTCCAAACTCCAAATTTCTGTTCCTCTTCTTTAGATCTGATCTTCTTCTTCATTCTTCGCTTCAATTCGATCCGTTTTCTCATCGTTTTCCCGAGAAAATTCCCTTCCCGGGAAATGTCGCACAGTGATACAATTCCTCTTCATCAATCGTCCCAATCGGACATCGACGAGATCGAAAATCTCATCAACGCCAGCGTTCAAACCGGCCCTTCAACTGTTCTTCCAGCTCGACCCCCAAGTCCACCCCGGGCTTCCATTCCTGTTTCTTCTTCCCCCTTCTTACAGTCCAATCTCCCCCCACTTCCCCCCAAATCCACCAATCAGAAGCCGCCGACTGTCTTCCCTGCTCCACCACCGTTGCCCGTTTCCGGTAATGGGAGGCCTGATATATCGGCTTCTGGATTTGGGTCACCTCCCAACACTCTCACCGAACCGGTATGGGATACGGTCAAGAGGGATCTGTCCCGGATCGTCAGCAATTTGAAGCTTGTGGTTTTTCCTAACCCTTTCCGTGAGGACCCTGGAAAGGCTTTGAGGGATTGGGATCTGTGGGGGCCTTTCTTTTTCATTGTGTTTCTTGGTCTTACTCTTTCGTGGTCTGCATCGGTCAAGAAGGTTAGCCTTGTAAAAGTTCGAGTTGGTTGAAATCTTAATTGCTTTGGTTGGGTTTTGTTTGATTTTAGTTCACATGTCTCGGTTTGCATCAAGATTTTTAGTTGTTTATGATGTGATGTTCCTTATATTTGTCTGTTTTGACCTTTCGATGCTTTGGTTTGGCTTGGTAGCTATCTGCAGTTATTAAGATTTGGAATTGAGTTGAATTCATTGTTGAAAGTTAAAATGTACCTTAGTATTTTATATCTCAGAGTAGCCAGAAGCGACTGTATTGGCTAGTATGTTTCATTGGATTTTAATAGGAACCGATGATTCTAGTCAGTTGGAATACTTGGGAAATTATACGAACATCTTGCAAGCTTCTATCAATGGCTGAAAGCTAATTGAATAGATGCAAAAGTGTTGTAACTAGTATGATGGAGTGCATAAATGCAGATACAGTTTGTTTAAATGGTTTGTGGGATATAAACCATTTATCTATGTGCTATAGAATACAGCGTGGATATTCAGGATATTGAAACGTGCATGGATAAAACTTCAAGTTCTAAATTTCATTATTGCTTTAATCAGCATATATTTCGAAGGGGAAATGTGGATATGGACTGCCAAAATTTCTGTCTCATAAATTAATCTGAAGGCAGTGATATTGCCACTTGATATTAAAGACAAATGTTGTTTACTGAACCCGCTATTAGGAATACCAGCTCCTTTTTAGACAGGGCGTGTTTCTTGCTAGGCTATGTACTTTTATGACTATGGATACTAGACTAAGGGGATATTACTATACTTTAGTCATGCCTTGTCCCAAGAGAAATTAGAATTCATGTAAACTTATTATTATTATTATAAATAAAGCTTTTCAAATGAAACGGTGCCTTGTTTTAATTACTGCCATTGATTAAATAAAGGCTTAAACTTTCTTTCGGTGTTATACTGACTATATTAATTGATTTTCTTTTCAGTCTGAAGTTTTTGCTGTTGCATTTGCACTACTTGCTGCTGGTGCCGTGATTCTGACCTTGAATGTGCTTCTCCTGGTAACTAAATCTATCTTTAACTTATTCCGAGCTTCCTTCCCACTCTCCCATTCAAGAACATGGTTTTACTATCACGTTTTTTATCCATTAGAAAATGGAGTTGATACTTATTTAAAATTGTGTTGTGCTGCCTTCTTGATTGTATTCATTGTTAGGACTTCAGAATAGTAGGGAACGTTTGGGACTGATTTTGAAAGATTTAAAATCCCTTTTCTCATGTTCAAAAGTACTCTGAAATATGCTTTTAGTTGTTCTAAATGTATTTATATTTGATTATTTTACTTCTAAATGCAGTTTATTTTGAAATGGTTAAAACCACTTTTGTCATATTCAAAATCGTTTTGGAAGATGCGTTTAGTTCTTTAAAATCAATTTCATGTTTGATCTTTTTTACTTTTAAAAGTGATTTCCATACCATCAAAATTGATTTTGTATGTCGAAAAACATCCCTCAAAGTGATTGAACGTAGGTAATTTTTAACTGTTTCAAAATCACTCCCAAACATTTCCTTAGAGTTAGATCTTGTGTTAGTCTCGTATTTTTCTGTAAAAATGATTTCTGAATAAATTATATTTCTGAGTAAAATTAAATTGACATAAAACCCGCTGTAACAGAGAATTGGACTGGTCTCTTGACCAGAACTATTATGATAGATGTTTTGTATTTCTGAAAATGAACTTCAGAGGAATCAGAGCTCTCAGGATAAGTTCCCTTGGCTCAAGATGATTTCCAACCATAATGAGAATACCTGTAGGTTAATACGGTAAAAGATGTCCTATAGCTATACCAAAAAGCCTTAGGCTAATGTGAATGCCTAATATGCTTTCTAGGTTCACATTGGTAGTTGATTCTGAAAAGTTCAAAGAGTGTTTTGATATGTCTTGGTGAGGTGTGCATTTCTTTCTTAATTCCAATAATTTTCTAATAATTTAGAGTTGAATTAAGGGTAAAAAAACTTAAATAAGCATACCGGTTTATCTCTCGGAGTGTTCTCTCCAATAGATATGGAGAAATATGTAATGGAAACCAAAGGGGATGCTTTAGAGGGCTATAAGTCTAATGATACGGAAACTTATTTTGTGATGATGAGTTTCAATTTTAGGTATTTGTGGCGTACTATTATGTGATCTCTATGTTGTCGAAAGACTCATAACACTTAAAATTTGTTTGCCTCTAATTCTTTCTCAATAAACATTTCTTTTATATAGTGAAAAGTTATAAATGAAAGCAGTATTATAGTGAGAATCAGAACTTAGGAATCCCGAAGTCAACTGTGGATACTATAAAAGTTATTCACCAAACCCACTATATACAACTAAAGCGCTTGTCCAAAAAGAAAATGAACAAAAAGCCTTTCATTAGAATTAGTAACCGAAGGAGCATACTAGAATAGAAATAAGGCCCACCACTTCCGGAGACTCCCAATGAGATGGAGGGCAATGAAAACTCAGAGCTGGGGTGGGGGGGGGGGGGGGGGGGTGAGGACGACTTAGAAGGAGACAAAATAGAGGCAACTGAGTGCATTTAAAATGTGAAAAAATAAGCACTCCCGCACACCTTTTACCTGATGACGAGTGCAAGCACTCCCATTTTCTATCTTCCTTTGGATAAATACAATCCCCATGAGGAAGCTGAATCAATTGTTACCAAATCCATTTTCATTTGCCGTTAAATTTTCTCTGAAGGAAAAAAAATCCCAATGAGCCATATTCTCTTACCAAACATCTTTTACTAAAACCTCTTTTTCTTGAACAACTATTAAAATTTTAGGAAAGTAGTGTATGGATTGTGATTCCACCCTTTTGTCCTTCCAACATAACGTTTTCTTTCCCATTTCCAACGGAATGAACATTTATCAAGGAATGATTCAATCTTTGAAATGGTCCTCTTTGGGCTTGGCAAGCTCTTACTATAGATATAGATGCTAATAGTTAAGCGTTACTATCATATCTTCCCTCTGAATAAACTTAAACCACCTTGGTCTGCTCAAAATAATTGGGGACTTGCAATTTGGTTAATGCAGGGTGGACATATAATATTCTTCCAGAGCTTGAGTCTGTTGGGATATTGCCTGTTTCCTCTAGATATTGGAGCATTGATCTGCATGTTGAAAGACAATGTAATAGTGAAGATAGTTGTGGTATGTGTGACCTTGGCATGGAGTTCTTGGGCTGCATATCCTTTCATGAGTTCAGCAGTGAACCCAAGAAGAAAAGCTCTTGCACTCTATCCTGTCTTCCTTATGTATGTATCAGTTGGTTTTCTCATCATTGCCATTGATTGAGATACATCAACAATGGAGTTACTGAAAGGGTTTTTGGTAAGAAGAGATTGAAAATATGATTGAGTAATCATTTAGGAAGTTCATGCAGTGATCAATATTCTCACACTTTACTGTAAACCTTTTTTTTCCCTTTTTTGACTTAATATCATATAATGTCTTGAAAGTTGAAACTCAGATCTGCCTACATCATCCTATTCACTGTATGCAAATTTTCTTGATGGAAATTCAAAACTGTGTAATATTTCTTGTAATTAGTGATGGCTTCATTTGTTTTAGATATAATTTTTTTTTTTTTTTTTGGGTATTTCTTGTATTTTCCTTAGACTTGAAAATCAGAAAAGTTGAAAATAATTTCTTGGGATTTAAAAATATTTGAGAGTGGCATTTTGTACCTTGGATATGCTGAGGTGGTGGGAAGCAGATACATTGTACAAAGATTGTACATAAGCCAAATATTTGCCACTCACTTTTGCTTGCTTTCAAACTTTACAAATCAAATAGGTTTACAAGTTTTGTTCCCCTAAATTACTCATTGATATTCTTTCTTTCTTTGTTTATATTATTACATACGTAACTTTAGCCTGTGATATAATTTATAATTATGCAATTGAACCAATATTAATCAATTTCTGAGAGTGTTTTATGTTAATAATTTTATATAATTATTATTTTATAATATTATATTATAAATATTGTAGTGTGCTTTCTAATTATGTTTTCGTTTTCAATGTCTCTTTTCTCATTCTCTATCTCACATGCAAGATTTCAATCATATTATTTTTTCATGAAATATCAATTGTACTATCGTAATACTACTATATATATCTACACCAAAATTCTTGTTTTCCTGAAAAATTATCTAATGATTCTAGACTCCATCTAATTATTTTTTTATATAGAAACATTGATTTTTATTGAAAAAAAAAACGAAGAATACACGATCATGCAAAAAAAAATCCAACCCACAAAAAGGCTTCTCCTCCTATAGGAAGGACTCCAACCGTTCAAAATAACTCCTACCGAAGTAGAAGAGTTTTAAAAATTCTTTGAAACCGAAGCACACATAAACATAAAAGTGAAACAATAAATTAATGAGAATAACATATACATTTCATACCATGATAGTAGAAACCTCTTTTTGTAATCTATAATCATTCTTGAGTTTGGTAACAAATATGGTATGAAGTTTTCTATATTAACTATGTTTAAACGGATTGTTTTAAACTGACTCTTAAAAATATTTATAAAATATAGTAAAATTTTAACTTTTATCAGTGATGCATTAATAGACACTAATAGATTGAGACAATACAACCTTGAATGAAAGCAAAGAAAATTAAAAGTATGAACACCTCGGATAGATTTAAGGGAGAAAGATAAGAAAAGTAATGAACACCATGGAATTGGAGAGATTTAAGAGACTCATCGTAATCATACAAGGTATAGTAGAAAAGGAATAAATGTAATGAACAGTGAGATAAAGTAAATCATGTCGTAACATCCCCACAAATGAGACGTATGTGAAAATCGAAGACGAAGTTTGTGTTTGAAATGTTCAATCTGCAATTTAATCATGAGAGGTAATGTGACAAACATGTAGTTGATTTTCGAGCACATGATCATGAATAAAGTGGATATCAATCTCAATGTGTTACGTGCGAGCATGAAGTCTTTAGACTATGAGTAAGAGCAGCAGCAGATATGTTATCACACCATATAATGGGAGTAGTGGGAATAGATACATGAAGATCATGAAACAAAGAGTGTGACCATAATATTTCACGTGCAACATTAGAGAGGGCTCAATACTCAGATTCGGTGCTCGATCGAGCAACCACTTAGAGGACCATGAGGTGAGAGGCAACCCAATTAGCATTAGAAATACCGGTTATGGAAAATATTTGTACCAAACTTTAAAGACGATTCCAATAGATTTTGTATAATAACTAAATTTTTTGAATATAAATATGATATTTAAGATCAATTTAGAAAGCTATGAATACTTTTATCCATATATAGAAAAAAATTTAGAAGAGCTTGACCTAAACTTCTAATTTTACTTGAAATTGTGTCCCTAACATAAAATTTTGGCTACTCCACAAATTAACATACAACTTCGTTAAAACATTTAAGCCTTAAAATTCTTTGGTGCTTCTATTGCTCGCTTTATTCTTATTCAATATTACCTTACTAATGTGTGCAATTTTATTTATTTATTTATTCATATCGAAGAAGAGACGAGAGGATAAAGAAGCAACCCAGAGAAGTAAGACACTATTAACGGCTTGTGCTATTCAACGACATGAGTATTTTAAAAAAAATTCATTTTAAAGTCAAAGAGCATTTAATTTTTTATTTTTTTTAAAGTTCAGTGGTATTTTCAAAAGTTTAGTGTGTGCCAATAGTATATACATTTTTTTATTTGATTAGTTATTGTTTTAGTATGTTTGAAGGAGAAATTAATTTTTATTTAATTTTTTTTTTTGTGAATTTGTGGAATTTTATATTTTAACTTAAAATTTTGATTTTGGTTGGTGAGAAAATGGTGTAAAATTTGGATCAATATATTTTTGAACTTTTTTTTTAAAGTTTAAAGATATTTTTAAATTTTTTTAATAGTTTAAGGTATTTTTTAAAATAAAACTTTAAGGGTTTCTATTAAATACTACCGGTAAGACTATTTTTTAATCTTTTAAAAGTTTACGAACTTTTAATCTAACTATAAAGTTTAGGGTCATTTTTTTATAATTTAAACTAAAAATAATATTTTTAGTTAATTTAAATTTATTATTTGAAAACAAAGACTCACTATAAGAAATGCAATGTTTTATGTTATTTGAAAACAAAACATTTACCATAATAATGCAAACAATTAGACAATAGAAATTTAAGTATAATTGTTTTTTTAGTATATTTAAGTTTAATTGTTTTTTTCTTTTTTGAAAATATTTATGTTTGATTGTTTTTTTTAAAATAGATACAGCTGGCTAGTGTGATATATATTTAAAAAAAAAAGAAATACAAATTTAATGGTTGCACGTGTACGGTGCAGATGAACACTTTTGGTTTTAAAAAATTAAAAGAAAATATATATTATCTGTAAATGTGAAGTAACCGTTGGTCTCTTCCACGGTCAAAGGCTCGTTCCATATAGTTCTTGTTCACCGTGTGTCTTCCATCTTCTTCAGTTCATCCTTTTCTCGTAATAGTCTGTTCGGGTTCATCAAGCAGTTCTCAGAAACTTCTTTCGTAAGGTAATTTCATCGTTTTCGTTATAGGGTTTTCGATTGTTCTTTTATGATATGAAATTTTAAGGGTTTGGTGTCTATTTCGGAATAGTCTGTTCGGGTTAATTCCTTGGGAGAATCATCGGTAGAAAGGGTTACCACATCTTCTTAATAGTCTGTTCGGGTTCATCAAGCAGTTTTCAGAAACTTCTTTCGTAAGGTAACTTCATCCTTTTCGTTTTAGGGTTTTCGATTGTTATTTTATGATATGAAATTTTAAGGGTTTGGTGTCTATTCCGGAATAGTCTGTTCGGGTTAATTCCTTGGGAGAATCATCAGTAGAAAGGGTTACCTCATCTTCTTAATAGTCTGTTAGGGTTCATCAAGCAGTTTCCAGAGGTGAAGGGTTTCTTTTCGTGCCTCTTCTGATACCTCGTACGAGGGCGTGGCTAGGGTTTATGAGGTGTAAGAGTCCTCAAATGGTGCGAACTGCGTAGTGGGCGTCCTCAAATGGTGCGAACTGCGTAGTGGGCGTCTGAAGATGATCATTACCTTTCTTAACGAAGATGATTCTCTTCAATCAATAGGAAGTCGAAGTCGTATTCCGCAGTGTAAGTGGTTGTGGAATTGGTCATCCGCTAAGTAGCCCTAACAACCTTGTTTGCCGGCCAAACTTCTTCTACTTTATTCGCTCCTCATTCCTATTCAACTTCTTCCTCTTCATGGACTTTCCTGGAATCCTATGAATCTGAAAATGGTGACCTTTCTGCCTTAAGAACAACCGGAATTAAGGGATTTTCGATTACCGAGAATTAGGGGTTTTTCATAGGTTCATTGCACTGTATGATTCTCAAACCAATTTTATTTTTTGATCAACGGGGGTTCATTATATTGAATCATTTTGCTTTTCAGAAATTGGTGTTTCTAAGAATGAGCTCTCTTGTTCTGAACTTGCTTTTGCTAACTTTCCTCTAGGTTTTGACCACAAATGATAAGAGTTATCCAAGTGTCTGAATCAATTTCTGAGACTGCTGATTTGAGCACAAGACAGAGTAATGGCAATCGATTTGTTGAAACTGAAGGTACTTTAACCATTAATTCTTTGGTTTGACTTAATGGTTCTTTTGGATTGAAGCGTAATTCTTTTTTCTTTGATAATATATCATGTAGGATGGCCTGATTCATGTGAAGGTTATGATAAACAAGTTAGGGGAGCATGATATATAGCAACACAATACACAAAGGTAAGCCATTGGTTTCACCACAAATCTTATCATTCTGATGTACTAATTTTAAAATGATGGAATTTTATGAACGTTTTTGTGGTTGCTTAAGAAGTTGTGGTGTCTTAATAACTTTGCTTCAAGAGAAATTATTTGGGATAAACTACGTAGGATTATATTATGGTATAAAATAAATTGATTTAAATTTTGATGCAAAATTCAAAGTTGATTTTTGGTGCTCAAACTTTGCGTCATGAATATATTATGTTAGATTGTTCTAAACACAAGATGATTCCTAAGAAGAAACAAGTTAAAATTAGTTCTATTTATCGGTCATTCTTAGAGACTGTTGGTGTTCTCTTTGCTAATGGAGAAGATTTTGATTTGTGACTATGTTGTGAAAATTTCAGAGGGAAATGGAGATATGAAGTTTGGGGTCATCCAACAAGGCTTCTGTCAACATTCTATCAGGTTAGAAAATTTACCACCATGTAGTTCCCATTAGAATTACATTGTTGCCATTGTTGGTAGTGCTAATAAGGTTAAGTTTCCTACTCTCAAAGTTTATAAAACTTTCAATAAATGATTTTAATATTTATAAATCTTTACTTATTTTTATTTTTTTGATATGATTTGTTTTTACGTTTTTTGTGAAATCATGTTTTTATTTCAAGAGTAAATAAACTTGAGAGAGGTTGAGAAAGAAATGAAGTTCTATCCTTAAGGCTTAATTGTTCTAGGTGGTTAGAAATTGAGCATGGGCCTTCATTTATTATCCTTTTTAAGAAAAGTCAAGCTTTCATTAAGTTGAAACGAAAGAATACAACAGAAAACACTCCAAAAGGTGGTCAATTATTAATCTTAAAAGGGTCCCTAATACATCAACATAAGACATAAAGGCTTCTCATACAGAGTTCTGATATTACTAACTTTAAAGGGCCTATAATAAAAGCAAAACAAGAGACAGAGTAAAGCTTTATTCCATTCAAAAATGTGATATCTAGAAAAGGCACACCTACCCCAAGATCTCTATATCCCACTCTATAATTTTATTGCTTTTTTTCACCACAAGCACCATAAAATTTTTGGATTGAAAAAGCCTCACCATTTTTTGGACAACCAAGTAAAAGTTTGGTTGAAGAGTACATAAAATGGACAAATTAAGAGATTCATAAGAAAAGAGAAATTTTGTTAAAGAAGATTGGACTATCTAGCTTGGATGAAAGTGTAGATATTTTTATTATTTTATTTGTTTTTAATTTTTTTCTTTAATTTTGGATGCAAAGTTAAGAAAATGGACAAATAAGGAGAATTTTGGTTTTTGGTTAGAGATTCGGTTAGAGATTGGACTTCAACATTTGGATTGAACTTCAACATTTGGATTGAACAAGCCTAGACATCCTTTAGATTAGACTTCAACATTTGGATTGGAGGAGCCTAGGCATCCTTTGGATTACAATGTAAAAACTTGGTGAGGAGTTCATAAAATCGACAAATTAAGTGATAAGAGAAAAGAATTTTGGTCCAACGTCTGAGATTGTACTACAATTTTTTTTTTTGTTGAAAACACCTAGGAATTATTTGGATAAAAGTGTTGATAATTGAAAGTGACGCTAAGAAAATACACAAGTAAGGAGACTTTTGGTTTGAGGTTTTTGGACTTCAACATTTGGATTGAAGAGGATCGTAAAGGAATTGGTGAAGAATTTATAAAATGGAAAAATTGAAATACACATAAGATGAAAAGATTTTTGGTTTAAATATGAGATTTGATTACAACTTTTCGATTGAAGACACCTAGAGGCATTTTGTTTTTTGAATTAAAGAGGCCTAGCTATGGATTTAGGGTTGGTCGAAGAGTTCATATATGGATAAATTAAGATACGAGAATTTTTGTTTGAAGTTTGAGATTGAAGACACTTATGAATTCTTTCGTCAAAAGTGTAGAAGCAAAGTTAAGAAAATTGACAAATAAGGAGAATTCTGATTGAGGTTGGAGATTAAATTCGACTTTTGGATTGAAGAGACATAGTCATGCTTTGGATTTTAATGTAAAAACTTGGCTGAAGAGTTCATGGAATAGACAAATTTAGAGATAAACGAGATAAGAGACTTTTGGTTTAAAATCTCAAATTGGACTACAACTTTCAATTGTAGACGCCTAGGGGCATTCTTTGAATGAAATTTTTGATAATTAGAAGAGAAGTTATGAAAATGGGACACCTAACGATAATTTCTGTTTTTGATTAGAGATTGGGCTTAAACATTTGGATTGAAGAGGCCTAGGCGTTCTCTGGATTGCAATGTAGTACAAACTTTGTTGAAGAGTTCATGAAATGGATGTATTATTGGAAACATTAGATAAGAGAATTTGTATTTAAAGTTGAGATTGAACTACAACTTTCTTTATGGAAGACACCTAGAAATTCTTTGGACGAAAGTGTAGATAATTGGAAATGAAGTTAAGAAATGGACAAGTACAATTTTTGTTTAAGTTTTCATTATTTGAATTGAAGAGACGAAGTCATTCTTGGGTTAAGAGTTCTTGCATTAGATAAATTAGGAACTACATAAGATAAAAGAATTTTGATTTATATTATGAGCTTGAACTACAACTTTTTGATTGAAGACACCTATGCATTCTTTGGATGAAAGTGTAGATAGTTGGTAGTGAAATCAAGAAAATGGATAAGTAAAGAGAATTTTGGTTTGAGGTTGGAGATTGGACGTCAACATTTGGATTGACGAGATTTAGTCCGTAATAACCCAATTTTTTAAAACTAAACTAAGATTGTTACTTAAATAAAAACAATATTTTGAATACAAAAAATCATGCCAAGTCTAACTCAGTCTTTATTTTAAACGTATGAGTTTTTTTTGTGTTTTACTTAGGGCCCGAACTACTTTAGTCTTGAATTATAAACTTTTTTTTTATTATTATTTGAAACATTTGATTGTGTTTCATAAAGTTGTTTTTATTTATTTATTTATTTTAATAAAATGAGTTAATTGGCATGATTTTAAGTTTTTAAAATAATGTTTTTAATTAAGTAATGACATTAACTTAGTTTGAAACGTTGGGTCGCTACATAGACATAATCAATCTTTGGAGCACAATGTAAGAATTTGGTTGAAGAGTTCATCATTTGGACAAATTAAAAGAGACATAGGATAAGAGAATGTTTGTTTAAAGTTTGAGATTGAACTACAACATATTGATTGAAGACACATATACATTCTTTAGTTGAAAGTGTAGATAATTTGAAGTGAATTGAAGAAAATATTGTATAAGGAAGACTTTTGTTTAAGGTTGGAGACGCTACATAGACATAATCATTCTTTGGAGCACAATGTAAGAATTTGGTTGAAGAGTTCATCATTTGGACAAATTAAAAGAGACATAGGATAAGAGAATGTTTGTTTAAAGTTTGAGATTGAACTACAACATATTGATTGAAGACACATATACATTCTTTAGTTGAAAGTGTAGATAATTTGAAGTGAATTGAAGAAAATATTGTATAAGGAAGACTTTTGTTTAAGGTTGGAGATTAATTAGATTTCAACATTTATATTGAAGAGGTGTAGCCATCTTCTTTGGATTAAAATTGTAAAAAATTGGTCGAAGAGTTCATAAAATTATCAAATTTAAAGATTAATAAGCTAGCAAAATTGTGGTCTAAAGTCTGAGAATGGGCTCCAAGTTTTTGGTCGAAGAGACCTAGGCATTTTTTGGAATAAAGTGTAGATAATTGGAAGTGAAGTGATGAAATTAGACAAATAAGAAGAATTTTTGTTAGGTTCGAAATTTGACTTCAACATTGGGATTAAAGAGGTCGAGCCATTCTTTGGATTATAATGTAAAAAATTAGTTGAAGAGTTCATAAAATGGACAAATTATGTGATAATAAGATCGCAGAATTATGGTCTAAAGTTTGAGATTGTACTACAACGTTTTTTTTGTTGAAAACACCTAGGAATTATTTGGATGGAAGTGTTGATAATTGGAAGCAACCTTAAGAAAATGGACAAGTAAGGAGACTTTTGGTTTGAGGTTTTTCGATTTTCAACATTTGGATTGAAGAGGATTGTAAAAAAGTTGTTTAAAAAAATTTAAAAATTGGTTAAATTGAGATAACACATAAGATAAAACTCTTTTGGTTTAAAACATGAGATTTGATTACTCTGAAAATGGACAAGGAAAGCAATTTTTTGTTTATGGTTTGAGATTGGGCTTCACCATTTGGATTGAAGAGACCTAGACATTATTTGGTTGCAAAGGGACAAATAAAGAGAATTTTGGTTTAAGGATGGAAATCAGACTTTCACATTTGGATTGAAGATGCCTCATCATTATTTGGATTACAATGTAAAAGAATTAGTTGAGGAGTTCATAAAATTAACAAATTAAGTGATAGACATAAGATAAGGGAATTTTGGTTTAAAGTTTAAGTTTGAGATTGAACTATTATTTTTTGATTGATGGCACATAGGCATTCTTTAGATAAAAGTGTAAATAATTAACGGCAAAGTTGAGAAAATAAACAAATAAAGAGAAAATTTTAGTTTAAGGTTGGAGATTGGATATCAATATTTGGATTGAAAAGGCCTAGACATTCTTTGAATTACAATGTGCAAATTAAACTTGATTGAAGAGGAGTTCATAAAGGGATAAATTAAGAGATACATATGTTAAGAAAATTTTTGTTTGAAATTTGAGATTGGACTACAACTTTTCGATTGAAGACATTTACAAATTCTTGCTTTGAAAATGTTGATAATTGGAAGCGAAGTTAAGAAAATTGTTATAATAAGGAGAATTTTTGTTTGAGGTTTGAGATTTGACTTCAACATTTGGGTTGAAGAGGCCTAACCATGCTTTGGATTATAATTGGAACCAAAGTTAAGAAAATTGACAAATAAGAAAAATTTTGGTTTGAGGTTGGAGATTCATTTGAATTGAAGAGATGCTTTGGATTATACTGTAAAAATTTATTTGAAAAGTTCATAAACTAGACAAGTTAAGATATATAAGGTAAGAGAATTTTGGTTTGAAATGTGATATTGAACTATGCTATTGAAGACACCTAGGATTTCTTTGGACGAAAGTGTAAATAATTGTAAGCAAAGACAAATAGACAAATAAGAAGAGTTTTGGTTTAAGGTGTGGAGATTGGACATCAAGATTTGTATTGAAGACGCCTAACCATTCTTTTGATTTTAAAGTAAAAACTTCGTTGAAGAGTTCATAAAATAGACTAATTAAGAGATACATAAGTTAAGAAAATTTTGGTTTGAAGTGTGTGATTGGACTAATTTTACTATTTGGTTGAAGACACATGAGATTTCTTTGGACGAAAGTGTAGATAATTTGAAGCAAAGAAAATTGACAAATAAGGAGAGTTTTGGTTGAAGGTTGGGAGATTGGACATCAACATTTGTATTGAAGACGCATAGCCATTCTTTTGACTATAAAGTAGAAACTTGGTTGAAGAGTTCATTAAATGGATAAATTAAGAGATGAGATACATAAGATAATAGAATTTTGGTTTGAAGTTATAGATTGGACTACAACCTTTTGATTGAAGACACCTTGGAATTCCTCGAACAAAAGTGTAGAAAATGGAAAAATAAGGAGATTTTTGTTTAAGGTTGGAGATTGAACTCCAACATTTGGATTGAAGAGGCATACCCACTCTTTGGATCAGAATGTAGAAACTTGGGTGAAGAGTTAATAAAATTGACAAATAAGATAAGAAATTTTTTATATAAACTATGTTGATTGAAGACACTAATGCGTTCTTTGGATGAAAGTGTAGATAGATAATTGGTAGTGCATTCAAGAAAATGTACAAATGGAGAGATTTTTAGGTTGAGGTTGGAGATTGATCTTCAACATTTAGAATGAAGTGGTCTAGTCATGCTTTGGAATAAAATGTAAGATATTGGTTGAATATTTTATAAAATGGACAAATTAAGTGATAGATAAAACAAGAGAATTATTGTTTAAAATATGAGATTGGACTATTTCATTTTTTGAAGATACCTAGACATTTTTTGAATTGGAAGCCAAGTTATGAAAATGGACAAAATAAAGAAATTTTGTGTTTTGTTTGGAAATTTGACTTCAACATTTGGATTGAAGAGTCATAACCATGCTTTGGATTATAATGTAAAATCTTAGTTGAAGAGTTTATAAAATAGATAAATTAAGAGATACATAAGATAATATAATTTTTGTTTGAAACTTGAGATTGGACTACAACTTTTTGATTGAAGACACCTAGAATTGTTTCGTTGAAAGTGTAGATAATTGGAAACAAAGTTAAGAAAATTGACAAATAAAGAAAATTTTGGTTTGAGGTCGGAGATTTCACTTCAACATTTGAATTGAAGAGATGCTTTGGATTATAATATAAAAATTCAGTTGAATAGTTCATAAACTAGACAAGTTAAGATCTATAAGGTAAGAGAATTTTATTTTGAAATGTGAGATTGAATTATGCTATTGAAGACACCTAGGATTTCTTTGGATGGAAGTGTAGATTATTGTAAGGAAAGAAAATGGACAAATAAAGAGTTTTGGTTGAAGGCGTGGAGATTGGACATCAAGATTTGTATTGAAGACGCCTAACCATTCTTTTGATTATAAAGTAAAAACTTAATTGAAGAGTTCATAAAATGGACTAATTAAGAGATATATAAGTTAAGAGAATTTTGGTTTGAAGTGTGTGATTGGACTAATTTCACTATTTGGTTGAAAACACATGAGATTTATTTAGACGAAAGTGTAGATAATTTGAAGCAAAGAAAATTGACAAATAAGGAGAGTTTTGGTTGAAGGTTGGGAGATTGGACATCAACATTTGTATTGAAGACGCCTAGCCATTATTTTGACTATAAAGTAAAAACTTGGTTGAAGAGTTCATTAAATGGACAAATTAATAGATGAGATACATAAGATAATAGAATTTTGGTTTGAAGTTTTAGATCGGACTACAACCTTTTGATTGAAGACACCTTGGAATTCTTTGGACGAAAGTGTAGAAAATAGAAAATTAAGGAAAATTTTGTTTAAGGTTGGAGATTGGACTGCAACATTTGGATTGAAAAGACATACCCACTCTTTGGATCAGAATGTAAAACTTGGGTGAAGAGTTAATAAAATTGACAAATAAGATAAGAAAATTTTGGTATAAATTATGTTGATTGAAGACATCTATGCATTCTTTGGATGAAAGTGTAGATAGATAATTGATAGTGCATTCAAGAAAATGTACAAATGGAGAGATTTTTGAGTTGAGGTTGGAGATTGATCTTCAACATCTATAATGAAGTGGCCTAGTCATGCTTTGAAATAAAATGTAAGAAATTGGTTGAAAGTTTATAAAATGGACAAATTAAGTGATAGATAAATTAAGAGAATTATTGTTTAAAATCTAAGATTGGACTATTTCATTTTTTAAAGACACCTACGCATTTTTTGGATTGGAAGCCATGTTATGAAAATGGACAAAATAAAGAAATTTTTTGTTTTGTTTGGAGATTGGGCTTCAACATTTGGATTTGGATTGAAAAGGCTTAGACACCCTTTGGATTATAGTGATACAAACTTCGTTAAAGAGTTCATAAGATGGTTAAATTAAGAGATACATAAGATATATATTTATTTTGGTTTAAAATCTGAGATTGGACAACGACTTTTTGATTGAAGAAACCTATGATTTCTTTGAATGAAAATGGACAATTAAAAAAAATTTTGGTTTAAGTTTGGACATCAAAATTCAATCTTTGGATTGAAAAGGCCTAGTCATTCATTGGATTACAATGTAGAACAATTGGTTGAAGAGTCCATAAAATTGTCAAATTAAGTGTTACATACAATAAGAGTTTTGGTTTAAAGTTAGAAATTAGACTATCAATTATTGATTGAAGACACCTATGCATTTGTTTGGATTAAAGTGTAGATAATTGGAAGCAAAGTTAAGGAAATTGACAAATAAAAAGAATAGCAGTCTAAGGTGGGAGATTGAGATTCAACATTTGGAAAGAAGAGGTTTAGTCATACTTTGGATTATAATATACAAAATTCGTTGAAAAGTTTGTAAAACATCAATTAAGAGATACACACGAGATAAGTATTTTTTTGTGTGTTTTAAGTATGAGATTGGACTAAATTAAACTAGATAACATAAAATAATTTTGATTTGAATTATGAGCTTGAACTACAACTTTTTGATTGAAGACACTTAGACATTTTTTGGATGAACGTGTAGCTAATTTGTAGTGAAGTTAAGAAAATTGACAAATAAAAAGAAGTTTTGTTTGAGGTTGGAGATTGGATTTCAACATTTGGATTGAAGAGACTTGGTCATTCTTTGGAGCACAATGGAAGAATTTGGTTGAAGAGTTCATCAAAAGTACAAATTAAGAGATACCTAAGATAATAGAATTTTTGTTTAAAGTTTGAGATTGGAGTACAATAAGGAAAATTTTGGTTTAAGGTTGGAGATTTGACTTCAACATTTGAATTGAAGAGATGCTTTGGATTATAATGTAAAATTTCAGTTGAAAAGTTCATAAACTAGACAAATTAAGATCTATAAGGTAAGAGAATTTTGGTTTGAAATGTGAGATTGGACTATGATATTGAAGACACCTAGGATTTCTTTGGACAGAAGTGTAGATAATTGTAAGCAAAGAAAATGGTCAAATAAGAAGAGTTTTGGTTGAAGGCGTGGAGATTGGACATCAAGATTTGTATTGAAGACGCCTAGTCATTCTTTTGATTATAAAGTAAAAACTTGGTTGAATAGTTCATAAAATAGACTAATTAAGATATATATAAGTTAAGAGAATTTTGGTTTGAATTGTGTGATTGGACTAATTTTACTATTTGGTTGAAGACACATGAGATTTCTTTGGACGAAAGTGTAGATAATTTGAAGCAAAGAAAATTGACAAATAAGGTGAGTTTTGGTTGAAGGTTGGGAGATTAGACATTAACATTTGTATTGAAGACGCCTAGCCATTCTTTTGACTATAAAGTAAAAACTTGGTTGAAGAGTTCATTAAATGGACAAATTAAGAGATGAGATACATAAGATAATAGATTTTTTGTTTGAAGTTATATATCGGACTACAACCTTTTGATTGAAGACACTTTGGAATTCTTCGGACGAAAGTGTAGAAATTGAAAAAAATAAGGAAATTTTTGTTTAAGGTTGGAGATTGGACTTCAACATTTGGATTGAGGAGGCATACCCACTCACTCTTTGGATCAGGATATAAAAACTTGGGCGAAGAGTTAATAAGTTATGTTGATTGAAGACACCAATGCATTCTTTGGATGAAAGTGTAGATAGATAATTGGTAGTGCATTCAAGAAAATGTACAAATGGAGAGATTTTTGGGTTGAGGTTGGAGATTGATCTTCAACATTTATAATGAAGTGGCCTAGTCATGCTTTGAAATAAAATGTAAGAAATTGGTTGAAGAGTTTAAAATCTAAGATTGGACTATTTCATTTTTTAAAGACACCTAGTTATTTTTTGGATTGGAAGCCACGTTATGAAAATGGACAAAATAAACAAAATTGTTTTGTTTGGAGATTGGGCTTAAACATTTGGATTGAAGAAGCTTAGACACTCTTTGGATTACAGTGATACAAACTTCGTTAAAGCGTTCATAAAATGGTTAATTTAAAAGATACATAAGATATATGTATTTTGGTTTAAAATCTGAGATTGGACGACTTTTTTTATTGAAGATACCTATGATTTCTTTGAATGAAAATGGACAATTAAAGAAAATTTTGGTTTAAGTTTGGAGATCAAAATTCAATCTTTGGATTGAAGAGGCCTAGTCATTCCTTGGATTACAATGTAGAACAATTGGTTGAAGAGTCCATAAAGTTGCCAAATTAAGTGTTACATACAATAAGAGTTTTGGTTTAAAGTCAGAAATTAGACTATCAATTATTGATTGAAAACACCTACGCATTTGTTTGGATTAAAGTGTAGATAATTGGAAGCAAAGTTAAGAAAGTGGACAAATAAAGAGAATAGCAGTCTAAGGTTGGAGGTTGGGATTCAACATTTGGAAAAAAGAGGTCTAGTTATTCTTTGGATTATAATATACAAACTTTGTTGAAGAGTTCATAAAATATCAATTAAGAGATACACAAAAGATAAGTATTCTTTTTGGTGTTTTAAGTATGAGATTGGACGAAATTAAGAACTAGATAACATAAAATAATTTTGGTTTAAATTATGAGCTTGAACTACAACTTTTTGATCGAAGACACTTAGGCATTCTTTGGATGAAAGTGTAGATAATTGGTAGTGAAGTTAAGAAAATGGACAAATGAAAAGAATTTTTGTTTGAAGTTGGAGATTAGATTTCAACATTTGGATTGAAGAGACTTGGTTATTCTTTGGAGCACAATGGAAGAATTTGGTTGAAGAGTTCATCAAAAGGACACATTAAGAGATACATAGGATAAGAGAATTTTTGTTTAAAGTTTGAGATTGGACTACAACATATTGATTGAAGACACTTTTGCATTCTTTGGTTGAAATTGTAGATAATTTGAAAGGAATTGAACAAAATATTGTATAAGGAAGTTTGTTGTTTAAGGTTGGAGATTAATTAGACTTCAACCTTTGGATTGAAAAGGTCTAGGCATCTTCTTTGCATTATAATGTAAAAATTGGTTCAAGAGTGCATAAAATAGACAAATTAAGTGATGAATAAGATAGTAGAATTTTGGCGTAAAGTTTGAGAATGGACTACAAGTTTTTGGTTCAAGACTCATAGGCATTCTTTAGAAGAAAGAGTAGATAATTGGAAGTGAAGTGATGAAAATGGACAAATAAGAAGAATTTTTGTTTAAGTTTGGAAATTTGACTTCAACATTGGGATTAAAGAGATCGATTCATTCTTTGGATTACAATGTAAAAAATTGGTTGAAAAGTTCATAAAATGGATAAATTAGGTGATAAATAAGAAAGCAGAATTATGGTCTAAAGTTTGAGATTGTACTACAACGTTTTTTTTTTGTTGTTGTTGAAAACACCTAAGAATTATTTGGATGGAAGTGTTGATAATTGGAAGCAACCTTATGAAAATGGACAAGTAAAGAGACTTTTGTTTTGAGATTTTTCGATTTTCAACATTTGGATTGAGGAGGATTGTAAAAAAATTGTTGGAAGAATTTAAAAATTGAGATAACAAATAAGATAAAACACTTTTGGTTTAAAACATAAAATTTGATTACTACTTTTTTATGAACGAAATTGTAGATAATTGGAAGCGAAGTTATGAAAATGGACAAGAAAAACAATTTTTTGTTTATGGTTTGAGATTGGAATTCACTATTTGGATTGAAGAGACCTAGACATTCTTTGGTTGCAAAGGGACAAATAAAGAGAATTTTGTTTTAAGGATGAAAATCAGACTTTCACATTTGGATTGAAGAGGCCTCATCATTATTTGGATTACAATGTAAAAATATTAGTTGAGGAGTTCATAAAATTAACAAATTAAGTGATAGACATAAAATAAGAGAATTTTGGTTTAAAGTTTGAGATTGGACTATTACCTTTTGAGTGATGGCACATAGGCATTCTTTTGATGAAGTGTAAGTAATTGGTGGGAAAGTTGAGGAAATAAACAAATAAATAGAATTTTGGTTTAAGGTTGGAATTAGATATCAATATTTGGATTGAAGAGGCTTATACATTCTTTGAATTACAATGTACAAATTAAACTTGATTGAAGGGTGGTTCATAAATGGATAAATTAAGAGATACATAAGATAAGAAAATTTTGGTTTGAAATTTGAGATTGGACTACAACTTTTTGATTGAAGACATCTACAAATTCTTGCCTTGAAAATGTTGATAATTGGAAGCGAAGTTAAGAAAATTGTTATAATAAGGAGAATTTTTGTTTGAGGTTTGTGATTTGACTTTAACGTTTGGATTGAAGAGGTCTAACCATGCTTTGGATTATAATGTAATAACTTGGTTGAAAAGTTCATGAAATTGATAAATTAAGAGATATATAAGACAAGAGAATTTTTGTTTGAAATTTGAGATTGGACTACAACTTTTTGATTGAAGACACCTACGAAGTCTTTCGTTGAAAGTTTAGATAATTGGAACCAAAGTTAAGAAAATTGACAAATAAGGAAAATTTTGGTTTAAGGTTGGAGATTTGACTTCAACATTTGAATTGAAGATATGCTTTGGATTATAATGTAAAAATTCAGTTGAAAAGTTCATAAAGTAGACGAGTTAAGATCTATAAGGTAAGAGAATTTTGGTTTGAAATGTGAGATTGGACTATGATATTGAAGACACCTAGGATTTCTTTGGACGAAAGTGTAGATAATTGTAAGCAAAGAAAATGGACAAATAAGAAGAGTTTTGGTTGAAGGCGTGGAAATTGGACATCAAGATTTGTATTGAAGACGCCTAACCATTCTTTTGATTATAAAGTAAAAACTTGGTTGAAGAGTTCATAAAATAGACTAATTAAGAGATATATAAGTTAAGAGAATTTTGGTTTGAAGTGTGTGATTGGACTAATTTTACTATTTGGTTGAAGACACATGAGATTTCTTTGGACGAAAGTGTAGATAATTTGAAGCAAAGAAAATTGACAAATAAGGTGAGTTTTGGTTGAAGGTTGGAAGATTGGACATCAACATTTGTATTGGAGATGCCTAGCCATTTTTTGGACTATAAAGTAAAAACTTGGTTGAAGAGTTCATTAAATGGACAAATTAAGAGATGAGATACACAAGATAATAGAATTTTGGTTTGAAGTTTTAGATCGGACTACAACCTTTTGATGGAAGACACCTTATAATTCTTTGGACGGAAGTGTAGAAGATAGAAATTCTTTAGAGATTGGACTGCAACATTTGGATTGAAGAGGCATACCGACTCTTTGGATCATAATGTAAAAATTTGGGCGAAGAGTTAATAATAAAATTGACAAATAAGATATGAAAATTTTGGTATAAATTATGTTGATTGAAGACACTAATGCATTCTTTGGATGAAAGTGTAGAGGTAGTGCATTCAAGAAAATGTACAAATGGAGAGATTTTTGGGTTGAGATTGGAGATAAGAAATTAGACTATCAATTATTGATTGAAGGCACCTATGCATTTGTTTGGATTAAAGTATAGATAATTGGAAGCAAAGTTAAGGAAATGGACAAATAAAGAGATTATCGGTCTAAGGTTAGAGATTGGGATTCAACATTTGGAAAGAAGAGGTCTAGCCATTCTTTGGATTATAATATACAAACTTCGTTGAAAAGTTCATAAAATATCAATTAAGAGATACTCAAGAGATAAGTATTTTTTTTGGTGTTTTAAGTATGAGATTGGACTAAATTAAGAACTAGATAACATAAAATAATTTTGGTTTAAATTATGAGCTTGAACTACAATTTTTTGATCGAAGACAGTTAGGTATTCTTTGGATAAAAGTGTAAATAATTGGTTGTGAAGTTAAGAAAATGGACAAATAAAAATAATTTTTGTTTGAGGTTGGAGATTGGACTTTAACATTTGGATTGAAGAGACTTGGTCATTCTTTGGAGCACAATGGAAGAATTTGGTTGAAGAATTCATCAATAGGACAAAATTAAGAGATACATAGGATAAGAGAATTTTTGTTTAAAGTTTGAGATTGGACTACAACATATTGATTGATTACACCTTTAAGGTTGAAAGTGTAGATAATTTGAAGGGAATTGAAGAATATATTGTATAAGGAAGTTTGTTGTTTAAGGTTGGAGATTAATTAGACTTCAACCTTTGGATTGAAAAGGTCTAGCCATATTCTTTGCATTATAATGTAAAAATTGGTTCAAGAGTTCATAAAATAGACAAATTAAGTGATGAATAAGATAGTAGAATTTTGGTCTAAAGTGTGAGAATGAACTACAAGTTTTTGGATGAAGACACATAGGCATTCTTTGGAAGAAAGTGTAGATAATTGGAAGTGAAGTGATGAAAATGGACAAATAAGAAGACTTTTTGTTTAATATTGGTGATTGAGCATCAAGATTGGGATTGAAGAGGTCAAGTCATTCTTTGGATTACAATGTAAAAAATTGGTTAAAGAGTTGATAAAATAGACAAATTAAGTGATAGATAAGATAACAGAATTTTGGCTTGCATCGCAATTTTTTTTTTTGTTGAGAAAACCTAGGAATTATCTGGATGAAAGTGTTTATAATTGGAAGCAATGTTAAGAAAATGGACAAGTAAAGAGACTTTTGGTTTGAGGGTTTTAGACTTCAAAACCTTTGGATTTGTGAGGAGGATTGTAAAAAAGTTGTTGAAGAATTTAAAGACTTTTGGTTTAAAACATGAGAATTGATTACAACTTTTTGAACGAAGACACCTAGAGGCATTTCTTTTGAATTTAAACAAGCATCTTTTACATAGAGGGTGATAAAGTTGTGACATTTGGAATCGAAATAAGAAATTGTCGTAATGAGATTAAAAGTGGAAGACGTTGGACACAATGACTTTAGGCAATAATACTACTACAAAAAGTTTAAACGATAAATCAACGATCTATAGAAGTTAAAAGAAAGTGGGCAGAGCACAATGAGAAATTCTTTTGAGTAAATGAACCTCCAAGCCTCGACCTTCTTCAACTTTGCAAGCTCTTAGTTAACCTATCCAACCCCTTTAATGTTTGCAAACCTGAGCTTGAATTTGTCGAAGTCATTGAGTGAGGCTCTTCTTTTCTTAACAATCAATTTTTTGCCTCAAGAGTCATTCTCCCATTTCTTTTTTTTTTTTTAAAGGAGACAAACTTCTTTATTAATAAGAACTCAAAGTACAAAGTATACAATGAGTATAAAATAAAGAAGCCAACAAAAAGTGTGAGAGAGAGAAAGAAGGATCAACGGGTGCACCCGAACATCTCAACTAGGTCGACACCTCTATAGCACCCTCATCATGTCTAAGGGAAACTTACAAAGCAAATAGGTCTACTAATACAAACTGAATTGACAACCCACTGGATCTAACTGACCATGAGATATAACATTACAAATAGACCAACCAAAGAAAAGAAAAAATAAATAGAACACCATCCGTTTTTTAGAGCTGGAGAGGGGTTTAGGGTTTAGGGTTTAGGGTTTAGGGTTTAGGGTTTAGGGTTACCCAGCCGACCGTTGATCACCCAAAGTAAAGGGGGGAAGAGATGAAAGCTGGCCAACTGGAGAAGATGTCTTGAATAGAAAAGCTATGAAAGGCCTTGTTCATGGAGCACCAGGCAGCAACATTTCTTTTTGCGGAATCCAGTACTTCTTGCCACATTCTTGGTTTGCCATGAAAGAATCGTCGGTTGCGCTCAAACCATAACTCCACCAAGATTGATTTTGACATATTATTCCAAATGATTTTTTGGCTTTTTCAGGAGTTTCGGGCCGCTAAGAATCTGGATGACATTTGCCTACAGGGAGAAATCCCAAACCCAGGACAGATCAAAAAGGAAAAATAATGATCTCCAACGATTGGCAGCAAAAGGGCAGGATATACATATGTGATTGATTGTTTCATTGTTCAACATGCAGAGAGGGCACACCGAGGGCATGAGGCATTGGTTGGGAGTTTTCCTTTGTATACTCTGGGAGCAATTTAAAGAGCCATTAATCATAATCCAAACTAGTACGTTAACTCTTGTTGGGCTGTTGGATTTCCATCGGGGTGGAAGAGGAGAGATATGCTGAGAGGGACTTTACTGAGAATTTGCCTGAAGGATCTAAAGACCAGTGTTTACTGTCTTCAGCAATGGACACCCTTTTGCAGGAGATGAGAAGGAGAAGATTTTGGACGTCTGGAATTTCCTCTTCTTTTAGCACCTTCGGAAAAACACAGCCTAGGATGATGTAGAGGAGTCCCAGTGGGCGACTATGGAGTCTTTTGGTAGCAGAGTGATTTTGAATAACCTGGGAAATTGAGACTTTAGGGGTAGTTCGCCTATCCAAGTGTCTAACCAAAATGCTATTCTCCTACCATTGCCAAGTTTCACTGAAGCCAAGTTCTCTACAAGACTCCAAACTCTAGAAATACGGATCCAAGGACTTCTCAGGCTATTCCCGGATTTTCCTGCAGTGTGCCAGTTGAATTTCTCCCTTCCATGAATGCTGCATATAATCCGTTTCCATAAGGGGTTGCTTTCCATCGAGAATCTCCAGCCCCATCTAGCCAATAGAGCTGTGTTTTTGTTTTCTAGACCTCCAATTCCAAAACCTCCATCAACCAGCTGTAGCGAAGCTATTTTCCAATTTACTAAGTGGTTGATCTTACTTCCCGAATTGCCTTCCCAGAAGAAGTTCTCCATTGACCTTTGCAGAGAAGAGACTACCTTAACCGGGGCTGTAAAGACGAACAAATAGTATGTGGGCAGATTGGCTAATACTGATTTGCAGAGAGTTTGTCTAGCCCCTCTTGAAATATTGAATCTCTTCCTTCTATCCAGTTTCTTTTGTATTCTTTCAATCATCGACTGCCAAAAGGACATCTTCTTTGGGTACCCCCTAATGGCAGCCCAAGGTATAAAATGGGAAGCTTATCCATTCTGCACCCTATTTTTCTAGCCATAAGCTGTAGGTTTTCCTCTGTCACATTCACGCCAATAAGGGCTGATTTTTCCCAGTTGACTTTCTGCCCGGAGCACCATTCAAATAGCCTTGTTGTGTCCTTGAGTTTTAGAAGCATGTTTTCATCATATTTGCAAAACAAGGTGTCGCTGCGTACTGAAGGATGGGGAGATGGATATTTTCCTTCCCTATTGTGAAGCCCTCGAAATGTCCATTTACATGCAGTTTATTGACTAGAGCACCCAACACCTCACTTACTAAGAGGAAGATAAAAGGTCACCTTGACGGATTCCTCTGGAAGCGGTTATCCTACCTCGCGGCCTGCCATTCATGAAGATAGAGAATCTAGGATTTTTCAGAGATCCATTTCAAGTTAAACTTTTTAAGGTGCATGACCTTTTCTGAAAAACCCCAATCCACTCTATCGAAGGCTTTCTCTAAGTCAAGTTTTAGAATCCAACCCTTCTTCTTTTTAGCTCTATAGTCTTCCACCGCTTCATTGGCTATTAGAATTGGATCAAGAATCTGTCTTCCTTCAATAAAAGCGCTTTGGTTGGGGCTGATTATATCTTCCATTACCAGTTTCATGCGTTCTGCTAGTACTTTGGCCACCACTTTATAAGACAATGTAGTGAGGCTAATAGGTCTAAAATCTTTAACTTGTGTCGCGTCTTCTATCCTCTGTATCAAGCATATGAAGTTCTCTTGGATGCAAGCATTAAGTTTTCCATTGGTGTGAAACTCGTAAAGGAGTTTTTTGAAGCTGACCTTAAGGTTGGGCCAGAATTTTAGAAGGAATTCTACAGTGAAGCCGTCTAGACCCGGGGCTTTATTCTTGCCTAACGCTTAACTACTCTGAGTATTTCTTCCTCTGTAAAATTTTCTATTAGCATGGTATTTTGGCTGGGGGATACGCAGGGCCAATCTGTGATGAGAGGAATGAATCTCTCCCCGGGTAATCTGCTGTAAAGGGTGTCGTAGAAGCCCAGAATGAGGGTTTCCATTTCTCTGAATGATTTTGTCATCGACCCTTGATCATTCACCAATTCTAATATTAGATTCTTCTTTTACTTTGCATTGAGAAATCTGTGAAAAAAGGCAGAGTTTCCGTCCCCTACGGCCAGCCAGTTCAACTTACTCTTCAGAATTAGCCTCCTTTCCTCTTCTCTGTAAACAGAGAGTAATTCCGCTAGCAAAGCTGATTTGTTGTCAATTTCTTCTGGGGAAAGCCCTGCAAGAGTCATATAGAGCCAAGTCCTTTAGCAGATTCTCTTCTCTTTGCTTAAGGGAAGCTTGATAGGACTTGAACCAATCTTTAACTTCTTTTTTAGCCTTCCTTCTCCGGCTGGTTTGTTTAGAGCTTCCGAAATTAGCTTCACACATACAGAATTCAACAGCCAGCTATTACAGAATCTGAAAGGGGAAGGAAGGTCCCCATAGGATCGGCCCAGCCTCCAACAATAGTGGGAATGATCTGAGAAAGTTCGGGGTTGTCGAGATACTCTGAGGTTATCAAACGTGTCTAATAAGAAATCTATCCAGCAGTGATCTCGATGCTGTACCCCCTTCTCTTGACCATGTATACCTACCGTTTCTCAATGGGATTTCCATGAGATTGGCTGATTCTATGAATTTGTTGAATAATTTCATTCCTATGGTAATTCTTCCAACTGGGAACCGCTCGTGAGTCCATCGGGTGATATTGAAGTCCCCCCCAAACACCAAGCCTCTCCACCACATTCTTGGATAGACTGGAGTTGATAAGCTTCCTTTCTCAATAACCATAGGGTTCGTACACGTTAGTGATTCTACATTCCTTTCTGCAAACTGTGTGGCATTTGATTGATAGAGAGAATCTTCCTTTTATTACTTCAGTTACCGTGATCTTACTTGTGTCCCACAAGGACAAAATTCCTCCCGAGGCTCCTACCGATTGCACAAAGTCCCAACTTATGTCATTGGAGCTCCAAACAGATTTGATAAAAGTCATATCAAGGGTTTCCATTTTGGTTTCCTGTAATAAGACTATATCCGGATGGTGTTTTTGAGGAAACTCTTCAGGGCTGTTCGTTTTGATTGATCTGAGACCCCCTGTGTTCCAAGATATTATTTTCATGTTGTCCCTTCTGCTTATTGTTGGAATGGGTGATCGGTGGGCTCTGATCAGATTAGTGCGACTCCACACTCATGAATTATGGGCAGGAGATCTTCAGGTAAATTAAGCAGGTTGACTGGGGAAGACCATGGGGAGTTGAGTGAGTCATCAGAGTCTTCTTCGAACTCAAAGCGGTTCCATCTACCTCACTGAAAATATAGTGGTCATTGGGAATTTTCAAGTCGTAGGATTCTTCACTGCTAACGCTGACCGGTGACATAATCTCAGTGTCTACTTCCTTACTTTGGCTTCCACCGGGTGGCAAGGGGATCCTCACAACAAGGTGATCTTTGAGTTATGGAGAGACAAGGATGAGTAATTAAAAGAATGAGCCTCAGAGAGATTGTCAAATGACCTGGGTCGGATGGCGGCCTGTAGGTTTGAGCTGCACACCTCTAGATGATCTGGATTTTCTTCCGAGAGTGTTATTGTGTGTGATTTCTTGATATTAGGTTCAATGGGCTCAGTTGAGCTGCTGCAGGCCTCCACTGACTTGGCCTTTGGATGTGTCATCCGATCTTCCCTGAATGGTGTTTTTCTTCGTGAGTAGAGCTTTAGGGGTACTTTGCACTATCCTTTGCTACTGTTTTTGTTGGGTGGAGTGCCGGTAGGATGGTTGGTGGCAATGGAACCGTGGGGAGAGTGCTCTTTCGATTTTATTGAGGTATTAAATGCGCTGCTTGCAGAGGCTGAGCGGCTATGACTTTCCTCATAGGTGATTGGCATTAAATGTACCCTGGTAGTTTATTTTTCTCTTTCTTCCTTTTCTGGTATGGAAGTTTTGAAATGGTCAGAGCTTTCGGTGGGGCCCATGGAGTTGTACTCTTCAACGGTGTTTTCTTGATTGTTTTTGGGTTCTATGGCAAGGGATGTTATCTTTGTCTGACACTGTTTTTCTGCTTGGCAGAGGCTTCCGATCATCTTCTCCGACGCCGACCCTTGACAATATTTAGACATTAGTGCTGCAAATGGGTTTCTTGCAATTGGAATGTGGCCGAGGTTTGCTTTGAGTGCAGATAACTCTGGTGGGAGGTCTGAGATGTCCTTCTCTTCGTCGGCTAGTACCTCTCTGATTCTTAGTTGGTCTATGGGGTTGGAAAATTCGCTATATACAGAATTTTTCATCCTCTGGCTGGCCGATAGCTTTCCTTCAATGTCACCATAATTTAGGAATATATTCCCTCTCTTAGCGTCTGTTATTTCGATGGTGGAGGGGATAAATCCGCAAAGGTTCTTTTTTATTTGTATTTTCGCCTCACTACAATTAGTAAGATTTAAGGTTTCATTTGAGATATTCTCCAGGCCCCCAAGCTGCGCCCCAATGGTTTCGAATGCCTTTCTGCACCAATATTCCAATGGGAGGTTCTTGATCCGGATCCATCCTCCGAAACTTTTCATGACCGTCGGTCTGCTATGGAGGACATTATTCCATTTTTCCAATTTAATGTGAAATGATTCCAGCTCCATCCACTTACCTGTTGCACCGATGTGGTCCTCAATCGAGCCTTGATCCAAGCTGATTAGGGTGTTATCTTCAAACAGAGGATTAATGATAACCTTAGTGTGGAGTGCACTTTCCAACGTCTTCCTAATACTTCTCCAGTCACCGTATGCAAAAAGTTTGGTAATAACCCAAAGCTGATCAAATCCTGTCGTATCACCTCCTCATTCTTGATGACCCATTGTTTCTCTTTTTCCTCTTTGGAAGTTGGTGGGACTTTGTTCTGAGATGCTGTGAACATCTTTTCCGCCCTTGTACTGTCTCTGTTATTCGTGGTTTTGGTGATATCCGCATAGCTTTGTGATGTCTTTTTAGGAAGTGTGTTGTTTTTGGGTTGGTTACTGGAGAACCCTCGGGCGTACTCTCCTCTTTGTCTAGGAAGTCTTCCAGCATTTTGAGGAAGTTCGTCCAGCCGTTTTTACTATCGTCGGCGCTTACTCTTAAGAACCAGTGTCCCCCTGTTTTCGGCCATAAGTCACAGCAAAGTATCCACCCGAGCTTGGCTTTGAACTTGGAAGTCTTCATTCTGCCTCTGTCCAAGTCCCCCCTCCTTTTGGAAGAATCTGTTTACCGGCCCTCTTATCGCTTCCCGGATAGCATCCTGAATCCATATTAATTGGTTGTCTGAGACAGTCATTACCCTGCGGGCTTCCACGTCTTCTATGTGGACTTCTTTTCCATTCCTTCAGGTGCAGTAATGAGAGTGGAGAAATTTGCAGCTTGTTACCTCCATTTTCTCTCTCTAAAACATTTCTCTCTCTAAAACCTGAGAATTTGGAAACAAAGTTGAGGAAATGGATATATAAAGTGAATTTTTATTTAAGGTTTGAGATTGGACATCAATATTTGGATTGAAGAGGTCTAGCTTCGGATTACAATGTACAAATTAAACTTGGTTGAAGAGTTCATAGATGGATAAATTAAGAGATACATAAGATAAGAGAAATTTGGTTTGAAGTTTCAGATTGGACTACAACTCTTTGATTGAAGACACCTAGAAATTCTTTCGTCGAATGTGTAGATAATCAAAAGCAAAGTAAAAAAAATTGACAAATTAGGAGAATTTTGGTTGAGGTTGGAGAATTGACTTCAACATTTGGATTGAAGAGACCGAGCAATGCTTTGGATTATAACGTAAAAACTAGGCTGAAGAGTTCTTAAAATAGACAAATTTAGAGATACATGTGATAAGAGACTTTTGGTTTAAAATCTCAAATTTTACTACAACTTTTTCGATTATAGATACCTAGAGACATTCTTTGAATGAAATTTTTGATAATTGGAGGAAAAGTTTTGAAAATGGGACACATATTGATAATTTTTGTTTTTGATTGGAGATTGGTTTCAACATTTGGATTGAAGAGCCCTAGGCATTTTTTGGATTACAACGTACAAACTTGGTTGAAGAGTTCATAAAATAAATGTATTAATAGATACATAAGATAAGAGAATTTGTGTTTAGACAAACATTTATTTTATTTATTCAGACATGACGGCCTTAATCTCTTCGCTTTGGTATTCACCGTTCAGTTGGGGCAGTAAATTGGTTCTGTTTTGGATATGTGGTTTGACAGTGTGTGAATGAGTCAAGGGATGCCGTAGCTTAAAGAGGAGAGAGTTGAAGATACTACAGGCATGGAATCTAAATTCTGAAGGCAAAGAAGAATTAGGTAAAAAGGAAATGAATTCAACTTTTATGGCCATGATCTGCAGGAATACTACATGGAAAGTCCTTGTAGTTTCATGTTTCAGGAAGGTATAACTTATTTTAAAATATTAGTTTGAATCTTAAACTTCATTATCATCAGTCATCACTACCGTTCGTGTTTTAGGCACGAAATTTTGCCCTACCATTTTGCTATACAACTCATGAAAACCTCCAACATCCTCCAATCGAATTAAGCCTGAGAACATCATATGATAGGTCACACTATCATGTCCAATGTGTTTAGCCTCCATATCTTCCATTAAAGCTGTTGCAGTCATTACATCATCAGACCTAATCAAGGAACTTATCAAAGCATTGTAAGCCCCAATATCAGGAGACAAGTTTCTTAGTGGAATTTCGTCCAACAGTTGGCGTGCTTTGGTTTTATCCTTTGCTACCCCTGCTCCATGGATAAGAGTAGTGATTGTGTCCAATGTTGGCTCAAATTTTGCCCTCTCCATTTCTTTAAAAACTCTCAAACCATCCAGGAAACAACCCTTTTTGCAATATGCATCAATTCTAATGCTATAAGTCACAGCATTTGGCTTAAAACCTCTCTTAATCATCTCAGGATAGAAAAGCTCAACAGCAGTAACATCACTCGATTCCTTAAACCCTAAAAGCAAGAGATTCATGGTTTTGGTATTTGGGGGAAAACAAGAATACGTGGAACACCGATCGCGCCTCTTTCATTTGTCTCTGAGTGTACAAAAAGCTCGAAGGAGTACATTAAATTCCTCGGTACCAAATTTTCTTCCAACACACTTCATTCTCCATTCTCTGAAACGCTTCAATGGTTTGTTCAAATGATTGAAACTTGGCAATCCTTGAAAGCAAGATGCTCATGGACTTGAGAGTAAGCAAAAAAGGGTGTGTTTGTCGAATCTCACGCATTAACTCCCATGATTGATCAAATACCTCATTCTGGAGAGAATGTGAAGGGTCTTCTCGAAAGCGTCGGGAGTTGGGGAAGCTTTATAATGGTGGAGGTAGAATTTGAAGAACTCCAAGGCTTTGAGGCCATTGGAGTGAGCGAAGAAGAGGCGGCTAAGGACGTCGTTGAGGAAAGTGTTTGAAGGGAGAATAGATGGAATGTGGTGAAGAAGAGTTGGGTGAAGGGGTTGATCGGGAAATGGATGGTCGTAGATGATTTTGGTGATTCTTTCGATTTCAGTTGTGGATTTTGAAGATGGATGAAGAAGAGTACAATGCAAGAATCAGAAAGGAATGAGAAGGCATGAGTTTTTGAGGGATTTGAGCAGTGGAACCTCAAAGCTATTGTCAGACCCTGACGTGTTTGTGGTGACGAAGTTTTGGAGAATCTCAACTATTTTTCAGATACCGTGCCAAAAAAAAATTATTTTCTAATAAGAATTAATTTTACAACCAAAAGAGTGAAAATCTAAAATAACAAAGAAATGTATTGAGATTGTGATTCGAAAAGCTTGAGAGAGAGTGATTTTGTGAGGTTGTTCGATTGAGAGAGATAGAGGATAGATAGAGGGAGGTAGGAATTCAGAGATAAGTGAGGGCCGCGGAGAAATTGATTGAGGAAACAAGAGGAGTTTTGCACCTCATCGCCGAACAGAGATAAGGTCACTCGTCGAACAGAGGTGCAGGACGTCGCTGGACGTGGAACGACGTAGAAACTGATTGGGAGAGGAGAACGCGGCACGTGTGAACTTTAGGGGTTTTTTTATATAAATTATGTATATAGTTGGGTCGGGTTGGGGCAACCCGACCCTTAAATTCCTTAACGCGGCTTGATTTGCAGTTTTGCAAATTTGCAACCCAACCCAACCCTTACAATTTGTGTTGGGCAACATGAGTTACTAGGTTTTAAACACCCCCAGGAGAAATGGGTCTTTTTCGGTTACTTACTTGGTGACGTTTAGACGTAACTCCCATGGAAGAGTCATTAACAGAAGCTTCGGAGAACACAAATCTCCAAACTCCAAATTGTTGTTCCTCTTCTTTAGATTTGATCTTCTTCATTCTTTGCTTCAATTCGATCCATTTTCTCATCGTTTTCCTAAGAAAATTCCCTTCCCGGTATGTCGCACATTGATACAATTCCTCTTCATCAATCGTCCCAATCGGACTTCGACGAGATCAAAAATCTCATCGACGCGTTCAAACCGACCCTTGAACTTTTCTTCTAGCTCGACCCCCAAGTCCACCCCGTGAGTTGGATATGCTGAGGTGGTGGGAAGCAGATACATTGTACAAAGATTGTACATAAGCCAAATATTTGCCACTCACTTTTGCTTGCTTTCAAACTTTACAAATCAAATAGGTTTACAAGTTTTGTTCCCCTAAATTACTTATTCATATTCTTTCTTTCTTTGTTTATATTATAATTATGTCATTGAACTAATATTAATCAATTTCTGAGAGTGTCTTATGTTAATTATTTTATATAATTATTATTTTATAATATTATATTATTTATAATATACATTATACATATTGTAAAAAAAAAATTCATTTCTCTCACAATTTAAGGTGGGTTCGTAATACATTTTCAAGTGTTTAATTTAAAAAAATAAGTCATTTTTGTTCACATCTATTCATTTTTCGTGAACTTTGATTATTTTCAACTATAAGTATTAACTTTACTCATTTTGCATAAACAAATCTATCTTATTTTTCAACGGCCAAAGTACGTATGGAAATCTTATATAAACTATCTTATGTTTCACTGTCATTTAGGGTGAATCGTCACAATTTTTGGGGCCAATCAAGAACCAAACCGTGCACAAAACCAAAGGTAAATAAACAAAATTTCTCGAATGACGTTCAAAATTTTACCTTGACATTAAACACTTTGAAATGAACCCTATAAATGGCTTCTAATGATCTGATACTTTAGTGAGTTGAAAAGGTGTTGTCATAGGGTAGGTCAAGTGTTACTTCATTCACATTCGTTACAATTTTTTATATTCAATTAGGTTGAGATACTACAGTAAAAGTATAAATTTAGGGCTGCGCGTGTATTGTGCTGTTGAAACTTTTAGCTACGTGGATACCGTGACAATCCTAGGATGCAAGACTCAACGACGTTAATACTTTTAGCGGTTTTTTTTTTTAATTTTAGCAACGATTTTTCTTTTATTTAGAAACATAGGCTTTTATTGAAAAAAATGAAAGAATACACGAGCATGCAAAAATAATCCAACCCACTAAAAGACTTCTCCTCCTATAGAAAGGACTCCAATTGTGCAAAATAACTCCTACAGAAATAAAAGAGTTTTAAAACGTCTTTGAAACCGAAGCCCACATAAACATAAAGGCGAACAATAAATTACTGAGAGTAACATATACATTTTGTTTTCTATATTAACTAAGTTTAAACATATTGTTTCAAACTAACTCTCGAAAATATTTACAAATGAGAAAACATTAAAACACTATTAGTTTATATCGTTATTTATTATTGATAGAATTTGAATTTTTATTGTATTTTGGTTCATTTTTTCTTCATTCATGTATTATTTAAAAAACATAAATATAACTATTTTTTTTAATGCAGCGTGACTCTATAGATGCTCTGTAAACACACTAAAATAAAATACTTACCATGTTGAAACATATGTTTTAGTACAAATTAGATTAGAGATTTGAACCTAAAACCTCTTAATTATCGGTATACATTGGTGCTATTTGAACTACGTTCTTGTTGGCTATGTTGATGCGTTTGATCAAAAGAATCCAAATAAAATAAAATACAATAAAATATTTACCAAATTGATGATATATGATAATTCTTTGCAACAAACTCTAGATTTGAATATCCTCTATTTAAACAAAAAGAAAGTAATTGTTTTAAATGACAAAATTGTAGAAAATATTTATAAATATAGCAAAATTTCAATGTATGGGTGACAGCCAGCTATCAGTGTCTATCAATAATGAACGTTGAAATTTTACCATATTTATAAATATTTTGATTCATTTTATCGTATTCGAAAAAGGTAATGAAAAACGGTATTTTGCTTTAACAATATGTGATAAAGAAGTGGCTAACAACTTATTTCTACGTGTAGCTAACTACTTACTTCTTTGGGACAAATTACATATAATTAATTTAAATAAATTAAACCAAACGCATAGAGCCTCAAATATTTGAATAAATTAAAAACAATATTTCTTTTCACTATCAAATTACATCACAATATATTTTTAATTTTGAGGCAAAACCACGTGTGAGTATATATTTAATAAATAATAAATTAAAAATTAATGAAAATAAAGAAATAACAATTAATATATAATATGTATCTTAATTTGCTTCCCAATGTCTTATCTTATTGTATCTTTATTAAATTGGTCAAAGATTCCCTTAAAACAAATCCCCCAATTTTCTTATGAATATGTATATTATAAACTTTCAAATTTATATATTTTTTTTATATCTATTTTTAAATATAGTAAATAAATTGAAATGTTTACTAAATAGACTTAATTTTTAAAAACAAAAACAAAAAATGAAATAGTTGAAAATCACTATTTCCACTTTTCTTGTTAATTTATTACCAACATTTTATATACTTTTTCAAGCAAACGACTTAAAATAAGTCACATTTGATAACAATTTTGTTTTTAGTTTTTGAAATTTATGTTTGCATATATTACCAATCTTCTATTTATGATGTTTACCGTTGTTAAAAAGACTTGAATTCTTAATTATATTCTAAAAACAAGAATTAATATTTGAAAACTAAAGTCTTGTTTGATAATCATTTGATCTTTATGTTTTCGGTTCCTTAAAAATATTTCTTTTCTAACATTTTCTTAATCATTGCTAACATTTGTCCTAAATAAACAAGTGAACTTTTAACAAAATTCTTAAAACAAAAACACGTTTTTAAAAACTATTTATTTCTTAGTTTTAAGAAATAAATTGTGAGCAATTGAAAAATCCTTGGACTCCAAAGTTGCATGGTCTCTAATGAAATTAACAGAAAACTAAATTTTATTATCGAATCTAACTTGTGTCATGTTGGGAGATTCCATATGATAAAGAGAATCGGTTTCAACCCTAATATATAATGTCAAAAAAAATTAGAAGATTCTAGATAAGATTTAAAAACAAGGAAGATGTTTGGCCCACAACTTCATAAGTTAATGTTAAACAACTCGATTTGAATACTAAACTAATAAACCCTATTGAAGTTTGTATGTTTATCTTTTTCTCTTTCTCTATTTACACGTTTATTGATAAACGTTGTTTTTTTAATCTCTAATTCTTCAGACTTTCTAACTTAGCTCATTGCATCAAATACTCTATAAAGAAAAAAAAAAGATTCAATTGGATACATCTCAAACATCATCCATCTTTGTATGTTTCTTCTCACCACTCCCATGAAAAAATTAAAATCTTCTAAAAAAAGAAAAAGATAAAATTTATCGCACGATAAATTATTATTAGACAATTCAATGAAATTTACAAATATAAGTGATACAGAAATGCACCGAGTATTGTAAAAAAGAAAAAAAAAAAGAAATTATCGTTTTAAGGTGGGGGGGCCACCATTAGGAAAGCACCAAGTTGAAGGAAGGTGCTTCGTTTTATAATAATAATAAATATAGAAAAAAAAAAGAAAGAAATTAGGTTGTCGTTTGCGTAATGTTGGAGGGAAACGCAAGGGTAAAACGGTCAGACAGGTTTTATTTATTATTAAACTTCTCCCAAAATCCTCTAACCCTTTTTCATCCTCCCCATCCATTCATTCACCTAACCTAACTTCTCACCATTCACACCTCATTCCACTTTTCTCCTCCCAAATTTATCTTCTTCTTCTCTTCTTTTCATTATTATAATTGTGATCGGATAATTTGGATCAAAGGGTAAAACTGGTATTTTCAAACAATGCAAGATAAAGCAGGTCTAGGCTCGACCCACATCATCTTGCTTGGCCGAGACCGACACACATCATCATGCTCGGCCTCGGCCCAACCCAAACCCTAGCACGAGTCAAAACTAATTCAAGAGAAACCCATGTAGCCCTTCTCGACTATTTCAAATCGGGGTCGAGTCTAGAACGAGCTGAGATCCTAGGTTAAAGAGGAACGTGGGATTCCTATCCCGATGAGGATTGGCAGAAGAAAAATCCTATAAATAAGTTATTCGAGCATTGGAGAAGGTAACTTGAAAGTTCTAATTTCTTTTCTTCTTCTTAATTCTGATACTGACTTTGGCATCGTAGCTTCTTTTTCTTTGTTTTGCAAGTATTTTTCTTCCTCAAAATACAAATTCAAGTATTGTTGGTGTCACGTGGGGTTCATGTGCGTTTTTTCTTAACTAAATTTTAGCATCAACAATAATTCTCGAAGTGTAAACTCAACTACGTATATGGTTTGACTCGTCGTAGTTATGATAAAATAGCGTGCTTGTGGCTTTCTATCTTCCCTAATTGGTTATCTGCTTTCCAATTATGAATGCCATGATATTCATCGTGGGGTTTGTATCGTGATTCAATAATTTTGTTCTTCTGTTGGTGTTACACACAATTCTATATAGTTTGACAAATTATCTAAACCTAGTTAAGTGAATCTCAATTACCATTTCAAAAGTCAATAGTTTGATTTCCTCTCAACAATTGTTGTAGTTTATTTACTAAAAAAGAAAAAAAAAAGAAAGAAAAAGACTAATATAGTTGTTTTTACTAGTCAAACATTATAATTTGTGGATTAAGACATTAGTAATAATGTTTCCTATAATAGTTAAAAGTCGCCAACACGAGTATAATTTAGCTAACACAGTATTTGTACTATCAACCTCGGGATTAGAGGGTCGCTTCCTCCACCTACACATTAATTAAAATATATTTACAAAAAGAAAAAAATCAATTGAAAGTTTGAATCTTTGCTAACATCTCACCATATTAAAAGGAAAAAAAAATTATAAAAGTGAAAATTGACAGAGCATTCTTCACATGAATTCAGCAAAAAGAAATCACTTTTATGTTTGCTTTTTTCCAAATCAATTTCCAATTTTCAACTCTTACTCTGCCTTCATATCTTCAATCAAATTTTACGTTTATACATCATTTGACAGTTGTAGTTTAAATTTTTGGACATATTTGGTAAGTAATAATAAATAAAATTGTGAAAACAAACAATTTAATAAAAAAATAGTGTATTTGATGTTTTAAAATAGGTTGAGTAGAATATTCGTAAATTGAATCTTAATTTAAATCATGGTTTAAATTATGTTTGATATGATATATTTATTAGTCATAAAACTTGTCGTAACTATCACTAAACTTTAGATCGAAGATAATCTATCATTAATCAATTTATGAACGTATTTTATGTTAAAAAAACTTGTATAAGTATTGTCTTACAATATGATATAATATAATAATAAATTATATTTTTTATATTTTAATGTAACAAAAATTAATTGAGTGTATAACCTGCAATACTATATTTATTAAACTTAAAATTCTAAAAAGTAGTTTTTTAGAATTTTTACTATGAACAAAATAATCTAAAAAAACATATGTTAAAGGCATTTTCCCTAAATTCTATAAATTTAAAAGCATAAAACAAAATCCCAACTGCTAAAAATTTTCAAAAGAAAAAAAATTATTTTAAAAGTTTTCAAAAAAGGAAAAAAAAAAAAAAACCAACTGCTCAAAATAAAAATTTTAAAATAAGTTATACCGTAAATTTTGGAGTTCAATCAATTAAAGCTCAAAACTCATAGTTATACCAATTGGAACCGTAAAAGTAAATCAATTTAAAATATCCATTAAGATCCAGTTACAGAATCGCAATAGATATAGTTCATACACGAGTGTAAAACTTTTTTAACCAAAATGATTACCAAACTTAAACTAAAAAGAAAAAACTAGAACCGAATAGATAGTAGTCGACTGTCAGTTTTTCAAAACCAATGTAAGTGAATTTTCACTCGATCATTTCTTACTTTATTTTTCTTTACTAATTTAGGAAGGATTCGTGTGATAATTTTTTAACTTTGTTAAATATAATTTTTTGAAGAAAAATAAAAATAAACTTTGACAGCCAAATATGTCATCAACAAAACTGTTACTAAACAAGATCGATCAAATATAACTTTTTTTATGACATGTAGTGTAGGAGAACATCTAATCTAAATTTTATATCAATTGAGTTATATTAATTTTAATGGCAGAATAGATATTTATGGATAAAAGGAAATAAAAAGTTATATATAAAAAAATAATATTTATTTAGTTTTTAGTTTTGAGATGGTGGTGGGGTGGGGATGAAACCATCATCCATCTCTTGAATGGTAATAATAATAATTGGTGTTTTATTGCAAGCTATGGTTTGTTAAATGTATATGTATTTAAAACCCATTAAAGCTGTAAATAAAATTTCAAGATTATGGTGTTGTAACGAAACTGGAGATAAATTTATGAACTTTTTTTAATGTTACAAATAGAGAGAGAAAGACAAAAGAAAGTCGCATCTCACCGCAAGAACAAAGAAAAGCAAGAAAAGAGGTGAGAAAAAGTGGACAATTTGGGCATCAAAATTTCTTTTCTTTCATCTTCTCTGTCTCTTTTTTCTTTGAATACTCAACAAATTTGGCTTTTTCCCCATTTCTCTTCTTCTCCAACTTTTCCCTCTTCTTCTTCTGGTTGTTGTTTGAGTTTTTGGATTGTTTGTGTTCGTTAAATGTGGTGTTTGAAGTAAAGGGTACGGAGAAAGAAGGGGTCTTGAGAAATTTCGTTTAAGGATCTTGGCTTGATTCTATTGTTCTTTTAATTCCCACCCATTTCTTGCTGAGAATGGGGAATTCATTTGGGTGTTCGGCGTCAGGGGAGAGATTGGTGTCGGCAGCGAGAGATGGCGACTTGGTTGAGGCTAAAATGCTTTTGGATTGCAACCCATGTCTCGCTAAATACTCCACTTTCGGTGGTCTTAATTCCCCTCTCCATTTTGCGGCTGCTAAAGGCCACAACGAGGTTTGTTTTTTTATTTTTCTTCTCTAATTAGTTTCATCTTTCTGATTGCTTTCTTGGTTTTGTTTTAATTGTTTGTTTTTTTTTTCCATGTATTGGGTTTCTGGGTTTTTCTTAGATTGTGTCCTTGTTGCTTGAAAATGGAGCTGATGTGAATTCCAGGAATTATTGTGGCCAGGTATGTGACTTTGCTCTTTTCCTCTTCTGGGTTCTGTTTGAATTGGGACCCTGATCATCACAACAGAGAGGATTTTAGTTTTATCACTTTGTTCAAATTCTATGAATTTTGGTACCCTTATTTTTTTTCTTGATGGGGTTACTTGGGGACTGTTACAATTACTCCATTATGATGAACCGAATTTGTAGGACACTCAGCCTTATGTCTTTTAATTTTCTGTGTCCAAAATCTTATAGCAACATTTTCTTTTATGTAATTAGTACTTACCCTAAAATGAACGTGTCTTTTACTTGTTTTGTTCATGTATATGAAGACAGCAGTGATGCAAGCTTGTCGATATGGGCACTGGGAAGTTGTACAAACACTTCTAGTTTTCAGATGCAATGTGAGTTGTTAAATTGGAATTTAGCTTTCCTACTGTCATTTATAATTGTTTGGTGGCTAGCATGTCTGGAGCATGAAAATGACGGTCTTTGTAAAGATGTTTTAGCTGTAGTTTGGGAAATATTCTCGCATGTAACTGCCACAAGGGCATGATACTTTTGAGTTGTTGCTTTTTCTTGATCCTGTAAAATCTTTCTTTAGTGCCTATTACCAATTGCTATTGGTTCATGATTGAGTTGTGATGTTAATTGCTTGTCTGTTATAATCAGGTAATGAGAGCAGACTACCTTAGCGGTCGGACTGCTCTCCATTTTGCTGCCGTAAATGGTCATGTGAGATGTCTAAGACTTATTGTGGCTGACTTTGTTCCTAGTGTTCCCTATGAGGCTATTAATAGTCAGACAGTTGTTAGCAGAAGTGATGGAGTAAATGTGAAGAACAGATGCGAACAAGGGTACTTGGCTTGTTTTGCTTCACATCTAAACATAGATTTTGTATAGTTACTCGCTGGTTTGATTTCTATAGGAATAGGTGGATGATGATGAGTTTCTTATAGTTGACTGATGAAAATTATAGGATTTTTTTTTTTTTATTTTAATGGAGAAAAAATTAGTTTTGTAACACTTAAACAAAACATGAATGTAATTTCTTGACAATAAATCAAACATCTACTACTAACATTATATTACTATATATTTTGGACCAAATTACAGGTTGTGACATATTGGTTGTTTACCAGAGTATTGTAGACTTTGCTTGACCTGTTTATTATTCTCGTGATTTATTTTTGTGTTTCCAGTGCAGTGCTTTGTCCAAGTTTATAAATAAGGCAGCTGATGGTGGCATTACTGCTCTTCATATGGCAGCATTAAATGGATATTATGATTGTGTTCATCTTCTTCTTGACCTACATGCTAATGTTTCGGCAGTAACATTTCATTATGGGACCTCTATGGATTTGATAGGTAACTCTCTCAAAATATGCTTCTAAATCTTAATGGTGCTTTGTGATCTTTCATTAATAGCAACCGGCTGTATCCTTATAGGAGCTGGAAGCACTCCATTGCATTATGCAGCTTGTGGGGGTAACTTGAAGTGCTGTCAGGCAAGATGTCTTTCGACTTTAATAATAAAATTTTGGCTTTAAATTATGGCATTTGAATATTTCCTTAACATTTCTCTTTGTTTTTAACGTTACAGATTCTCCTTGCAAGAGGTGCCTCTCGGGTGACTTTGAATTGCAATGGGTATATTTTTACCTCACTGTGTTTGCTATTCCGTTTCTATCTTTAATTGTGACTTGTCTAATATAGAATGCAACTATCTTTCAGTTGGCTTCCATTAGATGTAGCCAGAATGTGGGGACGCCACTGGCTTGAACCTCTGCTAGCTCCCAATTCTGACTCTATATTACCGAGATTCCCCACTTCCAACCACCTATCCTTGCCTCTACTGAGTGCATTAAACATTGCCAGGTATTTGGTTATTTGCTATGTTTCGAAGTTTCTTATTGGTTCACGGTTGTATGGAATTGGAATAAATTACTGAATCTTATTGATGTAATTGGACATAATTTTTGTTTTAAGAAGTTATTTCTATCCGAGAAGATAGGCTTTTGGTAGTGTTAGTTGGTGAACTCAAAAGAGGCAACATCTTGAGGTAGCATGTTGAGAGTTATATAGACGTGATGATTTAGATGTGGGAACATAACAGACACAAAGTACTTTTTATTATTTTTTGCTGACTATAAAATAATAAGTTCTTCGTATCAGTGGAGATGTCTTCAAATTCAACTTAGTTTTATGAGTTGAAGTTATAGAGTCAACTGGAAACTGTTTGACTTGATCATCTAGATTGAATGAAATGTAGAAGCTGTTTTTATATTCCATTATCTCCTGTTACACCAAAGAGAATTGAAGGGATTCTTACAAATGTTAGACACTGTGCAAGTTTAGCTGATGAACCAGTTGAATTCTTGCCTCCTCCCATTGCAATAATTTATCCTTATCTTTTAGTGGGAAAAGAGACCTGATTGGGATGGAGCTGTCAAGACTCGAGTTTATTTTATTTTATTTTTTTATTATTTATTATTATTATTATTTAAGATCAAGTAGTTTCATGAAAGTTGCTATGCTGTGGTCAATATCTTGATAACTTGGAGGGCATTTGGGGTACTAAGTTGGTTATTGTACTCAACATAGTTGGGTTATAATAGTTAGCATTTGGGGTGTAGATTATTGTAGTTTGGGTTATAATAGTATGATTCTCTGCAGAGAATGCGGTTTTAAATCTATGGGAGCGGCCTCTGACGATGGGGATACCTGTGCTGTCTGTCTGGAGAGAGTATGTTCCGTGGCAGCAGAGGGTAAGTTCCTCTTTCATACATTAACATCTGAATCTTGTTTTCCTTTTGTGCCATATTTTGGTTTACTTATTGAGATGATTTTATTGCCCACTATTTTGTATTTTCTGATTGGGCAAGTTTTACTTGTTTTGCATCTGTCTGATATAGCAGAAAAAAAAATTCTTTCTCAAGAAGTACTTTGAAATGCTAAATTTTGGTGGTTGGAGTAATTTTTGAACTTGTTTGCTTGTGTAGGATGTGGGCACGAGCTTTGTGTGAGATGTGCACTCTATCTTTGTTCGACCAGCAATATCCAATCGGAAATGATTGGCTCAGTGGGCTCAATTCCGTGTCCGCTTTGCAGACACGGAATCATTTCTTTCGTAAAATTGTCTGGTGCCACAGCAAAAGAAAAACAACTTCATCTGTCTCTTAGCATATGCAGCCCATGCATTCTTCATACCCGTGATGCTGAAGATCAAGCTTCAACTTGTACGCCAGAGATCCGTAAGAATCGTGTGGCTTCGGTTTCTTCGGATGTATTCTGTCCAGTAACTTGCAGCCCATTCCCTTCTGCCGCTATTCCTTTGTGTACATGCAACGATGGTCCATGCCCGACATTTGAGTCCCAAGACGTTGGAACAGAAGATGAATCACCTCGTCAATCGCAAACAACCCCAATAGGCCAGGACAAATTGGGAGGTCCAAGGCCAGAAAGAACTAGTTGTTCAAGCATGTTTTGGGGCAGGAGAAGCTGTAGCAGGGAGAATCAATGCAATTCAGAGATAAACGCTTGACGTGTCTGGTTAGACTTAAGAATTTATAGTAACAACGATACATTCTGAAAGTTCCAGTGAATATAAATGTCATGGATACAAAGTTCGGCGTAATGGTTCGTTTTTCTCTTCGGTTTTGTTCCCAATTTTTCTGATGCCTTTAGGAGGCGTGGTTGGTGTGAATGATTTGTTTGGGAATGACAGCAGTTTTGAGCATTGTTCATTGCTGCTGCGTTTACTATTATAGGTAGGGGAAAGTTTGTAAAATTTGTATGTTGGAATTTTAGTTTCAGGTTTCATTGTAATTGAATGAATATCAGTAAAAGAAAAAAAGAAAAAAAAAGAAAGAAAGAAGAAGAGAATACTATTTATTAGAAGTCAATACTTTGAAGATGGTTTCCTTCTCTCTTTCATTATCAATATCAAATAGCTTATTGGTCACCAAATCCCATAAATAATAACAAAAGTCCATATTTCAATATTCTTAGGTTGAATTACAAATTTCCTTGAAAGTATTGTGATCTTCAAATTTAGTAATTTTCAATAGTAAATTCATCATCTAAAAGTTAAAATATATTATATCATATCGTATTGTTTAGTTCATGGAAACTACTTATTCAAATTTCGTCTCTCCCTTTTCATTTCTCCTTCAATTTAAGGCTCAATATGTTTTCGTTTTTCTTCTTCTTCTTTAACACCCTTTTATTTCCTACTCTAAAATTACCGAAACGCATTTTTTAACACTCAAATGGTCAATTTCTTTGAAGTTACTTTGAGTTGGAAAAAAATTATTTGAAACAACTCATACAGGGTACTTTCATTTTTCCAAATTTTCAAACATTCACAAGAACACATTATTCCTATACATTTTACACGTTTATATTGTTTTGATTATATTAATTAAAAGCATAAAAGAATAACCTAACACCACCTAAATTTTCCAATTTTCTCTCAATTTAGTCGGTTCGGACCCTAGTACGTTTGGATCACACCTTTAGCTCTTAAATTTTTTTAGTTTTTTTACATTAATAAAAATTTACTGCTAAACATAGAAAAATTAACTTTAAAACTCTTGAATTTCTCTAAAACCAAAATTAATGTTTAGGAACTCAACATACACTTTTCAAAGCGTTGGTTAAAATTTATACAAAATTCAAAATATGTTTTTGGTAAGCTGGGTTTCATTTCATTTTAATTCCAGTTAGACAATCTAATCTATATACTGCTAGTAAATCAATTTAGTTCTAATACTTGCAATAAGTCCTAAATTTAGTTTTAACTTTAATTAAAATTGATTAGCTAATAAGTAATAACAATAATCTTCCTAACCAGAAAAGATCCAAGATGAATATCATATTTTAGAAAATACTAATGTAACAAAATAACAGCAGGACTTCTAAGATTTACTGGAAGTGCCGATCTAAATCTGGACACTAAGATGAAATTAGTTCAAATCAACAAATTTAACTTCAAAACTTTACAAATTAGCTCAAAGTCATGTAATATCATTCAGAACACAAATAAACATAGAAATGTAAAATTACCCCATAAAAATAACCATCAAAATTTAACTAAGCATCCCAAAAAAGAATATATATATATATATATATATATATATATATATATATATATAT
>JBBPDJ010000026.1:10757617-10774660 GCA_037974625.1 Cucumis cinereus
AAATTACCCCATAAAGATAACCATCAAAATCTAACTAAGCATCCCAAAAAAGGATATATATATATATATATATATATATATATATATATATATATATGAACTCAAACACACACACAAGAAAAACATCAACAATTATAATTCATCAAAATTTCTGCAAGAAGTTCAAAGGAAATGGCTAATTAAACCAGAGTGGAAAAAAAAGGAAGTCAGGAGTATCATACTCTTGCCACATTTGAGAGGGACAAAGAAATGAAGTTATTTACAAGTACAGAGTACACAGTAAAAAAGAAATATAATAATAATAATAATAATAAAAAAACATTGGAAATTTAGCACCCAAATAATCTCTTATCAAATGGGTCTTCTTCAGTCAGTGGGATGTTTTTGCCTTTTTGCTTAGCTTAGATCAACCTCCAACTCCATTGGCTGGTGGTGATGGTTGTGATAAATGACCTTTATTCTTTTTCTCAATATCAATATCCCTCACACCTTTCCCCATCATATCCATCTCAACATCGTCTTCATCGTCTTCGTCTACTAAGAGCGACCCATTCCTCCGCAGTTCTCTAATTGTCCTAAATTCATCGTAGTGTGCTCTTCTGTGTTCCTTAAAGCTCAAATTTGCCTTGTCTGTTTCCAAACCCAACCAAAAATATGCCAAAAACGATCAAGGATCAGCATTTACTGAACTTTGATGGAAATATCAAACAAGATGCTATAAATTTCTTTCTTTTTAAATAAAGATCATTTAACAATGGGTCAGCCGCCAAGTTTATGAGATGACTGTGAAAGCAACCTTGAAGGAGATCGCAATCAAATAACACTGCATTCGGATAAACAGCATTGCGAAGATCAAACCTTAAAAATAATTATCAATCAAGCAATGATTACCATTGATTGTTTGATGCTAAGGTTAGATCATCTTATAAAGTGCTTGTACTTGAAATCCAAAGAAAACGTTAAGTTAGGCAATGGATGTAAAATAAATTAGCAGAGAAGGGAAATTGGGACCTTCGTCATCTTGGTCCATGGCATCTGATTCATCCTCAGAAGATGTCCAACCACTAGATCGCTGGCTACTTTTACCACTTGAGGAAGCCACGTCGTTCAATGCAGTTCGAATGGCTTCAGCATGCATTGCATCACCAACACACAAGTCAAAACTGTCCCGCACAGGAGAGAGAGATTCTGTATCAAACAAAAGAACAATTAGAATCTTGGGATGTATTAATCTAGAGTCTAGATAGACTGTTAAATTGGCACCCCACCGAAATGATCAAAGCATATTAAAGCTTTCTCACCAAAACCAAATTCACCATGTACATATTTACTATTTTACTCATAGACCTACAGACCAGGTTAACCACAGACCTGACGTGATTTAAATAAAATAGTTTTATAATTGTTAAGTTGTTGATATAGCACAAACATATTCATTATTACTATTGTTAATACTCAAAATATCAAAAGTTGAATTTTTTTTTTTTTTTTGTGTATTTTCTTCTCTACTCCCAACCTCACACAACCCACCTCCACCGTAGAAAACCTATCAATGCACATCATTGCTTGCTACTATCCTCTTCCCACTCCATCAATAGCCCTCACCGCCAACCAACCACCACTCTCAATAAACCCACTTCCCACGATGAACTCGTGCCCCTCCCGCATTGAACCCCTTCCCCTTCTCCACTTGATCCAAATCTGGAACTTGTGCCAAATTTAGAAATCGTTCCAATTTCCAAATTCAAAATGGTGTTTGGGTGGGCTGTTGGGGTTTCGAAAGGTTGCCAGACCAGAGCAGAAGATGACGAGGAAGGGTGGTAGGCAGTTCAAGTTGGGAGGAGATAGAGAATAGAGAGAAATAATAGATGGAAGAATAAGGAAGATGAAAGTTAAAGGAAATGAAAGAAAAAAAGAGGAAAATGATCGGTGGTGGAGTAGAGAAAAGGAGTGGCAATAATTAGCAGCAGAAGGGTGAAGGTGGGGAGGCGAGAGAAAGAAGAGAAAAAAGAAAAAAATTATAATGTTTTTAACATTAAAAAATTAATAAATACAATTTCCACATCAGCAACTTAAAAACTATAAATTTAACATATATATGCCATATTAGTCTAAAAATAATAATAGGCAAAAAGTGTCCACTCGATCGTACACAAAAGAAAATTGATAAAAGAAACAAAAGTGTTAATGGTAAGGACAAAAAACCAGATTAATCCAAACTTTAGGAGCTAAAATGCTGAGTTTAAGACCTCAAAGACCCAGCCCTAGGGACCAAAAGTGTTTTTTTCCCTCATAAAAGAAGTATCACAATAAATAATAAATTCATTGGCTATTACATGCTTGTTGTAGGAAAAAAAACATACCATCATCATCAATCATGGGATGATAAGGCGTCTTAGGCTCAGTAATTTTCTGTCTCACAGGTTTATTTGCTTCAATTTGACCAATATTACTTTCATCCCATTTCACATGGCGCCCACGGCCACTACAAGAACAGAAAGATAAAGCTCAAATTTGTAGAATAAGAACTAATTCTAAAATTATGTCAGAGAAAAACCACAAAATGTGACGATGACCGGTTAACAAGAATATTCCACGTGATGCAAACTAATGATCCTGTCTGTTAAGTAATCGACATTTGCCATTTTCATGAAAGGAATAAAGATCTGCATTATAATTCCCAAAAGAACAACTACGCTTTATCTTATTTTGAGTTTTAATAACAAATACATCATCCAGAGATCATGAAAACATGAACATCTAAACATGAGTGGGTATTTGCAAATGAAGATTAGGAATGAAAGAATAAATAGCTATTTGAAACACTACAAGACCCATAGAAACATTAGAAAAGCGGGGTTTTAAACACATATGGAGGGTAAATTCGGCATTACTTCATCTGGCTAACATTTTGATTTGCTCAAATGTCAAAAGCACCTAAGCAATTGAACACTTAATATTTCCTCACTAGAATAAATTGCATACGACCCTATAAGTCAAACTATCTCCAATCAACACCACCACCAAAAAAAAAAAAAAAAAAAAAAAAGTCTCCAATCAACACCAACAAGAGAAGAAGAAAAATTGCAAAGGACCGTATTCAAATCACTACAACTGGAGTCACATAAACTAATCATGCTACCATATCAACACGGCCTAATAGAATCGAAGAGACGAGTATTAGGTACTTAAGCACCTTGGAAAACCATACCCCACAAGCAAGCTATTGGAGTAGGAGAGTCAAACCACTTAAGTACCACATTAGTCATCCCATTCTAACCAATATGGGACAAAGGCATCCCATACTACCTTGCAAGACTAGGAGGCTTAGAAAAGGTGCAAAAGGGAATGTGTACTGTGCCACTATCTGCCCCATCTTACAAGTAATAATGAAGGGGTTTATTGCCAGAAAGCAACCTCGTTTTTTTTGCGGGGGCACTTTTTATATATATATATAAGAATAACAATAACTTTGTTCATTTTTTATATATACATACAAATAACAATAACCTCTTTCTCCAAGCTACGAACCCTTTCCTTCAACAGGTCTTTCCTTGTGCTTGTATAGGTTGGAGCTAACTAAGACCTGACCCTAATATCAGTTAAAGGGTATTTTAGCTTGTCATTCACTGATTCACATTTTTCTTACTTTTAAGCCCATTTACAGAAGTTTTGGAGCCTGAGCGAACAAGTTAAGTAATAACAACATGAGCATCTCCTGGTTCAAAACAAAAGAGGAGAAGAAAATCCCAGAGCATTTGACCATGGGGTGGGAAGACCCGACCAAGGAGCAAGAGGTTCCATGTTTATTTCGGCAAACAATCAAGGAAACAGATGGAATGCAAAGCCATAAAATACCTCATACCTCTTTGATTCTTTTCCACTCATCTTCACCTCTTTGTGAACCTGTCCATGAAAAAATAAACCCAAAGAAATTGGTGAGCATTTCACCGAACCACCAGAAAGAAGAGAATGCTTAAACTTCTTTTTCTCCTCTATCTCATACTGGAACATAGACTCCTAATTTCTTGGCCCAATTCAACCATGAAATCCAGGATGGTCATCCAGTAAAATATCAAATGACCCACAATTTTCCGATAGCTAATACTCGTATAAGTAGATAATTGTCGCATGAGCTTCAGCATCAGCTTAGACCCAAAATAATTTTACCTAACATCCTCCTATTCAATAAGCTACTATATTTCCCCGACATCATACATCCATTTCTTAGTCTATGAATGTGCCAGAATCAATCTATAATTAAAAAAACGCGCGGAAATGCTTCATTTGCATCTTATAATTCTATGTTTATCGATTATTCAATACAGAAACCCACTTTCAAATAAACAACCCCACATAATCCCTAAAACAAACTTAATCTATTTTCATTGTGACAAAATATCATTGCTTTTTACAATTCCCCCAAACATATAAACAACCTACACATGTTCCTTAAACCAAATCCTCAAATAGGGAAAAGGCATGAGAGTGATACCGTTCGTCAACGTCCAGAACAACGACTGTTTGCAACAAAAACAGGAGTATATGAGAAGGAGAAGATGGAGGATGAGAGATCCAAGATCTGCCGAATGCTGTCATGCAACGGCGATCGGAAACAGAGATCGGAAAAGAAAGAGATGAGATTGAGCGACGACGGGGAAGAGAGAAAGAAAGAGGCAATAGAAGAAAGAATATGAATGAACGGAGAGAGGTTGAGAGGAACTTTGGAGCGAGGTCATCTTCATCATTTGGGTTTGGGCTTTTTTTAAAGGAAAATCTCAATGGGCCGTGTTTAGCCCATATTCTCTGTGACATGACAATCAATTAATATCGATAGTAATAAATATCGAGACTTAGAAAAATGAAATACGGTGTTTACACGAATACTAATAAAAAAAATTCTATTAGTTGAAATTAGCTTATGTTTATCGATTTATAATAAAAATTGGTATAATCATAATGAGATTCTATGATAGATCAACCACACTGAACTGTAATCGCAAATGTAATTGAATTGTTTTTTTTTTTTTTTTTGCATTTACCTAAAACTATAAATTTTATCGATTCTATAGTTATTGTTATGGTTTGACTTAACCTAAGCCATAACAGTAACGGTAATAGTAGATCTGACAAAATTCATAGTATATTCTCTAAAGATGTAACAATAATTGTAACTATAACCCAAACGGTAACGGTAACGATTACGGTACGACATAATGTTAAGACGCACTCAAATTGATTATCCTCCACTCGTCAATTAGATTGCGGCTTTTGTTTTTTGCCAAAAATTTTTTAATTCTAAATTTTTGCTAAAAATCAAAATGAGACTCTAAATTTTGTCATTTCCTCTGATTCCTCATTTTTAAATTACTATTGATTTATCTTTTCTCTCTCATCCATAAATGGTATTTATACTTTTGAATGATATATATATACACACACCAGTGATCGAAAGAGATGGCATTCAATGGATGAGCCATAACCAAAAGATAACAAAGTCAAGTCAACCTTCTATTCCATATTCAATTTTTCATGTTTGATCTCATCTTCAGGTCACCAATAAAATGAAATGAATGAATCAAAAAGAAAACACAATGAATCCAATGGACCATTGTGGTAACCAAAGGCAAACCAGGGCAAATTCTTCTTCCTGACCCAAATATGGAATTAACTCAAAATTCCTCCCTTTATAATCAACACCACCTGATTTTTCTAACCCAAAAAATCTCTCTGGTTTAAACATATCAGCATCTTCCCAAACACTTTTGTCCCTTCCAATCTTCCAAGCATTTCCAAGAAGTTGAGCATTCTTGGGAATCACAAACTCTCCAAATATCTTTGTTTCTTCTCTGGTTTTATGTGGCAACAGAAGAGGAGCTGGTGGATGAAGTCTTAGAGTTTCTTTTATGATTGCTTGAACAAATGGTAGCCTTAAATAGTCTGATTCTTTCATTGCTATGCCTTCTCCTATCACTTCTTTCAGCTCTGTTTTGGCTTTTAATACCAATGTTGGGTTCCTTAAAAGCTCTGTCATTGTCCATTCTACTGTTGATGTCATGTCAATTCCGGAAGGAAATAAAACCTAAGTAATAAAAAAATCAATTAAATATCACAACTTCTAAGTATATGTATTGTTGGAATAAATAATATGGGACTATTTGTGCATTGTTTGTCCAATTTGCTATTTTTAACAATTTTCCTTAAAAAAAAAACTTAATAATATAGAAAAAAAATTCAATTTTATGTTGCGTAAATCTCTAAATAAAAAATAAATAAATAAAGTGCAAAAACCAAATATGTAAGTTTATAAACTAAATAGATACAGGGATTCTAAGTTTAAAAACTAAATTTGTAAAATAATTTAAATCTTTTTTAGTACAATTTGTAAGGTTGGTGGAAGATCAAACTTTCGACCTTTAAATCAATACATTGAGCTAAATTTACTTCTATTAATAATAATAATAATAATAATAATAATAATAATAATAATAATAAAAAATAGTGATTCCAATAATGGTGAGGTGCCATTGAAGATGTTTGATTATATTGCTTTTTTTTTCTGCTACACATGGGAGCAATAACAAAAGTTGTACCAGGGGGAGGTGATTGAACAATGGGAACAAAATTGCTAAAATTTTCACCCAATTTTAGGGGTGGTAGGAACCATGAAAATTTATTGTGTTTCAAAGACAATGTGATTTAAAAAACAAACGAAAATTTATGAATTTTATAGTATATTATTTATAGATTTTTTTTCTTAAAAAAAATGTAAAGAGGTTTAGTGTGAACATTGAAAGTTCATTTTTGTTTATCAATTGTAAATCATGAGTATATTGAAATAGTTTCTATTACTTTATACTTTATAAATAGGTGATACAAATAAATATCTAAGAACAAAAATCATATCGTAAAATTAACAACATATGCACTTATTTTCACTTAAGCTATCAAACTTGAAAAGTCGTGTAACAATGATGGAAGGGTATCAGCAAACACCTAAATAGAATAGTCACATTGGATATACGATCATTCTTTCTAAATGCAAATAGTCACAAAGAAAGAATGGTGGCACATCCAATACTCGTTCTCATTGTGATCGCCAAGCTGTACATCCTAAAATTCAATTGGAAAATGTTACATTTATAAAAACCATATCAATGTTGAGACGTTGTACCTTACCCACATATTCAAATTTGAAATTTTTTTGTAGTTTCGAGACGTCATAAGTATCATCTCAACGCAACCGAGCGTGTCTGAGACCAAAATAAGATTTAAACATGCAAATTTGGAAAAAAAAAAACATGAATATGACTAAAAAAAGGTTGTTGAATCTTATGTTAAGTGTAAAGTTGGAAAATTAACTTATTTATCACCAAGAAACTAAGATTGATAAGATTTTCTTTTTCCTGGTTGAAAAAATAAATATATAACGATGAGTGAATGAATCAATAATTTCATTCCACCTTTGTGATAGAATCTATTCAAGCAAAAATATAGATGCATTTCAATTCACCTTTACACACAGAACTCATGTTGTTTGGCCTGTCAGTGCAGATCCTGAAGCGCAGGATCGTTCCTTAACCAATGGTTGTGGTTCTGAAGAAGCAAAAACCATAATAGGATTAAACATTGCACCTAAGATGAGAAAAGAAGTGAAAGAAAACACTTCTATTGAAATTAAAGCATGTTTAATGTTCAGTAGCTCGTTAATGCAACCAATGTGTTAGACATTCATAGAACCTTTATTCAATAGATTGAAAAGGCACATTTATGACAATAATAATAAATTTTGAGTGTGAAATACATCAAATTAATTTCTTAAGCATATGAATGCAATAATCCATTTAATTCAAATTTTCTTCAAGTATAAAAAATGATATATATTTTTTAAAATGCATATTTTAATACGTGTATCCTTGCCGTATTTGTGTCCTAAATAAAATAAAGAAAAAAGAAACGACTTTTTGTTGGGTCCCTGTCCTGTATAAGTGCTTCTTAGATTAAAAGAAGACTCTCAGAGTTGTGTACCATTCACCCCCTTTGCTCCATCCTCAGACCAGAGAATATAGAAAAATGAACCTAGCTATGAGTTACTACACCTCAAACTTAAATGGTTTAAACTATGATTAATTTGAAATCAAAGGTCGCTCCGTTTATTGTGCTTATAGTTAATTGCTTCCTTCGACTCTTTTGGGATTACCCCTCTTCTAATATTTTGTCAAAATCCTGCAGTGCCTAAAATCCCTCCTATCTTTCTATTTGTAGGTCTTGTAGAAAGAAAAATTAACAAGATAACCTTTGGTCAGTGACTTTAATTGAGTTTTAGGGCCCAAAACACAAGTCTAAATCTAAATCTATCAACTTACAGAAGGTTCCCCGTTACTTATGTTCCTCGTCTAGAAGCAAAACACAATGAAACTTCCATTGATATTGCAAGATTCACATTGTTCACAATAGATTTGTTTATATTTGGTTCAATATTATCCATTTTCTGAAACTAAATTATTCTTTACCAATAAATTCGTTATTGTATAAGCTTTTACTTTCAAAGTAACATTCTCAAAATCCATCCAACTTTTAGAAACTTACTGGATATGAGGGCCTTTGGTCTGGTCTTAAACAGAATCCGCTGCCTGATTATCCCAATCACTTCCAACTCTGCATTAGCCGATTTAGTATCGCTACTCTGATCCTCATCCACGGACCTCGTTTTCTTCAACACTAACAATGGCTTTTTCAAAGAAACTCTGCTTCCTGTCAGCTCGTGGTATCCTACTGTAAAAGTATACACTTCCTACAAACCCCCCAAAAAAAACCCCTCAATCAATTGAAAGATCTAGGAGCAACTAATTTAATGTTAGAAATCACCAGTAATGAAAAAACAAAAAGAGTTCACGAAACGAAAATCACTCCTGGAGACCAATTTAGCAAAATCATCATCAATTAGGTTACAAAATGGGAATCCAATTCTAGAGTTACAACGGAGGCTGAGAAGAAAGCACCTGAGCGGAGGGTCGACATAGAATGCCCATTTCGAGGTTTTGAAGGCGATCTTGGAAGGTGGATTGAGGTTCAACTACGCCTTGTAACTCAACGACGGCCCATTCCAAGCATTTGGTTTCGCCACAGTTACATTTCAGCTTAATCTGCATCTTTCTATGGCTTCCGATTTAAGATTCCTCAGCTTTGAGAGAGAGAACGATAAAGAATCGTGAAGCACCGATGAGAAGAGGATGGAAAATGGCGGGAAATAAGGGAGCTCTTCCCGCTCTTTTGGAAAGAACGTTGACACTGTTTTTCAATCTTGAGTAACGGTGTCGTCTTGATTTCATCGTAAACAACGGTAAATATAACAATTAAATTATATTATAACGTATATAGTTTTTTTTTTTTTATGAATTCTGTCATATTTATAATTTTTTTGAAAAAAAAATTGAAACGGAAATTAATTTTTAGTTAATTATTAACTTTTTTACCACTAGATCAATCCTTAGTTAATTATAAATTCTTAGTGCTTAGTTAGTAAATGAAAATTGAACTCATAAATTCTTAGTTAATTATTAACTTTTTTACCATTAGACCAATCCATGATAGTTGATTTATATATTATAAATAAAAATCTAAATGCATTAATATAAAATAACAAACGTTAAAAGAGAGGAAGAAAAAATAATTAAAAATGTTACTTCAAGTTACTAGAAGAGGTTGAAGAATAAGCCGGAAAGGCACAGCAAAGCCTAATCGAATCGGGTCACTCAAACCGTTCCGGTTCGGTTTAAGAAAAATAATCCCGAATCGAACCGACCTGTTGTTCGGTTCTTTTCACCCCTATTACGACGTATAAAATGGTAGAATTTCGTATTCCTTATTATTTTCTCCTACAAGCCCTTGGGATTTGAGTATTTTTTTGTTCGTGTTGGCATTCAAAACCCTAGCATCAGCCCCACACAAATTTCTCTCTAAAATCATTCCCAAGAATCTAAAAAACTCCTCTTTGATCTTTTGAAGACTGTGAGTCTAATTGGCTGAATTAGGGTTTTTCTTCAATTTGTGGATTTCCCCTTCTTCTGTGTTCGTCTGGAAAATATTTACTCACCATGGACGCCCAGAGAGCTCTTCTGGATGAACTCATGGGTTCAGGTTCTCTTCTGATTAAACTTTTTTCTTTTTTTTTTTTGGAAAATTTTGTTCCAACTTGATGTAGTGTTTTTTATTATTGATCTTATGGATTATCTAGTTGGAGAGGAAAGTTGTCTTTATTAGTTTTGAGGAATTTGGAAGGGAATGTGGGGGTGCAATTTTTCACTTATAAACACTGTCTTTATTACTATCCACCAGCCGTGCAATTTTTCACATAATGTTTCCCTTTTTTTTCTAATTACCAATATGGGTTTTCTAATTTGTAATCTTCTTTTTCGTTTTCTTCACTTTTATTGCTGCTATTTGATCAGTTTTGGTGCTTGCTTGTATTTTCGTGTGGCCTTCGAATTTCCGTGGTGAAAATTGTCTTTGGTTAAAATGAAGTGACTTAATTTTGTAGCGCGTAATTTAACGGAGGAAGAACGAAGAGGATACAAGGAAGTTATGTGGGATGATAAGGAGGTCTGCGGGTTCTATATGGTTCGGTTTTGCCCACACGATCTTTTCGTAAATACTCGGAGCGACCTAGGTGTGTATTTTTCTTTTTTATGTTAAAAGCGTAACTCTGGTCTCTGAAATATCTAAGTGAACAAAGTCCAATAAGGAGAAGTCAGTAGCAGTTTTTGAGGATAATGGTAAAATGCTTATTCTGTGCTGTTTTATTGCTTCTCAATGTTTATTATTTTTTTGGATAAGAGACATATGTATATAAAAAGAACCCAAAAGGGTAACAGAAAACAACCTACGGGCAAGGGCCAAGGTGGCCCTCCCCAAGAGGAGCTAGCACAAAAAAGACCTCCAGTTGTTGAATATCATGGAAAATATCATGGAAAGGCTATAATTACAGAAATCTGACGTGCAATTTGTACACCACCACGAAGCTGTGTGTTGAAGCACAGTCAAAAAATTATCAAAATAATTAAATCTATCCTAAAAAATTCTACTATTTCTCTCCTTCCAAATACCCCAAAGGAAAGAACGGAATGCACAGCCCCAAATGATGTTTCCTTTAGGATTAGAAGCTTTGAAGTTCAAGCCTTCTAAGAGCCAACAATCAATCTTAGCAGGCAAACAAAAGTCCATGCTAAAGGTATTAAATAAAGTAGACCAACCTCTTCTCAATTTTTATTATTATCGGATAATATTGTAATTTGTGTTTATAGGTCTACTTAAATAGTAAACGTAAATATATGTTAGTTTATGTTTATCCTTTCTTTGCAGACTTTTAGGAAGAGTAATTTGTTTCTAAGATTGAATTCTTGTTTCTGCTTTTTGTATCAGGACCTTGTACTAGGATACATGACCAGAAATTGAAAGAAAGGTGACAACCAAACCAAGTACCAAATTTGATTTCTTGTATAACCCTGCTAGCATTGTGTCATGAATTTCATATTCTTAAGTACTTGATTTAGTAGTTGTTATTGCACGTAGTGATGGTATCAGAGCAACTTGCTTCAGAATGTCCTAGGTTTAAGCCCTTGCGATGTTATTTTCTCCTCAATTAATATCAATTTCCACTTGCTTAACTCCTCTTCATGTTTCAAGCCGGGTGTGTTAGATATTATAACTAAATTTACCTTTACCCACTTACTTAAGCTTTGGGGTTGAATTGGTGATTTAAGAGTTACAAAACAAAGCTTCTATTTTAACTATTTATATTTGGACGATTCTCTTTCGAGGTCTGCCAATTGCACTAGCTATGTTTTCAGAAATATAAAATAATAATATTTGATGGGTTATTTTTTTTCATGAGTGGTGATTGTCTATTGTTTTATATATCTACGTTCCAGTTTACAGTTTGTAATGTAGTGTTATAAGTATCATCATATGGTCTTCTCTTAATAGAAAAGAAGCATTTTGTTGTGAGACGTGGTTTATTTAACAATTGGAGCATGTGGATTATGTATTTTCAATCTTCATGAAATATCTTTCTAATTTCTTTGCATGACTCATAAGTATCACATCATTTTTATGAATAAAAGGGCTTCACTTTACTAATTTATCTTAAACTGGAGGAATATTGTTCTTGAAAGGAAGTAATGTTCTTGTAAATCTTGAGCAGTATTACTGACATCTAGTATGGACATTTTGAAACATTGCTTAGCTTACTGGTTTGCTTATTTTGAGCATAACTTTTGGTCTTCCAGGACACAAAAAACTTTTTCAGGTTTTTATTTTTCTACATAGGGGATTAGTTAATACATGTTTCACTCTGAAATATGAACAAACAAATGAATGTTAACTGTAGCTATAAAAGAAATGCACAAACTTTTATCTCTTACTAATGTTTCCTAATTTTATTTTTGAATATTTCAGCTTTGAAAAGTCACCCAGGCATGATGCTTACGTTCCCAAATTTGAGGCTGAACTCGCTCAGTTTTGCGAGAAATTGGTTAGTGCTATATGTTTGAGATTGATGCTGTAGGTGTGATGTCTGTACTCTTTTTTTTTTTTTTAATTGGAACTACAATCACTTAAACAGGTAATGGACTTGGATCGACGTGTTAGGCGTGGACGAGAGCGTCTTGCTCAAGAGGTTGAACCTGCACCACCAACTCCATTGTCAGCTGAGAAGTCAGAGCAATTATCTGTACTGGAGGAAAAAATAAAGAATTTATTGGAACAGGTGGAGGCCCTTGGTGAAGCGGGTAAAGTTGATGAAGCTGAAGCACTGATGAGAAAGGTACTTACACAAGTCGGGTTCCCTTGAGCATTCCTAGACAATGTCTGCTTAAATGAAAAGCAATTCCAGAATCTCTCTAATTAAACATTGGCATAACTAACAATTTCACAATGTAGTTGGTATTCTTTAGTGTATATTGATTACATTCCACATATTGAAAATAGCACATGTATAGAACTACTCTATCCAAAAAAAGAACAGAAAAGAAAAGAAAATTTCATGAACCACTAAATTAGTCAGTAGGAGATAGAAACGGTTATTTATAGTGGTCTTTTATTGTCATCCTTTCAGGTGGATTCACTTAATACTGAAAAAACAGCCTTGACTCAACAAACCCAAAATGATAAGGTATTGATGCTCGCTCAAGAGAAAAAAATGGCCCTTTGTGAGATATGTGGTTCTTTTCTTGTAGCAAATGATGCGGCAGAGAGAGTTCAGTCTCATGTCACGGGTAAGCAGCATGTTGGTTATGGTATGGTCAGAGATTTCATCTCTGAGCACAAGGTAAGGTATTTCTAAAACTAAATGAAAGTTGTTCAACCATTTTTCTTTTGATGAAATATGTTTAAGTGGGTGTCACCTGACAGGAAGCAAAGGAGAAAGCAAGGGAAGAAGAAAGATTAGCTAGGGAGAAAGAGGCAGAAGAACGGAGGAAGCAGAGAGAGGAGTTTGAGAGAAGAAAGAGAAGTGACTCTAGCGAGGACAAATATCGTGACAGAGAGCGAGACAGGGATCGGAATAGGTATCGGGAACGAGACCGAGATCGTGAAAGGTCTAGAAGAGGTGGTCGTGATGAAATAAGAGGAATGGATTGGAGGTCTAGGAATGGAAGAGATGGAGGCAGAGATAGGTATCGTGATCGGAGCAGGTCAAAATCCCCCATAAGACGTGGGCACAGGAGATCATCTAGGAGTCCACTGCGGCCATAATTATGAACTATGTTAAGTGGTCTGAGCTTTGGGACTAAATGAGGTAGATCTCTACATGTTCGAAGCTTATGAATGTATGCTTTGGTACCTCAAGTTACTTTGTTAGTATTGGTGAAACTTTTTTTGCTATCTCACAGCTTTGTTGACTGTATCATCTCCCTTTCATCATTATTATTAGAGGAGAACAGGGTTGAGGTAGGTATTTTTTTTTTTTTTTTTTGCGACTCTTCTTCAAGTATAGTTTGACTTTTGATTTGCACATTTCTTTTATAATAGATTCTTATAAAGGACAGTTCAATGTCTCTCCTATTTTTTTCATATTGGGTGAGCTTGCACAACTTTGGTGTTTGTCACGTGTTTAATAGGCCAGGACAAAATATATGCATATTCTTCTGCTGAGAGGGCTGACGTTTATTTTCTCATTTTTGAGGTAACCTTATACATCTTGTCTCTTTCTTTAGACCATGTGATCAACATTTCATGTTATCAACCCTGCATCCGAGGTGTACTTTGGTCCCAAATGATGTATAAGTTATTAGTGAGCGTGCTTATTTATTGCCCATGTTTGTTAATGTATTTCTATTATCTGGTGTTGAGTATCGAATCTAGGGAAATGTGGGTAGTATTAGCATTGTGGTGGAACATGCCTTGTTCTTTTTTTTAGTAGAAAGGAAGTTTGTATTACATAAATGGAGCTCGATAATACCTACTAAAAGGAGGTATGCCTTTTATTGAGTACAGTGCTTTCCTCATCAAAAATCTGGTTTCGTGAAAGAAGTGGGAAGAAGTATGAGATAGCATCATGAAATGCGCAACTCTTTGTGTGGTGTTTGAAGGTACAATTTGACTGCTAATCTGTAAAATAGCATGATCTTTAATCCATACAGTTTGCAGGAAGTGTATTGGCCAAATTTTTTGCTAGACTACCAGTGGAACAAACGTACTCGGTAAGGAACAATTCGTGCAGGGAAATTAGTTTGCAAAGTAGATGGTATTTGCTGAACGATTTGAATGCGCACATATGGTAATTTGCTGAACCATTTGAATGCACCAATATGGTAAATTTGCTGAACCATTTGAATGCATCAATATGGTAATTTGCGGAATCATTTGATTCTTGTCGACATGGGGTATATTTTCAAAATCAATGCAATGCTTAATTCTTTCAGAACTTTTGGATAGATATAGGTTCTACATTTGGTACTTGCTGATGTTTTTGAAGTTGATCCCCTTAATCATTGGGAATCTGGGAAATTGTTAGAACATATTACGGACAAGTTAACAAAGAAATGTTACTTTCCTTCTTCTCAAGCTTTGTTTCTAGTTGTCTAGCCATTCTATCGTCAAAGGAATCCGTCATCGAAGGCCAGATGGTTGGTTTTTTTGTTCTTAAAATATATAAAATTCAGATTGTGAGATACTTTAAAACTAAGCAATCTATCAAGCTGGGTTGCAAAGCTTGAACATTGATGAGATGCATATTTGGAAAGCTGTACTTCGCAATACAGTAGATTCCTTTAAATTATACCATACATTTTTAACCCATTTATACTTTTGATTTAATGAGTGATATTAATGTTTTGTTGAAAAAAAAACAAAACTTTTGGTAAAGGAACAATTTAATCTTCAAATTAAAGTTCGAACAACTTAGGCACAATTTTACTAGATTATTTATAGTGGGCCTTTTTTTTGAGTGGGTGGGGTTAAAAAGTATCACTGGTTTTTTAAAAATAAGTTAGTTTGCATAATCATTCAAGATTTTAATGAAGAATTTTATCGTACAATTCTACTCTCTAGACGCATATCGGAAGGTGAAGGTGAAATGCGGTCTAGATAATGATTTATGTTTATATAGTAGGTTTTTTTTTTTTTTTTTTTTAAATTTTCTAAAGGTCGAGGATATTTGTAGCGAGTATTTATCATAAATTTGGTTAAGTTCAAAGGAAAAGTAAAGATGTGAATGTAACCAAAGAGGGACTGAACTTAGTGGAAATGGAACCAAAACAAATAATCAATTGGAAAGCCAACAAACACACACGAATGAAAACTCTACTTGACAATCCAAACATGACAATTACCAATCATGCAAAGATTTTTAGCAATTAGACTAACCATTTATGCAAAGATTTTTAGCAATTAGACAACCATTCATGATCAATGTGTCAATTCATACATGCTAAAGGTTAAGAACAAGAATCAGAGATGTGGCCAACATATGCGAAGTTTCACTCTACCGTGTTTGTACTATCAAGGTTCGATTCTTTTACTTCATGCTTGAATTATAATGGCTTATGTCATTAGATACAATCCTCGTAGTTTCACAATTAAAATTTCCAATATTTGCTATTGTTATAGGTTACAAAGGAAAAGCTAAAGTTCAGTACTAAATATATAAACGTTTGAAAGTGTGGAGATTAAAATGATAGATTTCAGGTGACTGATATTTATATTTATATTATATATATATATATATTTGTTTAACAAACTCATAACAAAAACGTTGAGATGGCCGAGTTGGTCTAAGGCGCCAGATTAAGGTTCTGGTCCGAAAGGGCGTGGGTTCAAATCCCACTCTCAACATTTCCTTTTTCTATTTTCGAATATTTTTTCTTTTTGCTTAGCTCAGAAACCTAATTTTGCAATTTTAGCTAACATGAGGGATGGGATGTGAAAGAGAAATATTTTTAGATTGTTTTTAGGAAAAGAGATCTAAATTAAAATTTAAGATTTAAATACTATTTTATTTCACATCCTTTGGCATATACCTTGTCATTTTATTCCATATACTTTCAAAACATTTATTTCCGTCTTTGTATTTTCAATTATGATTCGTTCTTATTGTTCTAATATTAGAACGTGACATTAGATGAACCAATGACAAAATAAAGCAATGAACTAAGTAACATTTAAATCTGAATTTTGTTATAATAAGTTACCTGTTAATACTTTAAATGGAATTTGATGGAAAAATAAAACAACAAATTGTATAATTGTTCCAAAGCAATTGGATCTTATAGTTAATGGGCACATTGGATTTTCCATTTAAACAAAAATAGAGGGCTGAAAATTATTCAAAGATTCACCACTAAACTAACTTTATACCAAAACGTGGAGGACCTTAATTCCTTTAAATTAATCAAATCTCATATGCGCAATCACTAGTTAGTACCTAATTGGATATTTTATTAAATTGATTAATTAACTAATAAAGTTTATGGATTGATGTGTTCTTAAGTAAAAGACCAAACTTTGTGGTTTATTTTAAGTCAATATGATGGATGACTATATATA
>JBBPDJ010000026.1:10776138-10890597 GCA_037974625.1 Cucumis cinereus
TATATTTGTAAAACCATATAAGAAATAAATTAATGGAGTTGATATATTTTATTAAAAACAATTTAATAATTTTAATGTCAAATTAAGGATATATTATAGTAATGTAATATCGCAAATATTCAAGGTACATTGTTAAGAAAATTTCAAAACAAAATCAATTGGATAAAAATATAATTGAATAATAAATCTATTGTTACTTTTTTTTTTATTTTGACGTGGAATTTGGATTTTTTTTAAATTTTTGTTAGATATGCATTTAATTAATTGAGTTACGTTTAAATCAGTAATATCCAATAATATACAAAAATTAGATGAGAAAAGTATATTTAGAAAATAAATAAATAAATCTATCCAATGAATTTTAAACAATCTATTAGCTACTAATTATATCATTTTTAAAAACTATTTATTATACTAACATTTTTCCAGTTAGGTCATGTCATTAAAATAATGTTAAAATTTAGGAGTAATAAGTTGAATTATTCAAATATTACTTTATCAACTTATGTTAGACATGTAGATACCATTTAAACGCTTGATAAGATTTAGAGTAAATTACAAAAATCACTCCTGAAATATAGTGGTAATTACAGGTACACCTTCAATTTTTTAATAGTAACAATTGAGTCCATAAATTTATAAAAGTGTTAAAATTAGACCATCAAGTTTACAATAATTGTAAAAATTTGATCAATAAAAAATTTAAAAATTAAATTCTCACTTATGTAAGTTTAATAGACTAATTTTAAATTTTGGAGAAGTTTTAGGGCTCAGTTTTTAACTTTGAAAGTTTAAGGGTATAATTGTAACTACCACTATACTTTACAGGTTTGGTCTAAGATTCAATGTGTTGATCATTAAAACTAGAAAAATTTCTAATACTACAATAGTTCGCTCTAACAATTTTCCATACTATATCTCCATTATTCGAAGGCCACAAACGGAACATTTAAGAATTACTAGGTACTTGAGTAAAAATTTGGTTAGTTAGGTCGTGTCTTATGTTGAGTCGTTACAACTTATTCGATATATATTCATAGTTTTATCACGTATTTAGACATGTAGTCACCAACGAAATGCTATTTAGCAAATAAGATTCAACATGCTCATCATTAAAGTTAGAAGATTTTACAAAGTCTAGGTGTATTAATTTTGGAGAATTATTGTAAATAGCAAAATTGTTAAAAATATTTACGAAATATAAAAAACTATCGATGATAGATATGTAATTTTTAAATATTTTTATATATTTTGATTTATTTTGCTTAAAAAAGCTCTGTAAGTTTTTTATAATTTATTCAAAAATTAAAATAAATTAGAAATTTGACATTCAAGCAATAATATACCTAAACCCAAACTAAAGCAATGTCGAAATTCAACTAATAAGTAGTTTTCCAAATAAAATAAATTATCTCAATGTCAAAAATACTTTTAAGAACAGAATAATTAAAGTACTCCTAATTTTGAAGTTAGAAATTCAAAATAGAATATGAAAATATTACAAACATATTGTCAAATTTAAATATTACATCTTCGCATAAACCATTGAAAATTATCGAATAAAAAATTCAGAAATTATAAATTTAAAAAATAAATAAATGGATAAACATCGTTGGTTTTTTTTTTTTTTTTGTATATAAAAAAATCATTATAATTTAAATGTCAACTATTTTCCTTTCTCTTAATTTCACAGTTTTAGTTTATTATTAGGTTAAATCACAAGTTTTTTATATAATATTTCTGAGTTGTCAGATCCTCAATTTTTCTATTTTTTTTTAACTTTTGTATTATTATTATTATTATTATTATTATTTCTTATCATTCATATTATTTTTGCCTAATATATTTCTAAAGTTCTAAAACTTTTAAGATAGATTTGATAATCATATAGTTTTTAATTTTTGTTTCTTTAAATTTGGTTAATAAACATAATTTTTATCTATTTATTTATATATTATGTTGTCAATACTTTAGTAGTATTTTCAAAATTCAACTTTGATTTTTTAACAACTTTGTTTTTTTTTTAAAAATTTGGTTAAAAAGTTAAATTAATATGACGAAAGAAAAAAAATAAAAACCACAAGAATGTGAGGAAACCTCTATGATTTTCAAAATATTAAAAAATTTAAAATTAAAAATCAATGTCTAATTTGATATATGTTTTGAGTTGCTCATAAGGTAAGGTCCAAAGCCTAAAGAGTACGAGTACCGATAAAAGAAAAAATGCGTCCAAAAAGAAAAATGTTAGTGTATTGGATTTGAACCAATAAATACATACTAACCAATAAATATTTGAGTCAAGGTCTGATTCGTATCTAACAACCTCGAGCACTAGAAACATCCCGACACCTCTGCCGTCACACGCAATTGTGAGCATGTGTTAGAAAACTGACTTATAAATAACCTCATTTAATCCTCCAAAGGAAAGAGAGGTAATGTAAAACAAGAGAGGTAATCTAAAAAATGAGAGATCCAACCTCACTTATTATTTGTGCTTAGCTGAATTAATTGCTTTGAGTGCAATAGGCAGGATATCATGCCAATGGGAGAATCTCTTACGCCGATCAACTTAAGCAAGATCAAGCCCAGATCAAAAGGAGGTCAAGGTCACCTTACAATTGTCATGACTCCCAACACAATTGAGATTTAGACGACAACAATAACTAGGAGGTGAGCATCGGTCGGTTGGAGTCGATTTTTCGACCAACCCGCCATAAAATCAACTATGGTTAGTTTAGTAAATGTTTAAACCGATCTCGATCATGAAGAAGTACAAATGGATTGTTGGTCGATCGATTAATCGGTTTATATCAAAAGCATTTAAATTTTTTAAAATATTGTCAGTTTGAATTCTTCCTAAACCGACACCGACCAAATCCTTCTTTACATCTAACCGACCACGTTCGGTTCAGTTGGTTTTATTAGTCGATCAACTCGATTTTTTGTCTATCGTACTCAACCTTATCGATAACCCTAAATTTATTTTTGTTCCTTCCAATTTTGTTAGTATGGTGGATTCTCAAAAACAATTTTATTTAATAGCAATTATTTATCCTTATTAAATTTGAAACTCGAGAGACCACATCCGTAGTTGCATCTACGTTTTCCACAAAACAAGGAAAACGAAACCCACTCTCAACCAAAAGTATAGCCCATCGAATGCGACTCAATAGAAAGCCGAATAAAAATTTGAGAGAGAGACGGGCAATGGATGGGGAACGGGCAGCAGCCCGTAGCCTAGTGTTTCGATTTGGCATTCTACTTTCAATCCCACGTGGCTTCTTTTGCCAGCGTCAGCATACTCCGCTTATTAAACGCCACGAAAACTTCCACGTCAGCCCAAATCCATGTGGCCCCAGCGACCAGCAACTGAGGCGGATATTCCTTGCCCGGTCAGGAATTATTCCGTCCGCATATGCGAATATCCGTTGCCGCCATCTTCAATATATTAATTAAACTGTCTCATTTTGTAAATGTCCATTCTACCCCTATCCAATTTTTAAAATTTTCATATTTATCATTTCTTTCGTTCTTTGAATTTGGATGTTTCTTTCCCTGGATTTTACCAAAATGTCCTCAGCCGTCATTATTTATTCCTATTTGAACTTTTTGACCGTACACATCACTTCGTTGGACAGCCTTTTTTCTTTCCATTTTTTCCATTAACAAAGTTGAATCTAAATATGGCAATTAAATTAGAACTAAATTATTAAAAAAATAAAAAATAAAAACTCTTAAACTTTGTCTTTTTATGAACGTATCCTTATTTAGTTTTAGGTTTTAAAAAATGCCCTTTTAATTTCAATAATTGCAATATTACCTATAAACTTTTATAAATATTTTTAAAATCAGTCAATAAATAAATTGAATAAGTTTTAGTTGTTTAACTACAGACTGTTGTTTGATAAACTCTTCTTTTTAAAATATTTTATAAAATACAAAAATTATACTAATATTTGTCAAATGTTGGTGCGATATTTTAATTATTGAAAATTTGAAAATTATTGAAATATCTACAAATATTTTGGAGATATTTATTTGTTAAAATTATGGATTGAAAATGACCTAATTGCTAATTGTTAAAAGAATGGTTGGAGATTGCAAATAAAGGTTTAGTACAAATTGGACAATATTGAAAAAGACGAGATTTTTCTTTCAATGGCAAATTTTTATGCATTAATTAACCACAAGATATTATTTGTGTTTTGTACTATGGGAGCATCGTGACACCATTGTAGAATATTACAAATTACAAATCAAATCAAATTTAGGTTAAATTATCAAAAATAAAACTCGAAACTATGGGGTTGGTTCAATTATACAGTTGAACAATCATTTTAACCATTGTAATTTGAAGTTTGTTTCAAAAAAAATTCTAATAGACTGTTGCGTTGAATTTGTGATAAAAAGTTTATATGTGCTTGTGTAAACAAATCTGAATATATATCTAAGAAAAAATAGACATATGATACAACTTTGTATTATACTTGTTTTTTAGTGCGATAGAGGTCGAGAGATTTTAACAATATACCTCTCGTTTTTTGTTGTATTTGTTGTAATCTTCCTTCTTTCAACTTTATGCCCCACATTTTTGTGTTCTTTTTTTTTTTCCTAACCCTAAATATCTAATTGGTATGTGCTTAAATTTGTTAAACACAAACTTAAGTGTTTTTGAATTTATTAAAAAAAATGCATAAAATAAAAAAATCAAATCAAATCAAATTTCAAGGTATAATTGAGACCATCCTAATAGTTAGAAGTCTTTTCAACGATCTTACCATAAAGTATATAGAATTAAATTAAAAGTTTCTAATAGATTCTTTCGCAGACTTTTAAGTTTGAACTAATAAGTCACTAACAATTTGATGTCAAATAGATTTTTGACAAATTTAACTAAGTTTTTCTTAAACTAATTTGACACAAAATCAAAAGTGTAATATCGTATAAAACACAAAAACTCAATTTTTAAATCGAATACATTTGTTAATTTTAAAAAAAATATATATTAACACAAACATATAAGTTTGAAGATCAAATCAATAATTTATAAGCAAGTACATATATATTTATTTTAATAATACGTAGAATAAAAAGATTGTATCTTTGAACTCAAAGTTTATAGTATATATATATATATAACACGTGCATAGAGGATGGAGTGAAGGGTGGGAGGAAATTATTGGGGAAGGAAAGGATGGTACATGATATGATATGGGGTGGGGCCTAGTGCAGTGATGGAGTTTTTTTTGGTTGGGATGATAAAGACGGGCGTGTCTGTTAGTGTGAGGTTAACATTGCCCACTTGGGTGGGGAACTTAAAATATATGTTTGTTTGGAAAGGGCATGGTGGTCCAATTTTTTTTTTTTTTTTTTTTTTTTTTTTTTGTTTCTTAACTCAAAATTCAAAATTCTCTTTTTAAAGGCAACGGCATCTTCAATCTACTCCTTCCATGCAAATTATTCTTTTTATTTTTAAATTCATTCCCTTTTTTTTTTTTTGTTCCTTGGACATTATCTTTTAAGGTTAAATCACTTTTAGGATACATCTTACGCAGATTTAGAGCGACTAAGAGAACTTGGATGAGAAGCAAGCCTTTAGAGATGGAAGGCAGCTTGCTTTGGCCTTGACCACATAGGTCGAGACGAACAAGTTGTTTTTTTGACCTAACGCTTCTTCTTTCCCTACTTTTCTTCTTCTCTTGGCTCATTGAGTTGTTTTCTTACATTTCTCTTCTCTTCATTTGACTGTTATTGTTTTGATTTCACCCTTAACGACTTTTTTCTCCCTAAACTCATGACTCTTGGTCCGAAAGTGACCCATAACACACATGTATGATGATGTCAAAATCTAGAAAGGGAAAAAACACATTTAACCCTTACATTACAACAACGGTAAATTTGTAATTTAGAAAAAAAAAACATGATCTATAAGTTGAAAAAATTTGCACACTAGTGTGATATTTGCGATACGGCCTCCAATGTTTAAGTTAGAAAGTGTAATTGTGTAGCAAGTAGAGAGCTGCTTGACTATAAGAAAGAACTTAATTTCTTTGGAGTTGGGATGACGTATTCATATGTGTAGTTGATGATCAAGGCTTCAAATATGATAATACAATTGTAATGCCAACTGAACTACATATACTTATTTTTAGCATACGACTAATCACATGATTGCCCTCTACACCCTACTATATGCATATATATAATCACATGGTTTTATAACTTAAAGTATTATATTAACCAATTTTGTGCTCTTGCAAATGATTTTATAGAAATTGGATTTGTTTAATTATTATTGTTGTTATATTTGTATTATATGTTAATTCTAAACATGGGCAAATTGAAATAATTAGTATATCAAGGAATCAAATCAAATTATAGACTGATTGAGATACATTGCCAAACCCTAAAAGGAATAACACAAATATTCTATTAGATTGTTTTATTTAACAAATTATGTCATAATTAAAACATGAACCCTCTATCAATAATAATTAATCCCAAATTTGTCATGTTATACAATTTTGTCAATATCCAATTCAAAATATCTTTAAATCCATGGAATCTTTCACTCAAAAAAGAAATATGTTATTCAATTGAAAATTGATACGTTAAATTAATTACGTTTGAAAATTATAAAATTAATTATTAAGATGTGTTCGATAATTATTTTTTTCTTTTAATTTTCTTTCCAAAGCTATTTTTCAAACTTTTTTTTGGTTTTTCTAAACTTTGATTTAATTTTTGAAAACATTGATAGAAAATACGTAATTGAAAAATAAAAAACTCGACAAAAGCACACATTTTTAAAGCTAATTTGAAAAAAACAAATCATATGAGATTTAAATTAATTATTTTATCAATTCAAAGCATGAGATTTAAATTTAAAAGAAATATATATATATTTATAAAAGTTTTTGTGAAATGTTAAGATTATTACCGTGTAATTAAGGAGACATAAGTCAACAATGAAATTAATATTCGATTGGAATAAACTCTCATTTCATTTTCTTTTTAAATTAAATTTAATTGATAGATTTACTTTTTTATTGATCATTTATTCCAAATTTCAATAATTTAAATTGATTCTCAAACATCCAATTAGAAAATTGAGTCTTAAAAAAATCCATTATCAATAGATTAAAAACTGTGTCAACGAATAAAAAATAAACATCGTTTTAAATGACAAAACTGTTAAAATTATTTATAAATATAATAAAACATCATATTTTATCTACGAAAGACTACGATAGACTACTATTTATATCTATCAATGTATAGATAGTAATTGATCGCAGTTTATTGCCGATAGATAGTAAAATTTTTTGTTATATTTAAAAACAATCGAAAAGAATATATTTTTAAACTTTCATGTTTGACTAAAAGTCAATAGTCGAATAATCAAATTTTCATATTTCATTTATATTCTACTAAAAATAAATTCAACACGACATATTTCAATTGTCATGAAGCAACTTTACGTAAAGAATTAAAGATTCGAGTCATTCTTAACCTACTTTTTCTTTTATTATAAATCATTTAAGATAGCCAAAGTACTTTAACTACTCTTTATACATGTGGTTCAAAGATTTTATCCACCTAGGCATGATGTCAAGTTCTTGTTCACTAGTGCTGGAAAAGGTTTGTTCAATAATTGATTATAAATTAATGACAACATCAAAAATGATGAGTAGTCCTTACAAAAAATTACAAAAAAAAAAAACATTAATAAAACCTAATATTTCACATATTGAATAATATAATAGAATAAATATACATTCAATAATTCATCATCATTTAAAATTGGTTAAACTACCATTTTATTTTCTTGACTTTTAATTGTGTATTTATTGACAATAAAGAAATAAATATACATATATAATTAAATTACCAACTTAAAATTGAATTTTGTGATTAATAGTATTCTAAATTTTTGATTTCATGTTTAAAAAGTATCCCATGCTAAAATATTTAATTTAGATATTAAAGTTTTGTTTAGTAAGTATTTTGTTTTTTTATTAATTTTGAAAAATAAGCTTATAAATATATCTTTTATCTCTAAATCTCTTGATTTCAAATATATTTTTTTACTTATATTTTAAAAAATCAAGTCAAAATTTAAAAATAGTTTTTAAAAACCTGATTTTGATTTTGAAATTTAGCTGAAAATGCAACTTACTTAAGATTGGTACAAACTATTACAAGAAAATGAAATAAAATAAGTTTAATTATTTGAAAAAACAGAAAAAGAAAAAACGAAATAATTACGAAATGCAACCTAAATTATAAGTGTATGAAGATCTAGAGAACTCACAATTGAATTTAAGACATTTTCGAATATTTTTTAAATTTTAGCAATCTATGAAACATAAAATAAAAAATTTAGCAACTTTTTTTAATATAAATAATGAATTCAAGATTGAAGCATAAATTCTTTTAAAGACTAAACTCGTAATTTAACATTTTTTAACCGGTAGAGAAAACTACTGATAAAGGCACAAGAGGGGCCAAAAGTTGGAAATATTAAATAAATAAAAAAAAACAGCAATAATTGAAAAAAAAAATGTGAGCAAATCTTAACCCATAAAAAAAATTGGACAAATTTGGATTTTGAAATTGAAAATGAAAGGCTTAGCAAAATGAACCAAGCCCCTCTCTGTCTCACCATTTACTATTTTGGACACCAAAAATCATTTTCATAAGTTTTATCAATTTCCATATATATTATTATATATACAATAATATGGACAAATTACTAATTTCAAATAATTTTATCCAATTTTTATATACAAAGATAATCTTTTCAATCATTAAAAAAAATGTATTTTATTGTTTCAAGATAAGAAAGAATCATTCCTCATTTTAGTTTTTTTTTTTTTTGGAAATTGGAAAAATTAAAAAACATTGTTCTTTAATATTCAAAATTGGATGTGAAATCAATAACATCAACTTTATTTTTTTAAAAAAAATTAATATTATATTAATTTAAAAAGCACAAATTTTGGTTAGATATCTATTTCGAGTAGGTTAAAATATTTTTCAAAGTGGCTTTCAAGCTTTTTAAAAAAGATCATATAAATTAAATGATCGCTATAAATAATAAAGCATGGGTTATAACGATGTATTAGCACCTTCAAAATCCCATATTTATTTATATATATTATTGAAAAATAGTTTTGTAGTCTAAAATCTATTTTACGAAGAAAAATTCGAAATCTATTAGAATCTTAAATGTGTATGTAAGAAGTGTGGCAGTGATCCAAAATGGTGCCATGGTATGCTTAGATCCTTAACCATAGATTCATTAACCGTGAAATGGCGTTACTCTTCCATGATGTGACGTGTGTTCAGTGCCAATAAAAAGTAATTCATCCAATGATATTTAACATCCAGAAAAAGGCCAAGGCATACCAAACTGAAATATCGTAAATATCATCTCGTCTCGGATCGTCGCAAATAAAACTATAACCAAAATTCTTCTTTTATCTTGTATTAGTCTAAGCACTAATCTCACCTTTTTATTAAAAAGAAAAAATGTACACTTAAAAAAACCAAACAAAAACTACCGTTCTTTAATTCGATAAAGAGAGAATTTAATATATTGAAGTAACTAAAAAAAGACGGTTGGAGTTACTCGGCTTTAATATCTCTTATTATAATATCCTAAAAAGAAAAAACTCTATTGGAGTAAAATATAAATTAGGAGCATTTTCAAATATAGCAAAATTTCAGATTCAATAATTGATAGACAAATGTATCACTTCCATCACCGTCTATTAATAACATTATAGAAACTAATATAAGTCTATTAGTTTTTATCAATGATAGAATCTAAACTTTTATTATATTTTGTAAATACTTTTAGTAGTTTTGTCATTGACAAGAATTTTTCTATAAAACATTTAAAAATCAGTACGACATCTATAAAAAATGGAACACCAACTAGAACTTAGCTCAACCCAAACTTACTGGTATCTAGAATAAGAGATTCTAGATTTAAATCCCATTCAATTTGTACTAAAAAAATCAATTTTAAAAAAATTATTCGAAGTGCTACAAAACAACACGAAAAATATATATTTTAATAAAAAAAATTAATGTCAGTTTTTTCATCGAAGTAAAAAATGATAATAATAATAATAATAATAAAAAAAAAAAAACTAGGATTACAAACTTAAAAGGTAAAATTGATAAATTTGAAAAATGAGTGGCTCAAGTATTAAACCAAAGTTGAAGGACTAAAAGTATAATTTTATTTAAATTATTTATTTGATTAATTCCAACTGCCATTGATAGTTCCTATAAACACATTGAGGGTCAAAAGAGAACAACAGGGGCAATTCGGTCCAATTGGAATTAATTTGAGATAGGAAATTCGAAAATCAAAATGGAATATACCATATTAAAAAAAACGAAGAAAGGGCATAATAGTAATTTCGAAAACCGAAAAACAGTGATCCCCATCGGCTATTAAGAATCGTCCTCGATTTCGATTTCCATGAGTAAATTAGAAAAACATAAAACAGAGAAGTGAAGGAAAAAAAAACTGAAGGAGCACAAAGAAGCAAATCCTGTTCGTCGAAGAATTCTGAAAATTTGGTTTTCAAATTTTTTTGGTGAGAGATTAGAGATTAGCAAAAGAGAAATCGATATTTCAAAAGCTCGAAGAATACTCACCAACCTCAAATTTTTTTTCTTTATTCGTCTCTAAGAAAGGTTTGCTTGTGTTTCTTCACGATGCTTTTCTCTCAAGTCAATATGTTTTCTTCGTTTCTAATCTTCTTCCTCTTCCAATTTTCTCGAATATCTATTGCTCGACGTGTATGCTTTTGGTTCTCTGGAGTTTTTCCTTTTAAGTTTCATGGTGTTTCTGTTGTTCTGTTTCATCGTATTTTCGTAACGTCGGTTTTTGTGTTTCTTGTGATGGGGGTGGAGATTATGAATTTGGATGATGGTTTTGGTGGGATTTTTGAATGATTTGTGTGGTTTCTATATCTGGGTTTTTGGTTTAGTGGAAGTTGGATTGGAATTGTGTGTGTGTGTGTGTTTTTTTTTTTCTTTTTAGATTTTTCACGATGTTGATTGAGTTTGGTTTTGAAGTTGTTGTGTTTTTGTGAGTCTATGCTGTACGAATTTGGAAAATTAGTTTTTGAATTTGATTTTCGCAAGAACTTCGTGGGTTCGTTTTGAGAAGCTCTGATTGAAATTTGAGGCTCTTAACCTAAATCCACGTTTAACTAAATTATTGATTGAATTAGAAATCTCTGATCATGTGTTCTTGTTTAACTCTTGCCTAATATAATATTCTGTAAATTATTTTTGCAGATTGCACTGGTAGTGGAAAGTAATATTGTTCTTCGTTCGCATTCTGATTACCTTAAGAGTTGGTAATGGGTTCATTATCAGAATCAGAATGTGAAGTAAATAACAGGAAGCCATATGGTATAAGATTTTTCGAGTGGATGAGGAAAAAGCCTTTATCCTACAAAGCACATCAAGCCATTGTTCTACTTGTGACATTCTTGGCGTATGCTAACTACCATGCCTCTCGGAAAACTACGAGCATTATTAAGAGTGCTCTTGATCCCTTGTCTCCTGATGTAGGCTTGAAGTTGAACCTATGGGGAACGAGCCGGTCGAGTACACCGGTTGAGAGAACTAATCAATGGTCGCTCTCGAGTGGTGGTTGGGCTCCATTTGATGCAGCTGAAGGGACATCTTTACTTGGTGAGCTTGACTTGGCTTTCCTAGGGATATATGCTGGGGGGATGTACTTCTCTGGCCAATTGGGGGATAGAACCGATTTGAGGATATTTTTAACTTTGGGAATGTTGGGAACTGGTCTCTTTACTTCGCTATTTGGTTTTGGATATTGGGCAAACATCCATATTTTTTCTTACTATTTGATAGTTCAAATGCTTGCTGGCTTGTTCCAATCCACTGGCTGGCCTTCAGTTGTTGCGGTGGTTGGTAATTGGTTTGGAAAGAGCAAGAGAGGACTAATAATGGGTATATGGAATGCTCACACATCTGTTGGCAACATTTCTGGCTCTCTGGTTGCATCTGCCTTGTTGAGCTATGGTTGGGGTTGGTCAATGGTTGTCCCTGGTCTGATCATTGCGTTCTCGGGTTTGGTAGTCTTTCTGTTTCTTCCCGTGAATCCCGAGTCTGTTGGAATTGATAAAGCAGGAGATGACTTTAGCTGTCCCAAGAAAGCCGGGGAGGGAATTACAGAACCTCTATTGAAATCGGAATCGGAGATTGAGAAGGCAGTCGGTTTCATGGAAGCGTGGAGAATTCCTGGTGTTGCTCCTTTTGCATTTTGTCTCTTCTTTGCCAAATTGGTGGCTTACACATTCCTTTACTGGCTCCCTTTCTACATTAGCCACACAGGTGAGCTACATTTCTGTTTTTTGTTTGCTTATGAAATCTATAAACATGAAAGATAAGAATTCTAATTCTATTATTGGTTTATGGAATATATTTTGCCATTAGAACGTTTTTATTTGATTCATGATCTCTCATTCTTCTGTTTGAAATGACAAGTATTGCCATCTTACTCAACACATTGGTACGACAAATCTAAATTCTTGGTTAATGTTCTTGCAGTGATTGATGGGAAATATTTGTCAAGTACCACAGCAGGAAACCTTTCGACATTGTTCGATATCGGAGGTGTAATAGGAGGAATTCTAGCCGGTCATATTTCTGATCGCTTAGGTGCTAGAGCAATAACAGCTGCAAGTTTCATGTACTGTGCCATTCCTGCCCTCTACTGCTACCGAAACTACGGTCACATCTCCATAGCTATGAATATGACTCTCATGTTCATCACTGGCATGTTTGTCAACGGACCATATGCTCTAATAACAACGGCCGTCTCTGCCGATTTGGGTACCCACAGTTCATTGCAGGGGAGTTCTCGTGCGCTTGCTACAGTGACAGCGATTATTGATGGGACAGGCTCAGTAGGAGCTGCGATTGGACCATTGTTAACAGGATATTTATCAGCTAAAAGCTGGAGTTCAGTGTTCGTAATGCTGATGGTCTCAGCTTTCATAGCAGGGCTGTTTTTGACAAGGCTTGTTATAGCTGAGGTGACTGCAAAGATTGAGGAGTCGACTTCGAGAGGAAGTATTACATCCCGAAGTCCAGTACTTGAAGTGTGAGTTATGTGACGACGACGACAAAAACAATAATTCTAGATCCCATTGTATTTATCCCGCGTTTGGTTCATAAGAAGGTTTTGAACATTGCATCAAAACCGTGGTCGTCGATGAAATTTCCCTTCATTTTCCGAGGGGCTCGGGGGAGTAGAAGAACTCCTCCAAAGTGTGATTCATTCAAGGAGAGGATTTTGTTACAACTTCTCCATGAATGATGTGTTGTTGAATGTGGTGGAAAAAGGTTAAGATTGGTATTGTTGTACAGTATTTTGCATTAATTGTGGTAGGAAAGGTGAAAGATGATCCCTGAAAAACCAACAGAAAATTAAGATTGTAAAAATCTTATGTTGTATTACACTTCTCATGGTATGAATTTATTGAATGAAAAAGAAAAAAAGCTACAACAGAAGAGAGACAAAACTCTTACACTTATCTTTGTTTCTCTTTATTTTCCTTTTATAAGTTCCATTCATCCTTTTTTAGGAAAGCTTTACGGTTTGGTAAATTTCAAGATATCTCTATTGGGTTTCGAGTATTAGAGGATATAACCGTCATCATTAAAAGTTTATCGGTGATAGATTATATCACTTCTTGAAATTTATCAATAATAGATTCGGCTTACTTATTTTGATATGTATCCCAATCTTGAACGAAAAGTCATACAGTCACACCAGCTGGATACATCAAATAATAGACTTTGTATTGCAATAAACCAAGTAAAGAAGTAACCAATTAGAATTTGTGATATTATTCTAACCTACTTTTAATTATCCTCATTCCTTTACTATTTTTAATTATTGAACACGTAATGTATGTGACAATGACAAGCCTTTGAATTCAAGTCACTAGATTTCAGTACGTGTGAACTTAGTTAAAATTAATAATGATCATTTTTTTGGTTTAACGGTAAAAAATGTCTCGTTATATACTTTCTACTACTTTTTCAGAAAATTAAGTTAAATTTTGAAAGTTTGTAAAGTAATGGTTTTAAGATTCGTTATACTCGTTCAATTAATTGACAAAGATATAAGTTTTAATCATTGAGACTGTGAAGTTGAGCAATATTTAGGTGCAACATGAGTTGAGCTTGGATTTAAGTGTCCACGTCCCTCTTTTCTTAAATAAGTATAGAAAGACAATTTTTTTTGTGCGCTTTTAATTTATATTTGTTAGATATATTAGATAATTTATTGAAAAATTATTTTAAATAACAAAATTTGATAATATTTATAAATATAGTAAAGCATCACAGTTTATCCGATAGATTAAGATAAATTACTATATGTGTCTATCATGATACATATAGACATAGTTTGTACATAATAATCTATTTTGGTCTATCACGATTCATTATGAATACACTATGATATTTTGTTATATTTTTATAAATGTTTTAATTCATTTTGCTATATTTGAAATATAACCTAAATATTTTCTCTAACAACTCCTTAAAATAATTTTTAAGCACAATACAGAAAATTTTCATCAAGTAAATCGAAATTGAGTTGCTAATTCTAATTCAATATAATTAAATGAAATTCTTACGTAATAATATTTTACTATTTTTAGAATAAAAAAGTTATTTGCCACTTTATTTATTCATTTAGGTAATTTTGAATAAAAAAAATTTAAAAATTAAAAAACAAATGGGCCGGATCTCAAACGGATCCCGGCCCAGATATTATTAGGGTCCATATAAAGAGAAAGGCCACATCAAATTAGACCTCCAAAAGCAACAAGAAGAACAAATTTGAAATTTGAAATTCCGAATTCGATCGATCGCAGAGAAGGGGCAAAATCAAAAATGGCATCAACGCGAGGTGGGCTGAAAGATTTCTACAAGCAAAGGAAAAGCAGTGGAATCTCCAAGTCAAAGGCTTCAAAGCCTTCTTTGAGGAAAACCAAATCTCCGGCCAACTCTGCATCATTGGGCTCCGATGCCGTCCAACCGGCTGCTCTCATTTCTCACGGATCTCTCGACCTTCAAGGTTCATATCAATTCTTTTACTGGCTTGTCCGTGTCTTCTTATTCTTGGATATCTGCTTTCTTCTTTAGGTCTCTTGAAATTCTGTTTAATCTTGGACTTATACTTCGTGATTGTCAATGATTAAGTACGTTTCAGTTGAGAAGTTGTTGGATATTGGTTGGAACTGAGTTCTATAATAGTTGAAGTAAAGATTCTCAATGGTTGAATCACTTTTTACGTTTTCACTATATTAGAGTTTGGACTTATGCCTCGTGGTTGTGAAGGATTAAGAAATTGTTGGGTTTCAGTCACAATCAAGTTATTCAATAGTTGAATTAAGGATATCTATTGTTTTGGATTCTTTTAACTTTTTTACTGTCAAATGATATTTAAATAATAGGTTTGGACTTATGCCTCATAGTTATGCACGAAGAAGATGAACACTATGATGTGTGTTGGACCTTTGGATACTTTGACACTTGTTGGACACATATAGGATACTTGTTCACACCAAAAATGTGTATTAGACACTAGTTGTACAAAATTAATACAAGTCTAACCATTCAACATTTGTTAATGTATTGAAGAACCCTTGTTAAGTTACTAAATAGACACATAACAATCTAGGACAAATGTAAGAAAGTTTATATGCGAAATACATCAAACTCATTTTTAGCACATATATATGTATAAACTTATTGACTTTTCTGGTTAATGATGTATAATTTTACTAATCTGTTCTTGCCACGTTTGTGTTGTATCTATGTGTCGTATTCGGTACTTTTATAGTGGTGGAATTATGGATTCCCAATGTTAAATTTCTTTTAATCTTCGACCAGAAAAATCTTATCTATCAATGTGTTTTGACATATGGCTATAATACCATGATATTTGTTAAAAAAAGTGTACCTTTTGCTTAATCTATTTTAATAATCTGCATTTTGTTTCATCTTGAACATTGACTTTTGTATTAGATGATTATGGCGCGTCTGAGAATATGCTGAGGCAATTTGATATGAACACGGCATATGGACCTTGCCTCGGAATGACCAGAATGGCACGGTGGGAGCGTGCCTGTAGTCTTGGTCTGAACCCTCCAAAAGACATTGGGACACTCTTAAAGGCTGAAAAAGTGCAGTTGGAGTGCTTGTGGGATTCACGAGTTTAAACTACTATGCTTGGTGTGTTATTTTTGTTTAATGTATGAAGTGCATGCTGTGCTTTTGCTTTTGGACAAAATGTTCGTTCAGCCCCTGGCTGAAATGATATTCACTTTCCCTGTGATGTGAATGGGCTTAGAATGTTTGCTGATGACAGCTCCCCTAGTTATTTACTTCTTACTTATGTTCAAAACCTCTAACAAATAGTTGTATAGTTAAATTTGGAGTTATTTTCCTTCCTAGTGTTGTTATACTTGAACTTGATATGATGTGTGAATCCGTGATTAGAGAAGAGAAGACGCCTTTCGATTCCCAATAATTGAAGAGGGAGGGATATTTGTGTACATAGTAGCATTTCAATTTTTTGTCAATGTGATAATGGAGGGTTCCTAAATCTCGGCTGTCTTAGATTTGGAACAATGTAGTTTGAAAATGGAATCTCATTTTTGAAATAGGAACAGTTTTTGAAAGTGTAGAAGGCTGAGATTGTAGAGGAATGGGATAAGATTGATAAGAATTCTTTACTTTGTTGCTTAGAACCAACTGAATTTAATAGGAAAGATAACATTTAAATAAGTTTTGGTTTATTTTAGTCTCTATACTTTCTAAATGTTCACTTTTTAAGCGACAACAACGATTACTTTTTGAAAGTTTAAAGACTAAAATGAACCAAAACCAAAATTATAGTAACTAAACAAAAGAGAAAACTCGGTGGGGAGAGGGTCAGGAGATGGGATTAAGGGGAGTTGAAAATGTCTTCAAATATCTCCTATGCCCTTTGACATAAGTTCACACGTGTATAAAGTTTTTCAACCGTATACATCCAACTTCCCTTCATTATTTGACATGTCATTAAATGATTTATTACTTCATAATTTATTCCGTGGATTCCATAACTTTTGGTGGCAAGAATTGAATGGAAGGTAGATGGAAATTTTTTGATGCAATTGTAACAGTGGAGGAATAGTGGGAATTTGTGGAGGATTTAGCATTAAGTGAGGTCAATGAGAAATGGAAGCTTTTAGTTTTGTTGAGTCAGTCCTTTTAAATAGGGAGTCTGTCATTACAGGTTGAGTTCTAAATTTTTGTGATGTCACTTTTATTGACATTTCCATATTAATGGATTAATGTAAATAGAACACATTCAACAAATAGTACAAAAATATTTTATTAATGTATTCTTTTTTAATGAAATTCATAAATTTCAACAAAAAAAAAGCTCCAATGTTGTTTTTCTCTAAAAAAAATATCCGTTGATATATATATATATATATATATATATATATATATTCTATTTCAATAATTCACTAAATGCATAAGAGAACCTATAGTACATTTAAAATTATAACGCAGTTATAGTACATTTAAAATTATAATTCTTCTTAAAGTTTAAAGTTAAAATGACGATATTTGATTATGTTGGTACTATACATACACATCAACCCGCCCCTATCTTAGGTCGGAGAGTTGCAAATTGTCACGTGACAAATTCCTTTTATTTGTGTTTTTTTTTTTTTTTTTTTTTTTTTTTTTTATAGAAAAAGTCTAAAAGAAGTGAAGTTTAGTTGAGGAATAATTTGATTTTTCCTAAAAATAAGAATGACCCAACAAACTCCCAAAAATAAGACAGAAAAAATGGAGTTATAAAATGAGCAACCCAGCATTCTCCATAATCATCACGCTTCCTCCAAGAACTCAAGAAGAAGAAACAGCGATACAGCGGCAGCAGAAACAAGAAAAAGAAAATGGCGAAATCCATGATCTTGCTTGTTTCAGCCCTTTCTCTTATGTCCCTCCTTAACGTAGCATCCGCCAAGGATCGATTCTTGGTGGAGGGAAAAGTATATTGCGATACATGCCGCGTTCAGTTCTTTACCAAAGCCAGCAAATTCCTCGCAGGTAATTAACAATATGTTTATAAGTAAAAAAAAAGGGATTGAATTTGAAATTTGAAATTTGAATTTGATGTGCAGGTGCGACGGTGAAATTGGTATGCAAAGAAATCGAAGGAGGAAGCGTGACGCTGAGCAAGGAGGCAGTGACGGATAAAACAGGAAGTTACAGTATTGAAGCGGACGGAGATCATGAGGAGGAATTGTGCGAAGTGACATTGGTGAAGAGCAATGATTCAGATTGCAGTGAGATATCGTTAGAAAAGTACGCACATATGGCTAGAGTGAGCATCACTAATAACAGTGGAATCACCAATCCCGTCCGCCATGCAAACCCACTTGCCTTTATGACCAAGGAAAAACTTCCTGCATGCAAACAAATTCTTAGAGAGCTTGGATTTGACGATCAGGGCATCCTAGTTTAAGCTTAATTTATATATATATTACCCCTACATCCTCCTCCTCCTTGTTCTCATTCATTCAAACCACTATTATTAATATATTAATATTATTTCATTTTTACTTCTTAATTTTCTCATCCTTTCTAGTTAGTTTGGATTTTATGATGATACTTGATTGTTATTTTGTTGATTTATCGATCTTAGCTATCGATATATTCTCCAAATACCCTTCATTTTAAGGGTAAGAAGAGTCGGAACTACACATGAGCTTAGACTTGGGTGAGTATGCCCCCTTATTGAGAAGTTTGCTACCCAAGCTCAGGAAAAATAATATGGACAACTTAAAATGAGCATTTGACTCATACACAACCCAACGAACTATATCATTATCCATCAAGTTTTGAAATGAAACTGAATATCTTGTTGGATTCTATGAACAATATTTTCTCCACAACAGATTGCATTGGTGTTAACACGTCCTCCTACCCTTCCCTTCCAACAATTGCACTAAAATTACATTATCCGACTGCAACATCAAAGACAATTGCAGCGCCTTTGAGCTCATCACAAATAAAACTTGCTGCAATCACTTAACCTGAACAAACAATACATCAGACGAACCTCGAACAACCTTCCCACTTGTTGCAAGCTTGCAATGAGCTCACCTGTATGATCTCAAAGCATCTAACTGATACTGTCCTAAAATTCCTTTGCATCCCAATATGAACCCAACCATTGAACATGGGGCTATCACACCCACCAGCTTGCTCACTATCACTCACATCTACAATAATCTCCCCTGGCACCATTTTCTCGTTGGCCCAAATTTACTCATGCTCTCGCGGGCCAAACTGCACTATCTCGAAAGGAGCCATGAATTGAATCAATCACCAATGCACCATCTAGACTATCTTCTGATATTTGTACTTTTTCACATATAGTTAAGAAGGGTTCGAACTCCCGAAGCATTGTTCTGGCTAATTTTAACACATCTCTTTGGGAATGAGCTCCTTGTGTCATTGTATTCATTTTTTTTTCTTCTTATAGATCAAAGGCAGTGAGGAAGTGAAATAAATCATTGTATCAATGACACGGACCATTGTTTACGGCATATGGAAAAAGACTAAAGCAAATATAGCAAAATGAACCTACATATCTATAAATGTACCAAAATATTACCGTGATAAACTACTATCATTGTGTCTATCATGACACAAATAGTAATAATAGTCTTATCGCGATTTATAATACAAGTACTATATTTATAAATATTTTCAAACAGTTTTGTTATTTAAAACGATTAACTATCAAAACTATTAACTATAACATAATTAAAGTGCAAAATCAAGGATACAATGAACAATTTTTGATGGTCAAACTGCAGTAAGCATTGTAAAGAATTGTCATCATTGCCTAATTCTCGATTGATTAAAGTTTAAGTTCCATGGTTTAGACTTTAGCTAATGATTCTCGACTGGATAAAGTTTCATAGTTAGTTTAGACTTTAGCTTTTGATGAATGTTTTCATTAATTTTGAAATGATTAAATTCACCCTATTTTTTTTTTTAATCAATCATAATTGATCTTACTGAAATGAAAAATATGTTTAAACATAAAATAAAATTTTCAGTAATTAAATATTTAATTGTAACCTTAAAAAATTACACCAAACATAAAGGGTATATATTTAATTACAATGTAAATTGTAAGCAGCACATATATAAAATTGTTATTATTGTTACAATTCAATACACTATTTTGCATGTGAAGATTACAAACAAGTCCTTTAAAAAATAGGTTATTGTTGTAGATAGCCTTTACTTTGAAAGTTAATAAACTAAGTTCATGTTTGAATTGACTTTTCAAGTGTTTTAAAAAATATTTATAAACATCTAGAAAATCAATTCGAATGCATTTTAAGATAATATAATTTATAAACCGTGCATACGAATAATACAATTTATAAACAGTGCAAACGAATAATCGTATAAATGATGGGAACACAATTTAAATCCTTCGTGAATTATACTTTTGTATGAAAAAAAAAAGTGACGGAAGATGGCAAAGACAGAACAAAATCATTCCAATTTCAGAAGAATATCACAAACAAATTTATAGGTAAAGAAAAAGGGTATAAATATTGCTGCAAAATAGACTTTCTGAATCTAAAGAAGTACCAACAAACTAAAAAATCCATCTGATAATGAAAACCAAAAAAAAAAAAAAAAAAAAAAAAAGAGGAAAAAAGAAAAAGGGAAGAACAAAAAACATCAAAATACCTTTTATCAATTGAAAAAAAAAATGTTTACAAAATGATAATGCCTACTATCTAATATGGGGTGGAGATATGAGGGGAACTTTAAATCTTGTATAATTGTAATCTCCCAGTAATCATCTCAGCAGCAGCGATGGAATCAGAAATCGTTCCTCGAAACATGCAAACCGAATATTAGTTAGAACAAATGAGAAAGAATTAACGAGACTGGCATACGAGGTAAGCGTAAAAAGAGAATTGTAGAGTAATTGACTGTGACAAAAAGAAGAAGAAAAAAATAGAAAGCAGTGTTACAAGAGAGAGAGTGAAGAAGCATGGCCACAAATCATGCTATCAAGCAAACAATTAATGAACATAGTCTGAATGAAGAATTTTCTGGCAAGAGCCCACTAAGCTGGTGGAACTAATTCAAATACCAATACAATTTTCCTGCCAACTCTCTTGACATGAAATAGTAAGCTGTTCAAATTCTAGATCCTCCCATAGTCTTTTCTTCCACGGGATGCTGGAGGAATGCTTGTAACAGGTTGATTCGCTCTAAACCCTATGGAAGAATGAATATAGATATTATAAGCATTTCGGAATTTCAGAACGAGGGTTTGATTAGAAGGAAGTACATGTAAAATGTTAAGGATTAGAAGGAAGTACATGTAAGAGGTTAAGGTTATATTGTATTGAAAGCATATTTACCCCATGACATGCCACTGCTGAAGGAGCCACTTCCAGGAGAACGAGGGCCTCCAGAATTATAGGCGGGAAGGGGTGGTTGGATCTTCACAGGGTTCCATTCGTAACCTCTAACGTTTGTGCTTCTCCCTTGATTGAACCGCTGAACAGGTTGCTGTCCCAAGCGGCTTGGGGAATTGTGTGAACTATGAGGCATGAGATGGGAATGCTTCGATGAGGAACGAGCATATCCAGTGTGCAAATCTTGAGCTGAGGGCGGGCTACCCACCTCTACATGCGGAAATGCTTGAACCGGTCCAGTTTTCCTGAAATTGTAATGAAATGGAAACGTATAAAAGGAAAACTCAAAATGAAAAACATGAAATTCCAAAAGGTAGTTCTGTGTCAGAACCAAAATAGAAAAAGAAAATCATGCGACCTGGTTAAGAGAAATTTACAAATTTCAATATATATTTAGTAGGGCAGTGATTTGATTGTTCAATGGATCTACAAATCACAAAGGAAAGTGTGTCCATTTCATCCTAAATATTCAAATAATCAAAGCGCATAATGTTTGGTTAAGTGGGAACTGAATATACACGGTACAAGCAACCCCAATAGCTTGGGGTAAGGAATAGAATGCACAAGTATTAATCACATGATGATGCGAAACTTGAGAAAGAAGTCTAATTATTGAAAGAATCAACCAATTTAGGCATAGGTGCAAGTACTTAAGGCATAGCGACCGCCGACCATGACTAACCCATTGCAGTCATACTTCACCAACTAATAGTTAACTGAACTAAAAACCTCCCATGGTAGTTGGAACCCTCAAATCAACGGCTAAAGCAAAAGTGAATAAACTAAAAACGGGGAGTTTTTACAAAATAGGGGAAATATCTAATAAAAACCCCTATTATGTTTATTTGAACAAAGTACCAAGTCAAAAATTAAGAATGTCTCAAAAAGTGTAGAAGCACGTGATGTCTACCTTTGTGAGGATAAATTCAAACTAGAGCTTGGCATACTAAATCTTCCAATCCCAGTAGACGGATTTGATGAACCCACATGCATGTTGCTAAAATCAGTCGAAATGCTGCTGACATTTGAATCACCGTCATCTTGGAGTAGTAGTTCATCACTGAAGGAACAGAAATCATACCACATTGAAATTTGACGGAAAAAACAAAAGATCTGCATCTTACAAGTACATTTGAGTGAGAAGAGGTATGGGAACTATACGAGGATACCATCAGCCTATAACTCAATTGACTCAGCTTTATGCAAATACGACGAGAGATCATCAATCCACACCATAATGAATAAACCAAAAGAAATATGTATTAAGGTGGTAATAGAATAAATAATGAATAGCTTAAAAGCACAATCATTGTTGGAGTACAGATACATTTGAGACATGCTTTATATTTATTAATATTTTAGAATTTCGGTACATTAAATTGGTCAAAATAGATCAAACATGTAAATTTGACATTTAAACAACATCTGCTTCAGTAAGAACTTGAAACGTCAATCAAATTGAACGGTTTCTTTTCAAGGGTTCCAATTGCATCATTCACTTAAGTGGAATTTTATTTGCTTAGAGCTGAACCATTGCAGTGAACAAATGGAGTCTCATAAATTAGCTTTTTTCTTATTATTTTCTATTATGTGGGGTGGGGTGGGGATTTGAACTTCAATCTCAAAGAAAGAAAGAAATAATGAATAGCTTACACAATCAGTTGTTTTGCTGGTTGTCTAGTTATCTTTGGCTGCTCGAAAGTATGTCTCTTCTTTTGGTTCTTTTTCTTTGGTTTCTCAAGGTTATTGGGAGTTTTGGTGTTTTCAGTTCTTTATTGCAGGTAAATTATGTGTTGTTAGTTATTTGATTGTTTGAGGTTTTAAGCTGTACTTCTGTTTGGAGGGCTGCTGTTTTGACCTGTTTTTCTGGTTTATCTTTGCTTTTGTTTTTTCGTTCACTCCCTTTCGGAGGTTGTTTTTTTAGAACTTTTTGTATTTTTTGTTTCTCATTTAAAAAAGGTGTTTGCAAGCCCAACATCTAAAGGAGTTTCTTCAACTTCACCCTATTTTTCCTTTTTCGGAGGGATTTATAAATACAAAGACTATTAAAAAAAGTTTGAAAGCCAGGACTTTTCTTTTTTGTTTTTTTTTTTGATCGGACATGTGTCCAGCATTTGTATAACACAATTCGTTTGGATAGAGTGTCTACATTTCCTGGCTGAATACCTGATTTAATAAATTCAATAAAGCAAATACAGATGAAACAATAAAAAATGTGAAATAAAAACCATAATAAAAAAAGGACCGAGTTTTTATGGTAAGCAGGTAACAGTGGACTTTTAAAACAGAACACTCCAAAGCCAACTAGCTTTTTAATTACCCTCTACTGGACTATATGAGATTTGGAAATAAGAGCAAAAAACTTGATTTGTTGACTTGATCACTGAGCCACAGAATCCCACAATGGTATTATAACACGTGAGGATAAATGCAAAGTTAAATTTGGTGATTCAGATACAGTGTTTCGTGCAGTTAACATCAAACACACTAGTTCAGTAGAATAACTACACAAAGTAATAAGCCTATTTTTCTTTTCCTTCTACCTTTCAAGAATATTTTTTACTAAACCAATTTCTAAAGAGAATCAAATATTCAATTAGCTAGGACTCAGAATCTATCCATCAAGCTCCCTTCTTCTTTTTTAAATATTATTTTATTATTTTATTTTTAAATATGAAACCGACAACAGATAGAAATAAATGCACAACAGATAGTTACCAACACATTTGAAAGATGACTGACTAACCTATAATTGGGATCCCAATCTCCAGGATCAGGCAATTCAGACTTATTACGAGCCACATCCGTTGGTTGGGAAAATTGCATATTTGAACCAGGCAAATGAGATCCTGGCATACTCTGAATGGTAGGGTATCCAGCAGAGCTTCCACTACCTACCTGCTGCTGCTTCCAGCCGGTGGCGTTGCTACTCGGTGGCAGATGAGATGGTGAGCAACCATGTAAAGAGTTCCCATCTGCTTGACTGTAGCTTGTACCTTCAGTAGATTGCCCTTGCCAGTGGGAAGATGAAGAACCATCATGAGTACCAGAGTAATCCCAAAATTTCCTTCTATTAAATTGTCCAACTGTAGCCATTTTTCCCAGGGGCGACCCTTGACAGCTACCCCTAGCAGGAGAAGTTGGCCCATAATGTCCAGGAGAGCCCATTGAAACTTGACCATAACTGCTTGGTGGAGTAAACTGTGATGGACTCGTGCCTAGGGGCAGTGGCGCAAAGTTCCCAGTTGATGGGCTCACACCAATCCCATTACCATGTGATAATTGGAAAATCCTCTGTCGAGTATCTGGGCTACTGGCAAGCACTGATATTCTTCCTTGTGGATGCATATTCATTCCAGATGGACCAACAGGCGAATAATATGCAAGCATACCATTGTCCCCATAACTTCCATAGCTGTTCCCAAACCCAATACTTTCATTGTAGCTACCATGACTTCCAACGCTTCCATAACTGTTGGCATGGGGATATGGTACCATTTGAAAATGTGGGCTGCTCTGAAGAACTCTGTTCCTACCTGCAAGCTGATTGAAAGTATACATTTACTTCAGATCAGAAAAACGTTTAGTAAATCTTCCAAAAATGACGAGCAATAATTTGAACGGCCTCCAATAAATAAATACATAAAAGGCATTAAACTGCCAGCAGTCTCACATTGGGGGAGAGACCAGCTGCAAACCAATGCCCTCCACCTGGATGATGGTCGTCTACCTTTATGTTTTTTGAAACAGGCTGTGGAAGAGGGAAAAAATTGTATGATTGTTACATCCAAAATCACTAATAAATTGGTAACACAAAAGAGAAAGTAAACCCACAAGATAAAATAAGCTAACGAAGGGGGAAATCCAAGAAAGTCATACATGTACAATAGTGAACAAAAAAATCTTCAGTAGATGAATTAGATGAGACATCCTACTCAGCATGCATATTGAGGTGACAAGAAAAAAAAATGTGCCAGTAATTCTATGGATTACACTATGAGGTGCTTATGAAAGTATTTTAATTGACTGAATGAATACACCAAGATAATACAATTCACTCAGCAGTTGTCATAAGTCATGCAGATACTCTCACAATGAAATTAACTGGTCCAGTTAGTTGTGTCAGTAATCAAGTTACAATTCTACTTTGTACTCTAACAATGAAAGAAGTTTTACACATCCAATGAATTTCAGATCAAATATTAACAAATCAATAACAGCTAAATGGTTTGAGATTTTGCAGTTTTAAAATGAATTTAAAAATTCCACAATCATACAAATTTCTGACAAATCAACTTACCAAACGCCGGGTCTCTGGTGGAGGCGTGTATGGGCATGTGAAAGGCTCTCCTGTCACAAAAGGGTGTTTGGAGGCCTGCATGTGTACATGGATTCAATATCCAAGTTTCTATTGCTTCTTAGTTATAAAATGTGCTATTCAGGTAAATCAAAAATTAAATAAACTCTTATGAGGAAAATATCAATACCTGGAAAGGTGACCACCTTTTCGCAGGATCAAACTCCACAAGGCCCTTTAGGAAATCAATTAAGGCCAATCGTACTTGACTCTCTGTTAATAAATGTTTTTTTTATATAAGAAACAAGTCAACAAAATAAGGAGATACCCCAAGGACACACAGAGAGAGACTCGCTGTTAATAAATTACACTGTCCTTATTGGAAGTTCCTAAGAAACAGAGCTTTGGACCCAAGGACACACAAAGCCTTACCTTTCCTAATATCTTCCTCAGCCAAGTTTTTTCTATAAGGGTAGTTAGTCACAATTGCTTCGAGGTCCATTCGATTGAAATACTCTTTCCCAATTGAAGGCTTTTTCATCTCTCTCTGAAAATAAACAAACAATTCAATTGAAAAATTGGATATAAGTGTTGGAGTGAAAGACTGTATACTTGTAAGTTGTAAACAGGTAGGGAGTCAGCATCCAAGAACAATTAATCAATTAAGATAAGGAACTGGAGCATCTAAATTACTAGGCATCCCAAGAAAAGATTGGTTAGACAGAAAAATGTCTAGCAAGAGCATCTCTGATACTCGATATATTTTATTGGCAATGGAATAGTAGAGAAATAACTATACACTTACAGCTTCATATTCGTCTGCTTTTAATGCTTGAAAAGAGCTTCGACCACTTGAATAAATTTCACCATTTTCATTATGGAAACCTCCAATAAACTTAAAAAATTTACTAGTATGTTTTGCCTCCTTCAGAACATAATCCGGAGGCTGTGCCCTGTTAAACATAAAACATGTGGGACAGGAAAGTCAGAAGCGTTGCAAAAATGAAAAGGAAAAAAAAAATTGTTCTTATAAGAGAATATAAAACTAATTTACACTTTAATCAAATAAAAAACCACGTGAGGTGAAAAACAGATATTATAATGGAATGAACTAGTTCAAAAAAAAATTCAGAACAAAAAGTGACACTTTTCCTGAAATTTGAGGGACGATGAAAGGAATAACTGAATCACCATAAATTATGAAGAAAAAAAAAGGAATCAAGTCAAACTGCTTGATAATGTTAACTGAACAGCACTGAACCAATTAGCAACAGTCCAATCGGTTTGGTTATCGATTTATCAGTTTGGTTAATGAGCAGTGTGGGTCTCAGAGGCATCCTGCACATTGTTCAATTCACATTGTTGGTCCCTAGGAGACCTAGGCTCTAGAGTGAGTTAACTAGCTTGGAATGCACGTGTACGTAAATATCTTAAAACAAATTGTATGTGTTTCAAATGGAATGAGCAGCGAATTGGTGTTTCTCAATGGGACATTCTAGCCAATGGAACTGCCTACACTATTTGAGTATATGTTTGATTTTTAATGTAAATATATATTCGGCCGGTTTGAATATCCGGTCTAGCCATTTCTAAACCCACACCGACAGCAGTTTCAATTGGTATAAACAATTCTTTTCAGTTCTTTTTTTATTTTTCCCTTGTCCCCTGATTCTCATGTGTGTAGACTTTGAATGCAAGATGAACCAAATATTAAAGAAACTATTGGAACCAAATGAGTTGGTCGCAACTTTCATCGATTAAACAGTTTGCATCTATCTTCTTCCTCTATTTTTCTTTACTTATATGGGAAAGATTACATGTGGTAGGATATTGGGGGAAGAATAATGTTATATATGTAATTTTGCGTCGAAATTGAATGAAATGAAGTGAAAATAGTAATAAATCACTAACATATGGTATAAATTGATTCCCTTATAAAAGTGCAAGGATTTTTTAAAAGAAACAACAGCTTTTACTGAGAAAAGATGAAAAAAAGACGAGGGCAAACAAAAAAAACTAAGCCCACAAGAAAAATCCCATCAATTTAGGGTTTTAATAGATCAACTATTAGGATAGAATTTTAATTGATCAACTATTAGTATAGAATTTAATAGATCACCTCATGCATTAGATTTTTTTTTTTTAAAAAAAAAAACAACCTTCTATAAAAGGAAAATTTTAGAAAAGACCTACCCAAGAATGTCAATCATCCGCCTCAACAAATCAAACTCAGAAGCCCCTGGAAATAATGGCAGTCCAAGAAACAACTCAGCAACTATGCAACCAAAGGACCACATATCAATAGCTGTGGTGTATCTAAGCAAATGGTTAAGGGTAATGTCAAACCGTAAGAAACTAGAAAGAAATATATAAACACATTATACATATGTGTTTTATAGGTTAAATTACAAATTTAGTCCCTAAACTTTGATATCATTTAAGATTCATGGATCTAGTAAACACAAAATCGAAAGATTAAGGTCCCATTTGACATTAAGTTTAAATTTATGTCTAACAACAGATTGATCATTTTTTAAATTTATCAAAGGTCTATCAGACACAAAATTTAAAGTTTAGAGAGCCATACTTTCGAAAGTTTAGGATTAAACTAGTACCTTAATCTAATAGCCACCAAAAAATACTTGGAGAGGGCTGGAATTATTTGGGTGGTTAAGAAACCCACAAAAACCAACAAAGTGCCTATATAACATTGCTCCATGATAAGGAGAGGAGACGGACATGGGAAATGGAAACAACATGACATGGCTACACATTAAGTAGGACACGTGCATATTGGGGTATTGGGGCACTTTTTTTTTATTCTTTTTGGTCTGTGGTCTAAAACACAGCGTCCTGGTGGTGCTCAAATCACACAAATTTTTTTTGTAATTACACGTTTTCCATGATTTTTAACAACGGGAAAGCGCTTTTGGTTTAGATGTTTGTTAGGAAGGGCCTCCTTGGCCCTTGCCTTTAAGATGTTTATCCTTTTTCTCTTTGGTAATACATATATCTCTCTGTTTCTATTCAAAAAAATAAAGTTTAAATAAAAAATTTGTGTTTCGTCGCTCAACCCTCCATGACTGGTCGATAATTCCAAAGTAGCTCCAATTCATCCTCAACAATCAAAGTAGAAGTTGATTTGTTACTGCCAAGTTGAAGAAGAGGCCATCTTATCCAATATAAATATCAAACAACAAGAAGATACTACACAAAGTTGTCAACGGCCGTGGAGTTTATAAATTAAGAAAGACAGATACTAAACCAAATATGTTTCTACATTTTGATTTTGCTTTCGTTTACATCTACCTACTTTTTCTCATTGTATTTTGAGTATTAGTCTCTTTTGATTATTTCGATGAAAATCTTGTCTTAAAAAAAGAAAAGAAAAGAAAAGTTGTAGACAAAATATAATTTTGATATATTAAATGTTTTCAATCTTTTAGTTTGGCCACTCATGAAATGACACCATATCTCCATTCAAAAGGATACTGATATCCAAGCAGGACTTCTGGAGATCTGTAGTAGCGGCTCTGCACAGGGGAAGAGGTATAAGAAACAGAGATAATCTTTAGAATGCTACAATGAAATGAAGATCAGGAATTACCTGGATGTAAGAATAAACAGTCCGGTCCTCCAGGCAAGCTGATCCAAAGTCTATTATCTTAATTTCTGCCGGCTTCGCACTGCTGTTTCCAACAGTGAAAAATAAACAAATCCGCCGCCTTGTGTAAACATTCGAAGAAAATAATTAAGGGGAAAACGAAACTTTATCTCCACAACTTACCTCGTGCATAAAAGAATATTTTCTGGCTTTAAATCACAATGAATAATACCAGCATCTTTTAATAGAGCAAGCCCACATAAGATCTTCTCCAATATAAACCAGACAAAAGGTGAGATAGTCACAATGGAGCACGAATGATGGTTCATTTGAAAATTCTAACCCTAAAAGAATTGCTGTACCTGTTTGGACAGCATTTGAACAATGCTCAATGACAACCCCCTAAAATGATTGATCTTGATAAGCTCATACCTAGAGCATAGACAGAGTTTGTAATCCAAGTATATATTTTAAATCACAATTTCTAGGCAAAAAGAACAATAGTTAGTGACTTACAAATTTGTATCAAGCAGCTCAAAGCAAATGCACAGATGACGTTGATATACAAAGTAATCATAAATACGGACAATATGATGCTTGTCCTCGGGATCATACTTCTGATTTAACTGCAAGGAAACCCATACAGTAAAATTATTAGGTCTCATACTATATTTTTCTTAATTTTCTTTTAAAAAAGGTATTATAGAGAAAAAATAAAGTCATGGAATCTGCGATAAACTGAGAATTGAATACAAATTCGGATGGGAAGAAGAAATCAGTACAGTTAAGTAACTGAAAAGAATTTCTAGGTTATGTGCTTCTAGAGGCCTACTATGGAGTATTTGGGAAGAAAGGAACCAAGGAATCTTGGATGGAAAATCTCTTTCGTACACATTCTCATGGTGATGTCTTTAGCAGCAAGAGATTTTTCAGGTGAAAGTATGAAAAATGGAGTTTAATCCCGTTTATAGCATATGGCAGATCAATCACTTCCATATCTACAATTTAACTTTAACGCTTCAAGAGTGAAAGAGTTTCTTCCTTAGTTCTCTTAGCGGGGTCCCCCTCATCCCCCCCCCCCCCCCCCCCCAGCGTACAGTTAAGGAAATGCTGGTTCTCTGAGCGGGGGCCCCTTGTTTCTTTGCTTCAGAACATAAGTTACAAAATTTGAAAAATACAATGTTATGATCCCTTAAAATAGAATCCCACTCAGTGTCCATGAATGCAAATCACAAGGATCTCTCTACCCCCATCAGAATTAGCTGTGTTGTGCATCCTCTGTCTTGTCTGGAACCAAAAGAATCCAGAGGAAGCCATGTCAAGAAATAAGGTAGAGGAAGTCATTACAACATTCCAGAACCATAAATCTAGTCTACTTATCAAATCCTTTTCTTTTTCTTTCTGAAAATATGAGAGGGAGGATCAAACCTTTGACTTTGAGGTTGATAAAACATGTTTTTTTGTCAGATGAGCTATGCTCATTTTTTACCAAATCCTAATTTTGTTTCGTCTTTCATATTGCTTTCCTTCTCTTCTCCTAAGGATTTACAAGGTATGGTTCCGTTTATGTCCCTCCCGAAAAAGGTTCCATTTATGTCTCTCTTCATTGCATCTCAATAGTATTGTCTTTTTTTGTTTTCCTCAGTTTCTCTCATCTCCTAAAGGTTAATGTATTTTTTAGTATTAGTCCCTTTTCATTTTTTCAATGAAAAAATTTGTTTCTTTTTCAAAAATTTATGCATCTTTACATGTAATCTCATTCTGCCATCAATGGGCTAATATTTGAGGAACTAAACATTTATAATTTCTGGAGGACTGTAGTAGCAAATTATTGGAGCTTTTAGCTATGTTACCTCTTCCATAAAGCATTAGACCACAAAAGCAAATAGCCTCACTGGTTCACTAAATCATCTAAATAGCAACAAAAGAAAAGGAAATAACCATTATCAAAAAAGATACGAATGGAAGGAAAGTTACCAATGTTAAAATAGATACTTCAACCAGTGCTTGCTGATAATATGCAGGTTGGTTTTTAATGATCTTCACAGCTACAAAGCTGTTAGTTTCTGCAAACCAGCATTTAGCAACCTGCCCAAAAGTTCCATGACCAAGTAGATCTTTGACAACATATCTGAAATAACCAATTAACCAAATCAAAAACATAATCCATTCAATCGTATGTGGTATATGGATGAAAAACAATATATTTCTACATAAGTAGAAGGCATATGCCTAAGGGAACTTGAGTTCTCAACCCTAGTCACAAGATTGAAATGCAAGCTTGGGTAAGACAAAAGAAAATACCCTTTCAAGCTGCTGCAAAAATGTAATGTTATAGAATAAAGTTCAATAAAAGAAAGTGAAATGGAAAAAGAAATTCTAGCTTTCTGTGTTCATGCAAAAGCAAAAACAAACTGAAGCCACGCTTTTATGAAATGTCAATCTCAAGAGAAGATTGGTCAATGGCATCAAACAACCATAAAATCCCTCCTTACAAAAAGCAAAAAATCTTTTGCCATGCTTCAACAATTTTGCAAACTCCACATTTTCTCTTTATTGAAATTGCACACAAAAACATTGCATGCAATCTTAACAAATAAAAGATCTTGACATCTTTTCCACTTCTCTTGAGCTTTGGAGCTTGACAGATCATGGTTGAAAGCGTGGGGGAAGGCAGGGTGGGATGACCAGAAGAGAAGGGAGGGCTGGGGCACTAGTTTTGAAGAGAGAGAACTCCATCACAATTGTTCTAGGAAACAGCAAAATCTCCTCCATCATTTCCTTGCACTCCCTATTGCACGTCAAGACTCTGAAAACCTCCCAAAAAGGGGATCCAATCAACTAGTCAAACTAGTAGCTTTGAAGAATATATCAAGGTCTTCTAACGCACCTCTGCAAAAGGAACATCATCAGCCTCTTATCTGGTTAACTTTTCCATGTAAGGCCTACCTGACAAAGAATTAACCTTCTTCGAAAATTTAACCTTCTAGAGTAAGGAAAAAGGAGTGAGAGGAGAGAACAAAGGAGCACACAAAAAGTGGAAAAAAACCAGGAAGAAAAACCCAGGAAGGACAACGGGTCCAAAGTTGAAGGTCCCTCCCCCCACACATGGACATCCTTCAAAACCATCACGACTTCTTTTCTTCCAATATTTATAATTGTTGGTATAACTTTTATTATTGCTTATACACCTTTTTTGGGTAACTTCACTCGAGAAGAAGAAACAAGATATAACTTCTTGATTATACAACTTACACATCATCCTAAATAACTTCTTGATGAAAGTATCTTTGAACTCAATTTAAATTTAAATATGATGATAGTTCTAAAGTTCTAGTCAATCTGTATGTTGATGTCATTTATTGAAGACCCCAAGAAAATCGTGATCAGATTTGTGCAACTAAAAGGACAATAAAGATATCATTAGTTTGACACAGTCCCTGCAGATGCATAGTAGAAACATGTACTGAACAGAGCTCAATGAAAGAGTGTGAAATAAGGATTGAAAATTTCATTCAGAAAACACACAAACCTCCGTTGCATTTCAAAATTAAGTAAAACAGAGTTCACCGCCAAGATAAGATCTGAGTTCACATTATCATAGCCATCGTTGAGGACTCCAATTGATGGGCTCGTCAAAAATCTCTTCAGATTTAACTCTTCTGAATATTTGAACTCTGGATTGCATTTTCTGTATGTTTCGACTATGTCCTTGGTTAATCTAGCAACCAGCTGAACAATCAAAAGTTTTATGTTAGAACAACAGATTGTTATTTCTCATTAAATCGGTATCAATATTAATATGAAAAATATAACTTATGTAATTCTAGGAATGTACAGGTTTGTGCGGGAAAGGGGATAGAATCAGATTTTGGGAGTATCCTTGATCTGGGGATAGAAGCAGCTTTAGACTGTTAGAGAATTGAATATTTAGGGAGTATCCTTGATCTGGGGATAGAATCAGATTTAGGGAGTATCATTAAATCGGTATCAATATTAATATGACAAGAAAAAAAAAAAAAAAGAAGGATCCCCTCCAGGGAGAGGCTCCAACTAACAAAAGCTACCTAAAGATAAATTACAAAAAGTTTTTGAAATTAAAGCCCAGAAAGAAAAATGAAACCTTGCCAAGAACCAAAGCTCACTAGGCTCTCTTTCCACAGGTCACACCCCTAAACACTATTATTTCTCTCACCCCACAAATCCCATAAAAGTACACACACCCCAACAAGTCATTAAAACGGTCTTTCTCCAGAGAAAGCAAATGGAGGAGGAATTCTCCCATCATATCCCTACCCTCTAGTGAGCACAAGAGAAGCCAAACTCCCAAAAGAAATGTAACCAAACAAATATCGCGAACCACTCCAAGGAAGGTGATCAAGGTCTTCCTCCACTAGCAAACCAAAAGACTAAATTAATAGATAAATTTATTTTCTGCATAAGAGCTACTAAATTCTGCAGTACTAATTTTTAAAAAAAATGTCCAAACTAAAATCAATCTAGAACTCTAGAGAGTAAAAAGATAAATAAGAACTTTCTGCTCATCAAATCTATCTATCTTCAAAGAATCTTCGATCCTTTGACACTTGATTTTCTTTTACACAATTTCTGTCCTTTGAAACTCGATAATCATCAGAAACTAAGACCCACGGTATTTCTACAATTGTCAAAAGAGGTACATCGTGAATATGGGTTCGGAAAAACAATCTACACATATGACGAAATTTCCTTAGAATGGCATATGCTTCTACAACTACAGATGGGTGAATCAACTAGGCTACAGAAAGAGATCATCCTACTGCAACAACCACAGCCAGTAGTTCTATAAGTTTCTAAGGGAACGTATAATACTTCCTTTGCTGAGTGAGATGGACAAGCAGTAGGTGAAACATGCGTGAAAAATTAAGGAACGTGCTAAATACAGCTCAAGATAATTCAACAACAATCAGCATCATTATTCCCAGAAAATACACCCCTCCCCCCCCCCCCCCCAAAAAAAAAAACCAGAGAGAGAGAGAGAGATAGAAACTCTTAAGCTTTAAAGAAGGTGCAGCTCCTTGAGCTGAGAATTTCAACCGGGAACCTTGTAGTACCACGCCAAAGGGAAAAGTCTCAATTTAGCAACAAAACACTAGAACTAATATAAAGTTCGGTATCTGACATGCAGACTGAAAGCATAAACATTTGCAACAACGATGTCCCTCAAGCTATTAATAACAATACGGTTTACCAACAAATTAACCAAAATGGAAAAGAACAGAAACAAAGAAAAGATAAGAACTTACGGGTATTCTGGCGGCAAAACGCGAATCTTGGGGTGGTTTTGCAGCAGCATTTTCCCGGTGCAAATAAGGACTAAAACCGAGTTGTCTAGGATGCCAAAGAGATCCTACAGACGCCGATGTCGAAGCAGCCAGTGAGTCGCATTCGGCGCTTGAGTGTGCAGGTAGACGACGGTCAGCTTCATCACTAGTGCTGACTTCTTCCTTAGCCATAACCAAGGACCGAAATCAAGCTCCAACCAAAGAATTGATATCGCCCAAATCCTCCATTGGAGCTAATCTTCAAACATAAAAAGCAAAACCAAATACTAAACAAGAAAACAAGAAATTCACTGTGGGCTTCAGTAGTAGGTGGGTTGATTCTTGAATCCCCCCAATTGCATCTATGGTTTCATAGCCACTCTCAATTCAAGAAATCCGCCAACTGAATCCACTCCCATTCTGATTTTCTCTCTAATTCAATCTCCACAAGCCGACAAAACCCTCCCAACAATCCATGGCAAACAAAAATCGATCAATCTGACATGGGCGTATCAGATTGACGATTATCTGAACATTGAATGAATCCTCCAAAACTTCGATCAAACAACAAGCCTTCAAAAATTTAACCCCCAAAAAGAAATCCCAATAAAATCCCAACAAATGATATAATTTAACAATATAACAAAATCGTAAAACCACAGAAGAAAATCCTCACAACGTCGATCGAGAGAAGAAAAAAAAAAGAAAAAAAAAAGAGAAAAAGAAAAGTTTTTGAGATATGCAAATTGCAAATTAGAGAGAGGAAGAGAGAGAAACAGGAGAAAATGAATTTATGTCTATGGGACAATAATGGGTTTATGTTCATCCAATAGGGAAGTTTATATGTACCGTAGTGAATAAGAGTCCGCCACTCTTATTCTTATTTATTTTAACACAACTGAAGAAATACCCTTTTTTTATTTTATTTTATTTTATTTTTTGGCCTTATTATTACTTTCATCGGAAAGGTCATGTCAATATTATCGAGTTAACTTCATTTTAGTTAAAATATTCTTTTAAAAATATAATAGAATATGTCTACGAAAGAATAGCTCAAGCGACATTCATATGTGCTAACGAAAAGTTAGAAGTTCTCGTCTCTCAACCTCCAAGTGGTGTTTGGACACTATAATGAGATTGAAATACATAATTCAAAATTCATGTTTGGATTATAAACTCATTTTGTTTCGACAGTTTTCAATTAAACTCTATTTTCTATCGCTTTCATTTTTTTGCGATTTCATATTTGTTCCGACCTCGATTTGGCACGTATTCTAACATCCTTTTGATTACTTTCCAGCTCCTCATACTATATAATACATATATTATTACTTTTGTAATATCATAAATCTTTTATACTCATGGTTGTGCAATTCAAGCGTTTAATCACAAGTTTTCGAATATAGCAAATGTAACATATAATAGTCTATCAAGTCTATTATAAATAAATTTTTAATAGTTTGTTATATTTGTAAATATTTTTCAACAGTTTTATGATTAAATAGACCAATAATAGCGTGCAACTAGACTAATTTAAAATATTATTTAATTTAATTAAAATATTATTTAATTTAATTTTATTATTTAAAAGAAATTTAAAAAATGGTAATTTTTTGTCACCTATTTGTGAACATGCATGAGGGAATTTACATTACGTGTAGACACTTCTCTTGCTTTTATTTATGCAAACGTCAAACCTCCACGATTGCACTCCACATGCTCAACCTCATCCCAAACTTTCAATAAAGATTTTAAGAAAATAAATATGAAAATAAATAAATCTTAATTTTGACTAATTTTTTATTTCATGAATTGAACCTTAGACAAAGTTGTAGGAGATAAATCCAATACTTTATGTTAAAGGAGTTTTAAGTTTGTATAAATATACTCTAGATATATCGTATATGCTATCGATAACTGTTAATATTATCTAAAACTTTGTGTTAAAGTAATTTATGGTACGGGTTTGAAATTTGTATAAATATATTCTAAACACACTCGTATAGAGTAAGAGTATCCTACAACTTTACATTAGAGCTTAAATTTGTATAATATATATATTTAGTACAATAATTGCGAGATGGAAGATTGGATCTCCGACCTTTAGGGATGTATAGTGTCTATAAATACCACTAAATGTGTGTTTGATTTGACTTTTTAATTGTTTATTTTGAAAATAAGTCATTAAAAAAATTGACACCCTTGACGAGAACAATTTTTATCAAAATAGTTTAAATAATAATGACTTTTATAAAAAGTATTTTTTCTCTAGTCAATTCAAATAGGTTCTAAGTCAAACTTCACGATAACTTTTAACATATTAGATAAATTAACATTGATTTATATATTTTTATATTAGATTTTTAAATACATTATGATACTAGCTTAACGTGATTAAATTTTTTCAGCAATACCTGAAAAATAAATAACTTCCCATTATAATAATTAGTATTTTTTTATATACTTTTGAGAATGATGGGTATTAGAACAAACGATCATTTTATGTAAGTAATATATTGTTTTGCATAATATAGTTCAACACATCATATATTTGTACAAAACAATGTGCAAGTGTACATGATTCAACGATAAGTGAGGAGTAATTTATCACATTTAATTAACACCAAATTGTTACTAAACTAAATTTAAATTTGAGTGAATTTAGAAGAAAGAAATCCAAACTCAATTACACGTAGTTTTTCTTATTCTAAATACAATGACAATAAAATAAATGAGTAATAAAGGGACGAAAATATCATTTTTAAAGTAAAACAAAAAAGTAAACTTGAATGGTTATAAAAATATAGGCTCATACTATTTACGATCTAAAAACCATTATGGACCAGCCCTATGGTAAAAAGGAGACATAGTTCTACTAACTAAGAGATTATTGGTTCAATTCAGAGTACCACTACCTAGAAATTAATTTTGTACAAGTTTTATTCACACCAAAATGTTATAGAGTCAAGTTGGTCCGGAGACTCACGATTAAGAGAAAAGAGTCGATTTTACTACCATAAACTTTGCTCCCTTTTATCAAATAAAATAAATAAACATTGATCCTTCCATCCACAAAGTAACAAAATACAAAAGTTTCCCAAATCTCTCGTAGGAGTAGCTTAATTTTCATTAAATAGTTCTCATTTTAAGTCATTGTGCATGTGCATTAGGCAAGTTGTTATCCCTAACTTTCATACTTATCTCTTTTCTAAATGACAATGAACCAACGTAGTTTTGAGTTACGATTTTTCTTCATTTTTAACAAAACTCAAAAAGACGATGCTTGTTATAAATGAACTAATCTTTTATACCTTTACAAGGACAAACTTTTCCATCTTCTTTTCGGTTTCTCTCCCATGAAAAACTTTCTTCATCTTCTCCGTAACCAAGCTTGATTTACGTTGTTTAAAGAAAACTCTAAAGAATGTCTGATGAAACTTAGTTATTCACCAGAGGAATATTGTTACGTTATTGAGATCCAAACAATTATCTAAATGAATTTTTTTTGGTAAACTAGGGCTAGGTACCTAAAGTTGAACCAAGAATAGGTACGTGAAGTTACATCATCTAAATTGATTGTGATCTTTAATCTCAAGCTCTAGAGAACCTATTGGTCACATCATATTTATCCATTTCAAGAAGGTACACGTACTTTATAAAGAATTGTTTACCGTATTTCTAAAGAAAATTTCAAATAAAGTTATTTGTTAGTCACACCACTTTCTCAAAAATCAATTTTCATTCTCAATAAAGTATTTATAATCTAAATAAACAATTTTTCGTCTTGATTGAATGTCATGTGTCATCCCTAATCTATGGCCATCTTATAACGTAGTCAATGTTACTCTAGGGCATAAGATATTGTCAAAAGAAGTACCTAACATTGACCTTACATGTTCGATGGGTCGATCTGTAGGTACCTTGCATAAACCCAAATTGGGTCATTGAAGCATCACAAGCTAGGGGAACTACTCCCAAACATAATGTTATGGTGAATTTGAACCTGGTAATATAACGAAAAAATCATAAAAGATAAGTAGAAAGATAAAGTGGACTTGGATTCAAACAAATCTAGGTACCAACTAATCATTTATATATATAAAAGAAATTAATCTCATCTTGTTCCAACAATCCATAGCTCAATACGAAGAGTTTTAGAATCATACTCTCAAGCTCCATAATTTTCACACTTTTTGATGGGATAATATGCATTTTCTTTCTCTAAATTTTGGCACTAGCTCAACAAATTATTTACATTTGAAAAATCATAGCAAATGAATACAAACAAATCCATTTGATAGGATCAAATCAAAGGCATCCAAGGGATTGGTGTTCATGATTTGTTTATCATGAAATGGAGTATTGAAAAATCTGAAAAAAAAAAATAAAAGGAGGTATGATATGGATAAACATAATTTTTTGTTAAAATATCATTTTAATTCGTTTAATTTTAGTTCGTGTACTTTCAAATGTCAAATTTTAGTTACAGGAATTTCAATAAATCTTAAATTTAATTCCTACTAATAATTTATTGTAGATTTTTTTATTACTTTTTAGTTTTTATTATAAAACTGTACAAATATATCCACATATCGTATTTATTTATATAAAAAATATTAAATTGCTTAATCAATTTTAATAAACAGTTACTTGAAAGAACTAAATAGAAGATTTACTAAAATTACAGACGACTAAAAATGAACTATAACTAAAACTAAATCAACTGTATTGTAGATATCGTTAGGTGAATTACTAAATAGACCAAAGATGTGGCTAACTTGAGGAAAAAGAAAAAAGAAAAAAAAAAACCATTTTTTCATTATTTTGTGAACCTTCGAACAAATTTCGCTGTGGGGAACTTTCGGCAGACTCGGACCCAGACATCGGGGCTTCGAAGCAAACAAGAACGCTAGAACAAACCAATCAAGTATAGCAGTTCCATCGATTCATCCGTGCCTAAGAATTTGACGATGATGATTAAGGTTCCTCAAGTTGCGTTCCGTCAGGTTCTTCCACTGTTCCTTCCCCGCAACCAACCTTTTTCTGTTGTCTCCCGCCAAATTACTTCCAACTGTGCCTGCACCGCCGCCGTTGTCGCCGTAATTACCTCCACATCCACCATCAGCTTCCGTAGTAAGAGCAGTAATGTTGCGAAGTATAGCCGTGCTAATGGAACATTCCCAAAATGGGGTTCGAGTCGGAACTTGAGCATTAGAGCCACTCAAGTGAATGAATCTGGATCTATTGATTCCCCGCTCATGCAGTCAATGGAGAGCAAGGTAATTTTTATTTAGTCTTTGGTTTCTTTATCGTTTTAGATTTATACTTTTCTACGTTTTCATTTATTTGAGCAAACAACTGCGTTGCTTTTTCTAGGGAAATTAGGGCAAGTTAATGAGCTAATTTAAGAGGAATGGAATCTCCCAGTTGATTCTAGTTCAGAAATGTTCTTAGTAGCTCAGGATAAAGACCTTAAAGCCGATTTTATGAGATGATTTTGCTTATCTTATGTTTTCGTTTTAACATGTTTGTTATCGAACGTATGATTTTCAGCTTCTTTTCTGCAAATGCGTATTTGTTTGTAAAACGAATGTAGCTTTGTTTTCTCGCTCCAATATATTATCCACCTAGTTGTTTAGTTCTTAGCGGAGCCATGTTATTAGAAGGGCCACAAGCACAGCTGGTCAACTTATTCATCCCGAGGTCACCTGTGCATAGTGGCATATGTAGAAATTGATGGCATACTTGATAAAAAAACGTCAATTGATTTCTCCAAAGAAAAGGATCTACCCTTCAATGAAATACAGATAGATCTGCACACTCAACCAATCGCTAGTAGGAAGACAAACACCTGCCATGAGTAGGAATTTGAGCACTTGAGTGCCCCTGTACATCTGCCAAGCCAATAGCAGCAGTGATTCTGAAGGTTTTGATAGAATGTGTTCCAATCTCACCGTTTTTGGTTCTTGTTCCAGCTTGGGGTGGCGGTGGACAACCGAAACAACGGGTGGCGCTGAGGTGGTAGTGGTGGTGGTATAAGTAGTGGGATTATTGGATGATGATTATGAGAAAAAATTCAGTAAAAAAAAATTAAAAAAATCAAGGAAAGCAAAAAAAAGAAAGAGAAATAGAGAAATCTTTTGAAAGATTGAAGCTTTTTGTCATGGGTGGAAGAAAGATCTCATCTTTTAGGGTTTTCAAGAAAACCCACTTTGTATTTTTCCCCCCCTCATTACGTAGGTAGAAAATGAAGTACTGATTCAAATGAAGATCAAAGAAAGGGAAGAATAAGGAGTGGGTTTAATTTTCATGCGATGAAGGAGGATATGAAGAGATCAAGAACAATGTGAAGGAGGATATCATAAAGGGATTGACATCGTCGATAATATTGAAAATGATCATTTTTTAGAAAGACCAAAAAGAGGGTAGTTTTTTTTTTGTTTTTGTTTTTGTTTTTGTGTTTCTTTAGAAGAAGAGAAATCAAAGAAGGAAGAAGAAGAGAAGAAAAAAAAGGTCATGAGTTTATGGTGTATGAAGAAGGGAAATGGGGAAATTATTAGAGATCATGGGATTTTCTTTTCAGGAAAAAAAAGGGAATTATCTTGATGATTGTCCTTGGTTGATTCTGTGATTTTGACTTGGGAGTCTCGAGCTCTGTCAATTCCAGAAAAGAAAAAAAAAAACTTTATTTCAATGTCAATTGTTGTGCGTGGCTATGGGGAAGTCATTAGGAGAATGAAGGAGTTACTGTCGACAGAATCATGGTTGGCAGATAGCTCCGGTGAGAAGGGGAAGAGAGGTGAAAAGGAGGAGAGAAAACATTGTTTTCAATTCATCATTTATGGTTAGAAAACAAAAGCTGTGCAATCCTTGTCTTGGATATTTATTGAAATTAGTCTGGTAAAGTATATTTGAATGGGAATTGTTATTTCTTTCTAGAGTTTTTCAGAGGTGGTTGTCTATTTCAAGATGATTAATTTTTTTATTATCGAGTTGACTTTGCAAATTTCTTCATCCAGATTAAGGAACAACTAGATGCACAATCCGTCTCGGTAAAAGATGCTTATGGGGATGGACGACATGTTAGGTGAGGGCTTTTTCTCAATTCTTTTTTATGGTAGCTTAGTATAAGAAGCTTGATTTCTCCAGAATTTAAATTGGAACACATTTATTTTTCTGGAATTGGTCTTATGTTTTGTTAGGTTGTATTATTTCTTTTATCTGTGTCATGTTATTTTGAGCACTTGCCTCCTTTTATTTTTTATTTTTTTCATTTTCTAAAAAATTGAGAGCTCAAAGAGAGATGTTCGAAAAAGTCGTATCCATTTACATCCTCTTAAGAACTATATCTCCCGAGGAACACTATTCTGTTCCTATCATGAAAAGTTCTTTAAGTGATAGAAACATTTCATTGATAGAATGAAATAAGGGGCTGGGCCCAATACACCCAAAGGTGATTACATGAAAGAACGCCAATGAGCAAGATAAGAAAGACTTAAAAGCTTAAAAGGATGCTTATATTTGCACCAGAACAAAGCAATAGAAATAACCACATCCAAAAAAGCTCAAAATTGGAGTAAGCGTCCTGAAAGAGGTGCTTATTGCATTCTCCCCAAAGAATCCAAATAAAAGTCCAAGTGATGGCAAACCATAAAGTTTCCTTATGTCCATCGAAAGGGCGACCAACCAACAATGAGGACAGGTTATCAAACATATTATGAGAGAAAACTCTTGAGCAACCAAAAGCTTGAAGATAAAGTGCCAAAATCAGGTAGCAAAATTGCAATGGAGAAACAGATGGGCAATAATTTTGATTGAGAATGACACATGTGGCACCAAGAGGGAGATAGGGCCATGTAGGGCATACGACGTTGTAGGCGATCAACGGTATTAATAGCACTAAGGCTAAGTTCCCATAAGAAAATTTTAATTTTCTTTGAAAATCTATCCAACCAAATGGCGGAGTAAACATCAACAGTCTTCTTCTTATCAAAGCCCATCAGATCATCCATGAGAGATTTAACCGAGAATGATGAGGAGGAATCTATAGTCCAAATCCACGAATCATCGGAATTACGAAAGCGAACCGAAAATAAAAGTTGAGACAAAGCAACCCATTCAAGAACCTCTAATTCATTGAGATTACGACGCAGGCGCAAATCCCAAGCCTTCATATCCTCAATCCAAAGATCAGCAACTTTAATATCAGGGAAGCGAGCCAAGCAAAATAAATGGGGGAAGGCCGAAGAGGGTACCACAACTGAGCCAACAATCCTTCCAAAAAGAAATGGATGTGCCACTGCCAAGATGATAACGAGTACGCTTGGCCACCAGATCAATGGTTCGACAAATAAACCGCCAAGGAGATTTGGAAGGTCTCTGAATAGCCGTCAGCCAAACACACGAATTGGCATAGTATTTTGCCACAATAAGTTGTCTCCATAAAGCATTATGTTCATGTAAAAAATGCCAAATCTATTTTGCAAGAGGAGCACGGTTACGAATCCGAAAATTGCCAATGCCAAGTCCGTCTATTAAACGATCATGTTGAACGGTCTTCCAATTAATATTGTGCAAACCATCATTACCTTGAGCACCTTCCCAAAAGATGTCACAGATTAACTTTTCAAGTGATTTAATAACGTCGGATGGTTTGTTAAATGTATTATTATCGAGCAAAAAGAACTTTGGTTTACACTTCGTATGGAAGAGAGATTGATAGGAACCAAAACACAACTATGTAAATGACAGTAAATGACTTAAACTTACAAGATAACCAAAATAATTTGAGGTACTCGAATCCTCCTCTCTTGAGACCTCTCTAATGTTGTAATTATCTCACCAATATAATACCAATCTTCCCTATTGTCCATCCTTCTATTTATAACCAAATTCCATAACCAACTCCTATAGCTAATTACTAATATACCTTTAAGATTCCTCTTACACCCTTATACCATTACTATTGGAGATGGATAGGCTTATATTCAACTATCCGTTTGGCATCTGTTTCTTGCCAAAGCGCAGTTTATGTCCCATGGGTTTGCTATGAAGTCTTCTCATTCTTGTAAATGATTGATGTCTCCAAGCTCGACTAGTTCAAATTTCTTTTTCGATCAAAAGGTGAGAGAATTGAATCTCCACCTCTGTATATTGTTGAACTAAAAATATTGATCCTGAGCCTCCAACATAATTCCCTAATAAATTGATAATGTCTTTATCTCTGTTTTACCTACTTGAGCAAAGTTCGTTGGAGAGGCATGTTGATTGGGGAGTTTCCTGTAGTTTGCATGTTACGTTGAAGTATAATTGGCTTCATAGGCCATATCCAAAGAACAAGCCAATATGAATTGATTACTCAATTAAGTTAATTTTGGTTGCAGCATCGATGTTGTTTCTTCAGCCTTTGAGGGACAGACGGCTGTGAATAGGCAGAGGATGGTGTACAAAGCTATCTGGGAGGAGCTACAAAGCACAGTACATGCAGTTGATCAAATGACCACCAGAACACCTGCTGAAGCAGCAGCTCAGAATTCATAACTCTCAAAGTTTGTCTAAACCTTCTTGTCTTTGCCAATAAATGTCTTACAAAAAAGTGTGCTCATATTATTTCTTATCATCTGTTGATTAATGGTAAAAGTTTTTATCTTTGATCTTACATTCATGATTGATGGTCAAGGAATCAGCTTGCCCTTTTTTGCATGGGTTCCACCCCCTCCCCTTTTTGGAACACCAAACATCTGGCTTGAGTTAACTTAAAATATCATTCTCAACCAAATCATATTACCAGTTTGGGAAGCCTCTGCTCTAGAGCTCTAAATATTCTAATCTTGAACATTTCTTTCCCCATTGCATGCAACAGAATATTTCCTGTTCTTTTTCTCATCGACACAGGCGACTCAGTCACCTTCAAGCAAAATAAGACCTAACGAATAATTACGAAAAGAATAAATTTGCCATCGAGGTCCAAAGAGATATAGATCCTAACAAGGGACCCAACACTAGGATCACAGTCCCTGTCCGTTTCTCTAATGATTCTATCGTCTGTATTTTCCTAAAAACCCCACGACAAAGCACTTTTGACTTGCCACCAGAACCCCATCTCCCAAAACAACAGATGTAGAAAGATTCCCTTGATCATTTCAGTTTAATCTCTGTGTCGAGCTACCTAAGAAACCGAACACCTCAAAGAATTAACTCCGAACAGGCTGGACAAAGTTATAGCTCCAAAGGATATTATCCAAGTCTTCCTCGAGTCCCCAACTAAGAAAGCAGCAAAATGGCCCAACCATTCTTGAAAGACAATCAAGAATGTTAACTCTTCTTTGAATAACCTGGTAGATGGAGAACTCTACCTCTGAAATTTTCACCTTCCCTAGGAAAGGAAAAACTAACCCCCTTTGTCACCTTCTTCCCATCTTATGTAAAAAGAAATTAAGTTTATGAACATCACTTCTCGAGTCTTTTATTTTGATTTTTTTTTTTTTTTTTTTTTTTAAAAAATTTTGTTTTCTACTTTGTTGGGGATGTTTTCATAGTTCATAATACTGAATAAACTAGTTTTTATAATCTTGTTTTGGTTTTTGAACATTGGTTATGAATTTACCTGTTCTTCAAAAAGATGAAAAATCATTTGTAAAATAACAGTAAGAAAATACTAAACTTTCCAAAAAATGAAAAGAAAAAAAAACCCAAATAGTTTGGTTTATTAAACCAAGGTTGATCAAATTGAATTGAACATAAATTAATATATGATTAAATTTTATTTGGTTTTGCATGATGTTGTTTATGGGAAAAGCTGTCAATGAGAGTTGCACATTTGAAATTGAATTTGAGAATCTTAAACATGATTGCAAGGGAATTTTAGTCGTACATCTTATCATGATTTTTCGGGTGGCCATCGTCTATATTCCAGAAGTTCATAATCTTTGTGCCCGTCGCAGTCGCAGTCGCTAGGAGAAAGTACCAATTGAAGGGATGACATTTAGGGTTTGGCGGGAGGAGAGAGGGATGAGCATTTTCGAAGAGTAAAAATCAATCTTAATGGATAACTTATAAGCAAATCATATTCTTTTTTAAGTGACGTGACAGATTTCGTCTAAATGCTAACCAATTAATTTACCAAACTATCCACAAGAGTTAGTCTGACCGGGTTGAACATAACAAGTACGTGAATTTCTTTGCTAAACAATTTCCAGCATGAGAGTAACCGAGCGGGTTGAGATTGGTTCAATTGTGAAGAATGTAACCTTGGTCGAAAAGTAAATTAGTTGGGATTTAGTAATTAAAAGAACCTAGCTTGGGGTGACTGGGTTCACTCTATTCAAAGCGTTTGCTCATAAGATTTTCATCACCGAATAAAATTCATTGTCTACACCTAACCAATTCAATTAGAGAAGCTAACTAAATCGTCCTGAATGTCAAACTAGTCTAATTCGAAAAGATGAAAAACATGCAAGTTCAAATCAAACCAATTGCATTAAGATCTAGGGAACGTTAGGGTGAATAATTAAATTTCATGTGTCTACCTAATTATTCAAGTGGTTCAATTCCAAGCCAATTAGAACAATGCAACCTAATTTGGTTAACAAGCTAATCTAACTTATCGATTTATAAATATCATGCACAATTCACAAGTAATTTGCACACGAATGGAAAGCAAACATCACATGTCCTCAAGCGTTCGACAATATGAGTTAAAATCTATTCAAAATAGAATTGAGATCCGACAATACAATAATTTAGTTCAAATCCTCACAAATGCAATGAAATAGAATGAAAACCCTAGCCAAGCTAGAAATTGGTACCTTAACCTCTCATCCACGTGTCAGATGATGAGAGAATGATAATGTGCATAAAACTAGTGAAAAGGATTCAGAAAGTAGAGAGAAATCGGTCCTTGGGCGATTGGAATCGAAATAGATGACCTATGTGGCGGAAACATGTCTTTAAATAAACGTAACGACACCACGTCTCTGACAGAAATTATCGCGTGAGCAAACTTTGGAGCGTCGTGGACGCTGTATGTTTTATGTGTCAAAGGCGGCTACTGCCTTACAGCTCTACGCGTAGCGCAGTAAGGCATTGTGACGCTGTAAGTCAGAGACTATATAAGCTTCTTTTACACTCCTTTAACTCCCATTGATGTCACTTGACTTCGTTTTTACTCATTTTACTCTCAAACGACATCAACACCGAATTCTACTCTTCATTTGCTCGAAGCCTACAAAATAGCAAAATAGGAACATAAAATCATGGAACGATCCCGAATTTAACGAGATTAGACAACATATTTTTGGTGCTATCACGCAGCACACTTCCAAATGTACCAATATTATTCCTACTACTATCAAACATGTGGTTGAATTAATTGGGGCATGTTTGGTTGCGAATATTTTTTTAGAGCAAGGAATTCAATAAAACTATAAGTTATATTTCATGTTTTAAAATGTATTTCGTAGTATATTTATAAACCAACACATTACGTTTCCTAATTTAACAAAAATAATGGAGTAAATAACTTAAAATACTATATTTGTTAATGGTTATTTATTTTTATTTTTAAATATAATTCTGATTTCGAAATCTCAAATTCCAAAATATAATTTTCAAAATATGAATAAACTAAAAACATAAAAACATTGTTTTCAAAATTGGCACTAATTCGATCACATAAAATAGAATTTGAATTTTAGTCATCAACAATACATAACTTTTAATCCAATCTGCTTACAATCTGATTTAAAATAAAACATCTTGGATCAATGTAATGTCCCATTTCTGAATACATCATGGGGTTAATCTCCCCAAGCTTCAATGATTCTATAAGAATGTGTGTGTCATTATAATCTCAAAATTTATATACAAGTTATCAATGCACAATAGTTTTCATTGGTTTTCTTTTCTAAGGCAAAGGAAATGCTGTACATGGAACTGAGGAAGAGGATGAAGAGGACAACAATCAAGTATTAACACGATGTCTCTTTCCTTGGTTTGAAAGCAAACTTCAACTGCCAAATATTCCCTAATTAATGGATGGCAACATTGGATTCATTCCAAGACCAGATCCTCCAAAATTACCTGGTTCAGCATGCTTCACTCTTCCAAAATAACGTATATGGCGTAATAGCCTCGCCAAGAATGTGTTTTGACATATCGTCGAGCTATCGCAGACTAGTGCTACATGTTTTCTTGCCCTTGTTATGGCCACATTCATCCGCCGACTGTCTCCCAAAAATCCAACAGCTCCAAGATTGTTTGACCTTACCTGATAAAATAAGTAAAGAACATCAAATAAACTTTCCACTGTAAAAGCAGTACTAACATCTTGGATGATCCATATATTACATTTCATAAACATCAAAATCAAGACAGCTTTTTGCCATAAATATAATTTTGTCAAAAGAATGACATGGTAGCCTGCAAAATGTGGAGAAGCCTCCTTACAATATACCGATCAAACAAATATCCATTAGCTTAGCAGTTAGAAGCTAACAATTCTACTTTCTTCCATTCAAGTTCCGGTTGAGAGTCTTCATTTTTTTCGAGCAGTCACAAACAGTACATCGTTTAAATCAAGCAATGGCATAGAATTTTGCTAGTTAAGTGCACGAAGGAGACGGATGACACCAAGTGTCCTCCAAAAATCTCACCCTATCGTCATTCATTCTACCAAGCTTCCATAAACTACATTTTGGAACTTTGACTGGTACAGCAAGGGAAAGAAAGGTTTGAATGGAACATTATCTAATCATGGATTAACAGATGAATCCCATCTACCTCTTTAGATGAGATTCATGAAAGTGCGACAATGGAAATTTTTGGAATTGCTATGTAAGGGAATTAGGAGGATAAGCAATGGGAAATGTAAGTAGAGAAAATATAATGCTGGACCCATGTGACTAACTAGGATGGGAGTGTGATTGGCATTACTGTTGGCATTATTCATTAAGGGAGGGGGCTCCTGCATAATATATCTTTCTGTTTCTTATCACAAAAGAATGTTGGCATTAATGTTGACAATTCGGTGGTCATAGAGCAGGCTAATAATTTTGGGTGCAAAATGGATACTCTTCCACTTTATCTTGGGTTCCCTCTTGGGAGGAATCAAAGGAGATGCGCCTTTTGGGAGCCATTGGTTGATAAGCTAAAAACACAATTAGACAAGTGGCAGGTTATTTTCCATTCTAAAGGCGGCAAATTAACTTCATCTCAAGCTGTATTGCACAGCCTTCCTTATCTACCCTTTTTCTTTCTCAAAGCCATGTTCAAACTACCAAACCCATAGTTAACGATGGACTTTGTTTGGAGTGGTGGAAGCTACTAACCGGGGAGAAACTTGGTTAATTGGAAGGTGACCTCGCTTCCTTTGGTTGTTGATGGGCTTGGCATGGGTTCCTTTCGTCAAAGAAATATTCCACTGTTGATGAAATGACGTTGGAGATCCACTCAAGAAAGAAGTTTTTTTGTGAGGGAGATTTATGTTGACCCAAACGGGTGGATCATGGATGACCTAACAGGATAAAAGAAAAACTGGAGGAAGACTGGGTAGACATTGGTAAAAGTAAAAACAAAGAGTTGCTCTTCAGGCTTACGAAGTTTATGGTGGGAAAAGGAAGTAAAACCCTCTTTTTGGGAGGATGTTTGGGCAGATTCAAGGCTTTTATATGAGAAATTTCCAGATATTCACTCCCTTTCTACAAAGAAAGAAGCCAATATAGTAGATTGTTGGAACTGGGACCGACAGACTTGGGATCTCGAAAGAGGATCTTTTTTAAAAAAAAAAAAAAAAAAAAAAATTACTTGGAGGTAGAAAATTTGGGCATCCCTTTGTGAAAAACTTGAAAGAATTCAGATAGAAAGGGAGGCAGATTGAATTAACTGGACTTTGGAGTTGGGGGATCCTTTTCCTCTAGGTCTGCTTTACTCTCCCTCGGTAATCATAATGGGGCTTCCAGAACTCACTGGCTGAATTTAATTTCATAGCTCCTAAATGCGAATCATGTGTATCTTACCATTGATATGATCACCGCATCCGCCTCTCGGCCTTGGAAGCTGTCAATAGTCGCTACCTCAATACCAGCAGCTTCAGGAATTTCATCAAGCCTGTTCCTCAATAGCTGTACCTGAGCAACATAAGGAGATTGCACTGCGATTGCTCTTGGGCTGACACCTGTGACCAGATTTAGAACAGATAAATGTCAATAACTTGTCTTCATCCAAGATGGAGGTACAAAAAGATTAAAGCCTCACCATAAATGCTTACTAAAACAAGTAATAAAACATTATATCTAATGACCCAGATGTTTCCAAGAAGTATGCGTTGATAGGTTGTGAAATCTCGGATGGTGCACTCATTTCCACAAACAATAGACTATCTATGATAAATATAGAGCTCAAGTTGAAGTTATCCTTGCATGAACACCGAACCTCGTGCAAAGATAGCGGGCATTTAAATATGGGCATCATTTGGTGTGGTGATTACTCTTAAATCACCAATTGACTCAAAAGCTTAAACTAATGGGTGAAGGCAAATTTAAATATATATCATCAACACTCTCCCTCACTTGTGCGCTCGAAAATTCAAAATACGAAAAAGGTCTAACAAGTGAAAATTAATAATAAATAGAGAGGAAATAACATTGTAGAGACTTTAACATAGAACCTCCCTGGACCACCTACTCTGGTACAACTTCTTCAACTTCCATTCACCAAACCTCTATATTTGCAATCATTTGGTTCCCTAAGCTCCCTATAATAGGCATTAAAGCACAAAATTATCTATATTGACGTAAATAATATTTACCGGAATAAATCAATGAGCAGACATGCTGCACGACAATATCTGCCTCGCCTTCATTATATAATGAGCCTGTACCAGCTGGATCCAAATGCTCTTCACAACCAACTGACAAACTACCATATGGCATTCTAGTGTCAAGCAACAGCAAGGGGCACTGAGTTATCCATGTTGGCTGCATCAATACGAAGTATAATAACAGTGGCTAAGTATCACTCGGACAAGGCTTTCAAAAGATGTAGCCGTAATGTTTGACAACTTATGGAGGCTTAAGAAACTTAATTATAAAATAAGATAAATATATAGTTATTATTGACTCCATGTAAAACCACACAACATAAATATCCAGGATTGATCCCGGAATGAAATACGAAACTTCTTTGAGTGTAGAAACAAATACACACTAATCTTCATGAAGACCGCAAAAAGACTTTAATGTACTATTCACTTGGAAGTCTTTGGACTCACTTTTGGAACTAAATTTATTGACTATGTAATCAAAATAGACTTTTATGTACAAATTTCAACAAATTTGTATGGGTTACTCGAAAGGCACTGGTAAAAAAACGATAAGTCAGAAGATCTTTTACAAAGCAGAATCATGTTCTTAGAAATATAACTAAAGAACCTTCACCAAAATGAACGTCCAGACAGGAATGCAAGAGCGACTACGGTTTGGGAGAATGTACCTTGACAAATGGAGAGTTAACTAGAAGATGAGAAGAGACTGTTGGTGAGGACTTCAACATTCCATCATACATTTCCTTTGAAGCCCAACTTGCTATTGCATCATTCATTCGGTATTGTGTTGTTAACATTGTGGTTAGAGCCCCCTGATGCAAGGCTGAAGCTCGCTCCAGTAATGACACTCCAAGACCACCTTCCAAGGCTTTTCTAGACAAAATCACAGGAGCAAGTTGGCATTGATCACCTGCCAGAATACAACGACGTCCCTGCAATATTGGAATCCAGCAAGCTGGTTCAATTGCCTGACCTGCCTCATCTATAACAACTAGATCAAATTTTTCCAACTTCCGAATCAAAGGATCAGCTGCTCCAGTGTTGGTAGCAAGAACAACTTGGGCATTTGAGAGTACTTCCTTCACAGTTTCCTTCTCTTTCTTTTTCAACGACTTCCCAAGCTGCTTCAGAAGCTGGCGTATGCCAGCAGCCAATGAATCATCCTCTAAACAGTGTCTCAAGTCTTTCCTTAAATCTGCCTTCTTCCTTTCAATATCTGTTCTAAAACTTGATAGTTTAGAGTTCACAATTTCAGCCAAAGACTTGGACGAAACACTTGAAGATATCCGTGCTGGATTTCCTACCCTAACAATGTTTATCCCAATGTTCGAGAGTTTTTCGACCATGTTGTCAACAGCTGCATTAGTAGGTGCAGTTACAAGCACCCTTTCACCTTGCTGAACAGCAAGTGCAATAAGCTCCTTCAGCAGACCTGTTTTTCCAGTACCAGGCGGCCCTTGAATTATCAATATGGGCCGCTTTTTATTTAAAGCACGTGAAATTGCACTCTTTTGTGAATCATCCAAATCTCCATTGAGAACTATGCCATCCAGGTTGGTATCAGCTAGATCTATCAGGTTATTATCTTCCATCCACTTGATGTCTTCTTTATCACCAAATAATGTAGCCACTACAGCAATAGAATGATTTTTCTTATGCAAACCATTTTTCTGAAGCAACATCAATGCCTCACAGTTGCGCTGAAAATGAAGTTAGTTCAGATATAACATTTTTCCTTTAATAAAATCTCATGAAACAAAATTGAAGATGACAATGCGGGAGAAGTTTATTCATTGAATCAAGCAATAAACATCGCCAAGTACCTCATAAGTGAGAGTATCAGCTAATCCTGGAATACGATCAATACGCACGGTCTTTCCAAAGAGCTTAGAAAAGGTAGGGTCACCATGACGAGATTCTAGAGCTACAGTGATGCTGCATCCATCATCCCCCAAATTGTTCACAAACCCTTGCATGCAAGAAGTTGCACCAGCACCCCTGCTATCGCAAACTCTCACACAAACCATATCTCCCGGTGAAAGGGTTGTAGGCGGTAATCTATGGTTTCCTTCAACCCTGAATAATACCAAATGCATCCCCCCTAATCCTGAATATCAATAAAATTTGATAAGAACTTGTTTAGCATTTTGGAGAATAAATGATTGAAGTAGAGCTGAGCTCAAAATTTGAAGAAAAAAAATTACTTGAAACACCTTTATAAAATGAAATCATTAGATAGACCTGTAGACGTGCTAACGGCATTCAAATTGCATATAGTGTCACAGAGTTCTTGCTGAGCTTGACCATGACTAACTAAGAATTCGATAGGTTTGGAATTATCTGAACCCTCATCTGGTTGAGGAACAGCATTCAACTCCTCTTGTGTAAACTCCAATTCAGAATCTCTCTCAATGCGAAGTAATTCAGACATACGGTTTGCAAACTCGTCGATCCTGGTCTGAATAGCCTTGGCCTTCTCCAGGTTCATGCCTAAAACACCTTGAACGACCTTTGGCTGGCTTATCTTACGTGCTATAGCTTTGTGCTGAACTGCAAATGCACCATGTCAGTTCCCAGTCACGCAACTTGTTCCTAATTGAACTAATAAATAAATACACTTTTATGGGTCCATCAAGAACCACGGTTTGCAAATTCGTTGATCCTGTTCTGTATAGTTCAAATGGAAATCTTTGTTATATGAACACTAATTAATGTTTCAATAGAATTCAATTTAATTCTTTACTTTTGGAACCGTTCTAGAGAAGGAAACACTTCTGAATAAATCCAATCGAGTTCTACCAGAACAGATTAACAAAACATCACTTTCTTGTAAAAAACACAGATGCCGCTCTAGGGAGATGAAAAAGCAACCTGAATTAGCGAGCTCCTTGAGGAGCTTCCATGATTGAGTTTCGCGCCAATCAAGAAACAGCGATTGGCGTTGGAGATCTTGAAGAACATCCCTAAGCTCCCTCTGGAAATGGTCAAAGAGAGTTGGATAATGAGTAGAAGCTTTCAAACACACAGCTTCAAGTCCAAGAGGCATAGGCACCGCATTCAAATACGGCTGAGCTTGAATCACAAAAGTAAGCCCCGGTCCCATCCGCTGCAGGAGCTCGGAAAAATCTCCCTGAACCTCCGCAGCAGCAAAATCGGAGGCCATAGCTCGCATGGCCTGCCCAATCCACTGAACCACACTCTTCCCCAGCTCTCTCCGCCCAAGAGGATCCCCATTCTGATAAATCCCTTGCACGTTAACCTCCCTATCATTCTTCTTCTTTCCTTCCAGTTCCCTTCGCTTGGGTCGCGCCTTCGTCTCAGAAGCGGGTGAACCACTAGTACTGACACTGATTTTAGCAGCAGTAGAAGGAGAAGAAACCTCAAGAACATTAGGTTTCTTCACATTCTTCTTACTTTTAACAACACGAATCCTCCGCTGAGCACCACTGGGATGATTAACCCCATTGATAGTCTGAACAAACTGGTGGAAAGCAACAGTAACCGCTGTGTGATTCTGACGAAACAAGTGGATCGATGTTGGTGCAGTCATAGCAATAAACACTGTTGTCACTAGAATAGAAAAAGCACTCAAAGAGAAGAAATCGGTTGGAAATGAAACCGCTGCATTTGGTGGAAGAATATTTCTGAGAAAACAATGGTGGAGAGGAAATGGGGTTTTGGAAATTTGAGGCCTTGAAATGAATTTGAGGTGGGGAAGAGAAGAACAATTGCACGTTACATTGGACGAGAGATTTTTCTTGGAAAGCAACGGAGAGAGAGAGAGAGAGAGAGAGAAAGAGAAGTCGTTTTCATGTAAGAAGAAAAGGAAGGAACTTTACTTTTACTTCTGCGATTTGGAGGAAGAAGAAAAAATCCTGAGGGAATCTGTAGGCCATGAATTTTATTGGTTGATGTTGCTGATCTGTATTTCGTGGCGTTCGTTTTTAGGTTTTGGCTTTACTCTCTCTTATTATTACCTTAACTAATAACAGTCGTCCGGTCAATCTTGACACCGGCCGATCCATGAAGGGTTTGGAGGTACATGTACATTTTTTTTTCAGAACAGCACGTTTCACAATTTCATTGGTTTTTAAGTTATGTTATTTATTGAAATAAAAAATAATAATAAATATTGCTAATTTTTTTTGTTTTTCAAGATTTTTTTTTGCTTTACCTATTCACATTTTCTCTTTTCCTTCTTTCCTCGTGTTATTTCTCCTTTTTTTAAATAATTTTTTTTGTCGATTCTACTTCCTTTATTTTAAAAAATAGAACTTTTCAAAATACATGTTACAAAATGTATTCTCCCACTAAAAGATAATTAAATCTAAAACAAAAGAAGTAGAATCGACAAAAAAAATTATTTGAAATGAAAAAGGAAGGAGAAAAAATGGAAGAGGTAAAATGTGAATAAGTAAAGCAAAATAAAAAAAAGAAAAACTTTGAAAAACGAAAAGTTTAACAATATATATTCTTATTTTTTATTTTAATAAATAAACATAACGTAAAACCAATGAAATCGTATCATGTGGCTGCAGAAGATAGAGACAGTCCAATAAACATCTAAATTTTACCAAAAAAATAAAACGGACTCATATTTTGCAGGGAAAAATGGGAAATTTCCAATAATCGGAATTAAATTGAATTTTTTTGTGAATTGGGGTTGGGTTGGCTAGTTGGTGATCAACGTGTTCAATTGCTGTACGGTCTTTCCCATGCTTTGCTTTCCACACCCTCAAACTGGAAAGTGACTGCCACGTCATACTTCTTAATGTATTACGTGTAACAATTGAAAACGTGATGTTTGAGGGGTTGAAAATAATTCTAAAAAATTAAAATTTAAAAAGATATTATTATTTTTATTATGAAAAGATAATTACACAATATGATCGTTGAGTTTATAGTTTATGTTGCCATTGGTAACCTCACTCCGACTCTCGTATGTGATTGCTTTCTTATTGGATAGAAAGGATAGATCTCTCGTTTCTATAATTGTTGTATTAAAAAAATTTATAAAATATAAATTATTAAGAGGTTATAACTTCGAATCTCATATAACATGTGTTGTGATATTGGATTCAAAAGAAGAAAAACACAAAAAAAGTATATAGTTTATATTCATTTTATTCAATATAAACATGAACTATAAGTGACTCGGATAAGAACAATTTTTTAACTTTGGAACTATAGAGACTAATAAATTATAATTTTCTCCTAATCATATGAGCCAAATTTATAATTTAACTTAGATTTTATATCTAATGGAATACTAAATTTTAAATTTATGTTTAGTAGATAGATGAATTTAAAAAACGTCAATTAGGTAAATGACCTATTAGATAGAGAAATGAAAACTTATCTCGTTTGACGGAATTTTCATTTTTAGTTTATGAAATTTGTGCATGTTTCTTCTTAATTTCATTGATATACTCGCTATTCTATAAATATTTAAAGGGCTTTTGGGACAAGGGTTATCATGAACTATGGCAACCATCCCTTGTTACAATAAATACTATTTCGTACCATCCAATTAGCTACAAGTAACACTAATGCAAAACCTTCCATTTGCTATAATTTTTACTATTTTACATTTATCATTTTTTTTATTCTTTGTTAAGTGTTTACTATTTCTTCTCAAATTAAAATAATTTATATCTAAAACACAAACTATTATAACTCAACTATAATAATGAGTTTCTTGCTCCAAACACTCCCTTATTAGGATAGGTTTCGCCCAAGAGTTTGGAAGTAGGAATTGTGAATTTTATTCTTGTTCGGTCCAATGGATTGGTGGGTCCCACTCCTCAAAAGTATAAATTTGATATCTCATCGACTTCTTATATTATAGGCTCCAGGAGTTCACAACTCCCAAGATTTCATAACTCCTTATTTTCCACTTCACTCCTCACCCCAAGCACCCTTTTAAATAGAAAGTAGATAATTGAACAAAAAAATTATAAGTAAAGTTAGTATTTTCAAGCTTAAATTTTAAATATAAAAACAAAATCATTATTAAAAAGACTTTTATGAACCAATTGGATAAAATTGAAAGTTTAAGTATCTATTAAATACTTTTTGAGGTTCAAGAATTCAATGCACATAAAATGGAAAGCTTAGGCTTTGTTTGGCCATTTCGTTTTTGAAAGTTATGTTTCTTTTCTTACAACAACTTATATATAATAATATGATGTTCATATTTCTCTACTAAATACCCATGATAATCAAATTTTATAAACAAAAACAAGTTTCTAATTACTTTTTAGATTTTAAAACCTGGCTTGGTATTTGAAATACTCCTAAAACGTAAATAACAGAACAAATATATCAATAAATGAAAGTAATGATTATAAGCATCAAATAGTTATCAAACAGTTTAACTTTGATCAATCACTCCATAAATTATGTAGTTTTTTACAATTACACTCTTCGACTTTTAATTTAGTTCATGATTTGATAAATCTCATTTGTAATACGATAGCTATGCTATTCAAATTTGTAAATATCTTAATAGAGAAATAAAGTAATTTTGTCCTTTAACTTGTCACTTAGACAAGTATGTAAAAATTTCTATATGATCTTGAGAGTGTTACGTAAAACTTAGTTTCATAAAAACAATATAGGAAAATACTTTAGGCATAATCAATTCTTTGTCTTTTACCCCTTCCATATGACATAGACTTTTAAGAAAGATCGAACAGATTTTGAGTCTAATTTAGTGTTTCTGTCTAAATTTGGGTCAAAGTTGCAATTGTATGATACTTTACATTTTCGATCTACCAGGATCTAAGCATGTTTGAATCCTATTTTTGTCCTAATCTCTCTGGTCTAAACAATATTTTCTCAATATATTTTCAAAACTAGTTACCTTTAATTGCATTATTGTGAATAAATCTTGGTATTAATATTTTGTTACATTTGTTCCATTGGGACACAATATTTGATGCTTACTACTTGGTTGCTAGTGTGCACTTGCACAAGATGGAAAACCTTTTATTTCAAAGCTTTTCGTATTTAGGTAACACGTTTTCTTATAATTATTTGAAATAATCACCAAAACTTATTTAATAAACTTTTTGAACTTATTTTTAAAACTTCGGGACTTTAAAGGTATATTTTGTATGCTTGGTCTTATTTTGTTCGTGATCTGAAAAATATATTAGAAAACAAAGAATTTAGTAAAAAATAAAAACAAATTCTTTTTTCACTATTCGAAAACACGTTTAGTTTTAATTTAAAATTTTGAAATTTGAATTCAGAATTAAAAATTTGTGTTTGGTTGTGAATTTGAAAATGTAATAGTATATCTTACGTCCACAATTTCTGAAAACAAAATCTCGCAACAAAAAAGTGATAATTTATTGTTTTTCAAAATGCATTATTTCGAGTGTTGTCTTTAGAAATCATTTTTAAAAACATGTATACCAAACACATTTTAATTATTTCTTTTTGTATTTTTTGTTTTTGAAAACATAAAACCAAAATGAATCACGAACCAAATGAGGTCTAATTTTTTTTATCAACATGTCGATATTTTCACGTTTTCATGGGTTCGATATCAATATGAGGGGGTGATCGATATTGTTACATCATAGAAAATTCTACGAAATACATAAAAATAAACATCAAAATACCACTATAAATAAGAAACATGTTTACTTATTTGAAAATAACAAAATATTTATTCACTAATTCAAATTTATTTTTCTAATTTTTAATATTTTTTTTAAAAATATTGATTGAAATGAAGATATATCAATATTTCATCGATACTTCCTTAAAATTAAGACTTTGATATTTCCATAAACATTATACCTTAAATCTTAGACCCTAACTTTAATCTTTATGTTTATATTTATATTTATTATTATTATTTTTTATTTATAAGTTTTCCCCTTATTTTTCATTTAAAGTCCCCGATTAGACGATTTTACCCTCACCATCATGATGGCAGCTGCTTAAACTGAAAAGAAAACAGGCAATCTGATAGTCGTGAGCAAGAACATCGATCGGAGAAATGGCGTCGGTGGTGCGGGGGATTCTGAAATCGATCAAAGACAAAGGGATCGGCACTTTCTGGAGAGAGCTCAAGGAAGAAGGCTACTTGTAATATTTTCCTTCCCTACTTTTTGTTTTTCATCCATGGTTTATATGCAGTCCCTGGGGATTTTGTGGGGTTTCTTTTTAGGTAATTTGACTATTGTTAACAAATTCGAGAATTCGTGTCCTTTATTTCTTGTTTGCTTAATCGATGTGATGTATTGGTGTCTCTCTTATTGGTCTGAAGATCGCCGTTTCAATGTTCAATGACTATGGGTGTTTCTTTCGCAATTTGAATGTTTTGTTTCAGTCGCCGACAGTAGGGAAAAGAATGTAACCATTCGTTAACGCACTCTCTCTATGGTCTTAAAGTGGCCTATTTGAGATTGTTTTTGCAGATTTGTATTTCGTGTAGCTATGGAGTGCACTAGTTAACGGGAATTTGCAAGTGAAACGTGGATATTGATACTTTTCGAGTTAAATTCCTTTACTGTATTGTCTACCGATATAATGTAGATTTTTTTTAAAAAAAAAAATTAATTTTCTAAATAGATGCTTTTCGGAACTGGTTGTCTCCGAGTTTCTTCTCCTTTTATATAACTCCCTTCCTTTCTTTGTGAGTTTTGGGAATATCTCCATTAATAGACGCTATCTTCAATTACGTTGTAAGAAAAAAATTGTAGATGTTTTATGTTTTTCATTGTTAGACCATACCTTCAACCATTAATAGACCCTCTCTCACTAGCGAGTTGGCCTTTGATATGCTTTGGAGGATTGGGATCCTTGAGAAAGTTAGGTTCTTTTCCTAGCAAGTCTTACTTGGTTGAGTGAACACTTTGAATAGGTTTCTGAGAAAGATAGTGTTAATAGAAAGACATTTCCTCCACCTCTCAAATAGAAAGACATCTTATTATGGTTTGATGAGATGTGTGCTTTACTGTAAAACATTTGGGGGGACAAACAATAGGGTGTTTAGAGGTGTAAAGAGGGACGCTTGTGATGTTTGGTCCTTGGTGAGGTTCCATGGTTCTCTTTGGGCTTTGATTTTGAAGACTATTTTTGTAATTATTCTCTCGGTAGAATCTTCTTTTAGTTGGACATCCCTTTAGAGGGGTTATTGCGGGCTTGGTTTTTTGCATGCTCTTGTATTCCTTCACTTTTTTCTCAATGAAAAAAGAAAAAAGTTGTTTTTATAAAAAAATGATTAAGGTTTATTTTAAATATACTCGTGTGTGTAACTGAACTTTAGAAATGAGAATTCAAGAGCATGAAGCATGTTTGGCTGTTTAAGGACATTTTAAATGAAATTGTTTGATTATATTCTTACCTGGAAATATTTGAAAAACAGATGATCAAATAATGGAATTGTGTTGATAAATATTTGTTTGCTTTAATGAGGTTTTTGAACTAAAATTAGTGGGGTCTGGGTAGAATAGTGTAATTTGAAGGACTGGAGGAAGGAACATAAAAATTCTTGGTATGTGCATGTATGTATTGTTGTTGTAAATAATTAGTTTACTTTTTTGTTCATTTTGTAAATGGATACTGTCTCTGTTTCTCCATCGATATTAGAATCTGATTGTGTTAACTGTTATCTATTTATTTTGAATCTTGCAGGAAATGCCTAGGCGATGGAAACCTATTGTAAGTTAAATTTTCCATGCAGTATTATGCTTTCCTTTCAAATGGTTTGTTACTAACACCCCCTCTCTCCTCGCAACACGGATGTGTATGCAAAAAAATCACGGTTGCCTCCCTTTACATTTTAGTTTGATTCAGAAGTTTTCCTCACAAACTCAAGTTGTTCACCATTCTACCACTTGAGTTTGAGGGAGGGTGTTAAAAGAAATTAGGGTTTATTGTTTGTTCCTATTTTATATGTTCCATATTTGTATTTTTCCTTTATTAGTAATTTGGTCTCTATTTATTCACCAATGTAATAAGTTATTATGTACTTTGATTTATTCAATATATTATATAAAATTATCACCTCATCATACAGATCCCTTCTCAAATTCAAATTCCATCCATTATGATCATCGCTATTGTCTTGGATGGTGGATTTTTTTGAGCAGCTGGAGTTTCATTTATCTTTCAGCCTTCTGTCATGCCAAAAAGAAGTACTAAAACCATTTCCCACCTTTATGTTTACTCGAACCTTAAAAAGGTAAAGGTGGAAAAGGATGGGTCTCCAAGGTCCTCTTGTATATTTAGGGAAAATGGTGATCATTTTGTAAGGAGAGCCATATTTTTAAGGGTACTACCACCCTTACCAATCAGTAAAGCGATACCTTTCACATTTATTTGGCAACTTCTTCCACTATGATCAGCCACTCTTCAGAAAATATATAACACCACAGTAGGGGGAGCTTATGGTATTTTGTGGGGATTGTGGGGCGACAGAAACAATAAAATCTTCAAAGGATGAGAGATGTCTTCTAGTGATATTTAGTCCCGTATTAGATTCCCCGTTTCTTATCTTTCTATGTAAATTATGCATTTTATTTGGTTTAGAGGAGTAATCTTTATCATCTCTAATCTTTTCGTTTTTCTTTTTAGGCAAACAAAGATCCACAACATTGGTGCGACACTTGTGGGTGTTGATAAGTTTGGTAATAAATATTACCAGAAAGTTGATGAAGAGACTCAATATGGTATTTTTTTTTTGTCTAACTGGTTTTTATTTGAGTTTCACGATGTTACTACCTGTTTTCTATGGGTCAAGGTTGAGATGTGTAAACCAATGCTTAATAAACTTGTCATTTTAGGTTTATATTTGCTTCTGGTAGATTAAGTTGCTCGAACACTTGAACGGCAAGTATTTTATATTCGGAGAAAGAATGTTTAATTGTTAAAAGTACGATTTCCTTTTAGAAACTCTGCCGCCCCATTGATGTAATATTGTTGATGTTCGATTGATTATATTTCTTGTTACAAAGTGATGCCGTACTTTTTTCTGTTCAAAACTGCTCAATTCCCTAATCCTACCTAGCTGCTGATAGCAGTGTTTTAAAAAGCCCTCTAGGTGCGCTCCTAGGCGCAAGGCACAAGTCTAGCGCCTCGCTTTAGAAAGGTGAGACTCACAAAATAAGGTGCGTCTCAGGCGTGCACTTTTTATGAAGCCCCAAGGTTCAAAGCCCTGGGCCTCGGAACTTTTTCATTATTTTTAGAAAATAGTAATAATTAGGGGGTTTTCTTCTTTATTAACTAAAAAAATCAAATTTACTAAGCCTAAATACAAAACTTTTTGTGGTTAGGGGTTTTTTCCTTCCGCATTTCCACTTCAACTATGCTTTCTCTTCTAAATGTAGTACTTTTATACATAGTGCGTAGAAAAAAACCGCTTTTTTTTGTGATGTGCACTTAATCCCTGAAAGATTATTACACTTTATTACGCTTTGAGCAACACTGGCTGACTACAAACTTGAAAAAAGCTTGCTGGATCAAATAGTCGTTACCTTCGAAAGTGTAACCAAGAAAAGGAATTCTTTACTTATATAGGATGAAACCAGGTAAGTGAAATCAAGAAAAAGGAATTTTTTACTTATACAGGATGAAACCTTTTTATTTTGAATATCTAATTAACAATTATGCTTGTTCAGTGTTCAGTGTTCTCTAACCTTCTAGTTTTATGTTTTGGGGAATGATGAGGTAGTGAATTTGACGTTTCTGTAGGTAGGCACAGGTGGGTTGAATATGCAGAGAAGGGTCGATATAATGCTTCTCAGGTGCCACCCGAATGGCATGGCTGGCTCCACCACATAACTGATCATACAGGAGACGAGGTAATTCCCATGCTCTTAAATTTCTCAACTAGGCTTTGAAAAAAATTGTTAACCAAAAGTTGATATATTATTAAACTATTATTTTATTTGCCACATGTGTCCAAATATAAAACAGCAACTTTAATGACTCATGTTGTTTCTTGATACATTTTAGCTATTAGATGAAGAAACCTAACTGAAATTTTTCTTGATACATTGGGGTTAAAATTGAAATTTTGGAAGATTAAGGACAAAATTGAGAGTATTTACTTTAATAATAAAATAGAAGGAAGAACCTTTTCACCTTGCCATGTATTAAGCAATATGAAAAATGTGTTGCAGCTTCTGATGCTGAAACCGAGTAGGTATGGAATTGAACACAAGGAGAACTTTTCTGGGGAAGGTGAAGAATTTATCTACCATTCCAAGGGACATGCTCTTAATCCTGGACAGAGAGATTGGACTCGATACCAATCATGGCAACCAACCAAATCATAAGTAATTTGTCTTCCAACAATCCCTTTGTGCAATTTGGAAATCCTTGGGATATTGGTTTGTCTTTTTTCCTTTCTTCTAAATAAGCGACTTGTTGTCTATGCAAGCTGTGAATTATTTTTCATTATATTTTACTGCACAACAGATGAGGAATTTTCAGCATGGTACTGATTTTCCAAGTTTTAACAAATTCATTGTTGTGCTAATCTCCTGTCAAGTTGTGTTCTTTTGGTGCCATGTAAAATGTTACATCTTATTAGCGGCTACTATGATAGAATGTTATATCATTCAGTGTGTTCTAGATGTAATCAGCTTAGCCTTTGGGCGTGCCTAAAATGAAAGCTAAGTAATATTTGGTGTCTCTAAACGTTTGAAATCTGCGTTGAATACTGGTATTGGTAGATCATTATCTCTCACTGGTAAACAGTGAAATTTTGCTATATTTGTAAATATTTTCGACAATTTCACCGTTTAAAACAATTGCCAAACCTTATTTTATGAAATTGGAAAGTTCTTTTCCTTGGAGGATTGAGGTGAGCAACAAATGTTCCTTATCCTTTTGAAAGAAAACTGGAGTTCTCTTTGGTGTCACTTCAATTGTTCATCTGTTGGTTTATTTGGACAGATTGAAACTGTAGGATTTTCCCTTCAATGTTTCAAAGCCTATTAGAATCTTATTGATCAAACAAGATTGAAGTTATAGAACGTATATTTTAGGCATGGGAAGACAATGTAAACACGAAGCTTACTTGATATAAAATTTAGGATAATCTTACTTTTTTTTTTCTAAATAATAAAAATGTATGCTAATTTATAATTGGAAAGACACCACTCTTGCCCATTGAGTAAAACATTTTGGACGCGTTTGGAGCAATGAATGTGATATTGTAGTCATAGGTTATTATAGGCAGGTTATAATAATCTGTGATGACGTATAGATTATTTTAGTTTTTAGATTATAATAATATGTGTTTGGGATGTAAATTATTTTAGTTTGAAAAAGAGCTACTAAACACTAGCAAAAAAAATAAAAAATTCTAATGTAAAATAGTAAAAACTAGAATTTTTTTAAATTAAGACCCGTTTAGAGATTGACATAGGATTCAAATTCTGTTTCTTTTCAAATTTTCTTGTATTTATATTCACCTAATCTTCAGGTCTTGGTTGCATAGAAAAAGGAATTCTCCAAAAACACCAAAGTTAGACTGAAATGGCTTTCTCAATTCTGTTTGTTAATTTTCAAGTGAAATGACTCGACTTTAAAAGCCTCTCCTTTTATTAACCATAACTTCTAATGCTCTATATGAATAACCTTTGACAACTGTGACCATTTAGATTTTGAACTTCCCTATAAACAACTTCAATTTATAGTTGAAAAGAATGTTGGACAACACATATTATGCCACAACTTTGATCCAGACTTGGTCTATGGCATTGCAATTGTTATTATTTTTATTGCTTTTTCAATATCAATAGGCCATAATGAAAAGCAAACAAGTTACAACAGACAATTGTTAAAGGTTTCCAAGCGTCACTGATTACATTGAACTACTATTCTCAACCAAAATTGATTGGAGGAACATTCTGTACTTATACTCCTTTGAATATTCAAGACATTAAAGGTTCCTTGGGAAAAGATGGAAAAATACATGCCTTTGCTCAAACTTCTCAATGTTATTTTAGCAACTACATACAATAGTTTACATCGATTTGTACTGGGGTATTTCTTTTTCTATGGTATCTTGAACTTTTTTGCGAGCCTCAACGTAGGGAAAGCAGTAAAATGGCAAAGAAGAAAGTCACTCAAATGCCAGCCTCTGTGTGCTAACTAATGAAGCATACTGACCTTTTTGAGCCAGAAGTTCCAAATGAGTTCCCAGCTCTACAATTTTTCCATCAGAACAGAATGCAATTTGATGGGCATTTTGAACTGTACTCAATCGATGTGCGATCACCAATGTTGTCCTTCCCTTCATTAGAAGGTTTAGAGCGTCCTGGACCAGTCGCTCACTAACTGCATCTAGTGCACTGGTTGCCTACACACACACACAAAAAAAAAAAAAAGGATTGCATCATGATCCGGGACTAGGATGACTTTGAATTCCTGGGTCGAGTAGGCTACGCAAGAGGTCTCTTCTCTAGCAACAGGGCAGGAAGAGGAATGCAGTTGACATAGAGGACGTGATCAATACAAACTTACCTCATCAAGTATAAGGATTGGAGCATTCTTAAGCAAAGCTCTCGCAATTGCAATTCTCTACAATGGTAAGTTAAATGTCAGTATCTCTCTCTCTCTCTCTCTTCTCAAACAAACGAAATTTCTAGTGATCTCTTTGTTGCAATACCTGTCGCTGGCCACCGCTAAGAAGGCCTCCGCGTTCACCCACTGGCGTGTCATAGCCCTTCCAGAATATGACTATGTTAATAGCAAGAAATGAACTAGGAAAACAAAATACGACCATTCAAGAAGATAGTAGACCTGAGGAAGTGAAATAATGAAGTCATGAGCGTTTGCAGCTTTGGCTGCCTTTATAACTTCATCCTTTGTTACATTATCATCTGGAAGTCCATAAGCAATATTCTCTCCAACAGACACCGAAAAAAGAACGGGTTCCTGAATCATCATCTCATTAGTTTTTCTGTTCTTTTTTCTCCCTTTCCTTTTCTTTTTATAAACAAGAAAAATAATATATAGACTAGGGCAATCATTATGTTCAATTATAATATTAATGTTCAACGTTCAATCTTTAGCCTCTCAAGGCAAGTACTAAGTAGTATGGTAGTGTTCAATGTGAGTTTAAGTAGGTCAAGATATTACTTGATTCACTATTGAAACAGCCCGAGCCCATTCTCTCTTATCAAATGCTCGAATATCTTCACCAGAAACTTTTATCTGCCCTTGCTTTGGCTGTAGAATAAGCATATCAATGTCATGAACCAATCTATATATTACTGAACTTTGTTGATATAAAAGGAAAGTTTCACCTCATAAAAACGTGCCAACAGCTGCACTATTGTACTCTTTCCTGCTCCACTAGCGCCCACTAGTGCCGTTATGGTTCCACATTTAAGGGTTAAATTCAAACCGCTAAGAACGTTAACGTCAGGTCTCAAAGGATAAGAAAAGCACACATCTGCAAGACAAGAAACGAGCACATATTAACACATTGATTCATTTCTCAAAATGCCAAAGCAAGATAGTTCAATTGGCATGCAATATTTGTTAGCGACCAAAAAATCTATAGTTCAAATCTCCTCACCTTTAGTATAAGTAATTGACCTATAGAAAACAAGTTTCTAATCTCAAAGTGAGCACAGAACAATCATTATACTAGTGTATATTTCCTTGAAGAGGAATAGGCATGGAAATGGGATTTAGGAAAGAGATGGTTTATTATAATGTCCGTGTGAGTCCAAATGGTGCCTATGCACATCTCAACTAGGACAATCTCACGCATTCCAGTTATCAAAGAAATTTATCTTTAGAAAACGATGAATTAAGATAGCATTGAACAAAGTTTCACCTACTGAGACGAGTTATAGTATCAACACTTGGCTTAGCAAAGTTTAATTATTCATTAGTTATTATAAAAGTCACTGCACAAATATAGAAAGCACTTGATGGAAAAAAAAAGGAAAAATCAAAATAAATCATCACTGTTTCTACCAATAGATTTATTTGAGTATAAAAGAGACTTTTCACAGTGAATATTGGGAACTGCAAGATATTTACCTTCAAGACAAATATCACCAGACCAAGCAAGATTGATAATGTCACTAGAAGATTTTAGGGCTGCCATGTACTGTGTTTTCACTTGATTATGTTCATCAATAACGCTGGAGAATAACATCTTATATCTAAATTCTTTTTGTTGCATCTCTTTTTCTAATCCATATGCAAGGGCTTCATCAACGTCTTCACTTAAAACAGAATTAATTCTTTCAACAGCGGCAAAAGTTCGACGGAGATCTCCAAATGAATTCACTAATCCTTGAACCTGAAAGTGATTACTTGGGTCAGTAATGAAGAGTGAGATTATTGAGAAATAGAAACCAAAGAGGAACATGACTCACAGCAAATGTTAACGTGAAAGTATATCCAATAAAAGAAGCCATGGTTCCAACAGAAAGTTCACCCTGTAAGGAGATAATATGAATACTTAGAGATGGACGAAACAAGGTCAAGAATAATCTTATTATTAGATGAAATACAGATACACACATAGATATATAAATTTAAATGAAATATAAATAATGAAGAAGGAAACAAAACTTAAATTGATAGAGTGAAATTACAAAGGAATATTTAAAAGCCAACATTACAAAAAGGCATACTATCCAAAGTAGAAGAATACAGAGGACCTCAATCTAGAAGGACAACTCATTTCTTTTACTTGTAGATTAGAAGGTATTGCAATTGCACCGCAAACTTTAACTGTAAAAACTAAACCCTCAAGCCTGGAAAAAATTGGACCCTTCCATTACCATTAAAAGTTTCATTTATGAGAGAGAAAAGTCTATTTCTCTAATAAAATCTCTTTAACTCTCTATCATACCTTTCTCTCTAAAAACGTGTATAGTTCTCATCTACCACACTACAGTAGAAAAAGGCTACATTGCTCTCTATAACACTATTCTGTCCCCAAGAAAACCCCAATGTTTCACTATACCTAAACATTAAAACACTTAGAAATAAGTAGGAAATTTTTTGGAAATTACCGCTTTCACTTTGTCTCCTCCAAGCCAATACAATGTCATAAGCGAAACATAAACAGCGACTCTAGTTAAAGATTCATTCAGAGATTTAAAAGTCCCAAGTGATATGCCACTGCTCTCATATGCAATAACCTGCCAAAATCCAAGAATAAATAAATAAATAATATTCCGGAGACTAACATGGGACTAAGATTTATCTGAAGGCACCTTCACAGTTCCTGATAATATCTTACCTGGCGACCAAAATTGAACATTTGACGCTTTTCACCACCAAAGGACCTCACCTGTATCAACGTCTTTGTATCTCAACAAAAGCAATCTAACGAATTCTATGGGTCTGGTTTTTCAAATTTAGTGAGATAATCCATGCAGCAAAGTATTTTGAACTCACAGTACGAATTGCAGAGAATGTCTCAGTTGCACAATCAGCCATGGATGCTTGGGCTAATCCATGGGCTTTAAATACAGGAATAGTTGATCGCTTGTATACAGCTTGGGAGAAATGAAAGTTAGCATTTCAATTTGAGAAAACACAAGACATGAAAATTGGTGTAGCCTATAGCTTTCCGTTATAACTGTAACTCGCTTCTCCTTTATCTTTTCCTGGTACACCGGCTATCATTTTGGATGCCTAAGTAGAACATGTGTGTTAATTACAGGTAATCAGATGGCTGCCTTTGTTAAAGCCATCTGACCTTAACCTATACCTAAAGAGGAAAATGGCTCGTATTTAAAATGGGTTCTAATTGGATTCAAGAAATAACGACAGACTAGGAAAACACACTTTCTCAAAGCTGTGTGACCCTTAGAAAGAGGACTCAATTTGAATTTATAACATCTTTACATTCCCTGAAAGCATCACATAGAAGTAGGAGAGCGTATGCACACGTACAAACATACGTAAAAATAAAAGGGCAGTGCAAGTTGGTCATGATAGTGTATTGCAATGTAATTTGGTAAAAAGTATACAATTGAATTAGAGCGCCAGGCTTCAGTGACTAATGTTTCATCAAGCATAAAAATGTGTTCCAAGAAAGAAGAGAGGAAGAGGAGGAGGAAGAGTTTGTCTATATGAATACTGTAAGAGAAAATAACAAGAACCCCAGAAGAAGCAAGCTGAACAGACAAACTTACCCACTGAAACAGATACCGTAAGCATCAGCAGGCCAAGAATAGGCGCAAGCTGGGGGGACAATGCAAATAATATACATATTGTTCCAATCACCTGTAGGAAACAACACATATGAGCCCAAGATCGAACTATTCAGTGAAGAATGAAATGAAAATAAAAAATTACAACTTTGTTAAAGGTTCACGAAATAGGAAATTATGTTCAACCACGAACTAACCAACTAAAAACCTTGGTCATATTTTTCAACAACACAGTTACAAGGAATATAGAAAGTAAGTAAAAGACTGGACACAAAATCCAAGAATATAAAAAAATCAATGAGAAAAACCAGTTCAGATAAGAACATTACATATCAATCAGCAACAGTGAAACAAATCTATATGCCAAATACAGGCAACACACAGCTCACTTGTACTTGGTGAAGAGTAGCTTGCCTCAGTGAACGCTCTGAATCCACGATCCCTTGAAACATTCTCACTCACCACATCCTTGAGAGATCCCAAATCAGAAGTTAACAATCCGGTAATTTCACCAACCTTAAAAAGGAAAAGTCCAAGTCAATTCAATTGAAATATTTGACTATCTAGATAAATATATAGGAAAGGAAGAGTTTATAAAATCACTATTCTATGGAGTTTGAATAAAGATGACAATATCCAAGCTACAAATCCTTGTGCCCTAATTGGTGCAGGCAGTCTCTAAAGAACAATAGAGAACAACATGCAGAACGTCTTTCCTTTGTAGTCTTTTTACTGCCAAGATTTAGCATAAGCTACTATAAGGCCTCCATAATCCGAAAGTTTAAGAGGTTCAATATACATACCTTGTATCTGTCAAAGAATTCCACCTGAGAAGGAAAAGGAAGAATGTAAATCAGAAGACCAACAATTTCACATATTTACTTGGCGTGGCAAAGCTGTGATAGAACATTCAGCGTAAAAACTGTCAACTTCAATAGCACGGTATTTTGAAAATAAAACTAAAAGACACTCCAACACTGTAATTAACAAAATATTACCTTCTGAATCAGCAACCTTCCAAAAATTTGGGCTCTTAATCTTGACATAACTTTCTCCCACATGAAATTCATGTTTGTAACAAATAAAACCGTCAATATTGGCTCCAATGCATATAAAATTCCAACTGTACTAAGAAGCCTCCACAGGGACCCAGGTTTTGCACCTATAAGTACCTCAAAAAATCTACCTACAAAAGCAAGCCATGAAACCTTCAGGATTAAAAGTAAAACTATGTAACTGAAGCATGCATGCCATTTAGAACGTTGTGTGGATTTCATATCTTTTTCTCTCTCTTTTGGGGGATCAATTTGTCCCTGCAATTGGTACGTGAGTAAAATTCATCCCGTGCTGCAATTCATCCCTACAATTGGCTTAATTTTCATCTTTTTAAGATTCACGACCATGAAAGATTTCTAGTACCAAGGTGGTATGGAAAACTTCTACTCATTGATTCTCACATTAGTAATAACAACTTTTTTTTAAGGCGCTATCTTTTGAAGTATTTATTTAAATATTTTGTTTTCAAATTCGGGTGTTCTTTTTAATCGGCTTGATCATGTAGCTACATTTTGTGATTGGGTTATTTGACATGGTTCAATTATTTTTTATTATTTTCAAAAGTTTGTCATGGTTCACGGCATGTTTAGAAGTGATTTTGAGATGGTCGAAAATCAAATTTTCTTGCCAAAATCACTTTTTCTTCAAATAATGGTGTGTGACATGAACAAAAATTGATTTAAAAAAAATATAAAATCATTTCAAATTGATTTTGAAAGAATTAGGGGATAGGTGATTTTTATTAGGTGATTCTCATTCAATCACTCCCAAAATAAATATCTAATTCAATTTTTATGTAAAATATGGTTGGTTAGCCATTTGTAATTTTTTAAAAGAAATTTAAATATTGGAATAAAAGGTGAGTTGACTATCATTAAATTGTTAATAAAACAAACAACTATAAACGCTTTTGAATTATCTTTTGATATATATATATATACATATATATATATGTGAACATATATCAACCATGCATACATGAATTTAACTATAAATAAATAGAAATAAATCTTTATCATAATTAAATAATTATTTCTCAAATCGAAAATACAATTACTAATTGATAACTTTAAATATTAATCTTTGGAACCAAACACAATAATTAAAAAATCATTTTTAAAAGTTTGCTATCAAATATAAATTTGATTATTTAAAAACCAATTTTACAAAATCAAATGTACTCATATTTTTTTTCCTTCTAAAATCAATACCTCAGCTTGGACTCCCAAACACACCCTCAAGTATGATTTAAGAGTTAATACACAGTATCAAGAGCAACAATTACCAACTTAGAATTCAAATTGATAGAAAATTGAACAATCCCAAAAGCAAAAAAAAGAAAGAAAAATTGCATAAAAAATCATACCAGAGAAAAACGGCATTGAAAGAGTACAAGAAGTGCAGCAAAGAAGAGTAAGCAAAGAACCCAGAAGCCGTAGCTTATGCTTGGTCAAAAGCTTCAAGAACAACCCCAAATTCAAGACCCCAACATCCCGAACCTGGGAATCGGAGGCGTCATCAACCTTGGGGTCGGACTCGCTGACATTAGGGTCCGACGCAGGGCCGGTGACATAAGCGAAAGTGGAACTGCTACTACGCTTGATTGGACCATTAAAGGCCTTGAGCGCTGGTAGAGTTGAAAATGGCGCGAAGGAAGATGATGAACGGAGGAGGGATAGAGAGGAATTGGGAAGTTTGGGAGTTTGATTGGGGAAGCGAGAAGGGTTAAGAGTGAAAGGGAGAGAGAGAATTGGAGAAGAAGACATGGAAGAAAATGGAGGTTGGTGAAAGGGATAGAGAATTGAATTTTTGGGTTTTGAGTTATTTTTTCTGGTGGAGATTTAAAAGTGATAGACATAGGCATGAAGAAGGAGGAGGAAGGAATTAAGCATGGAGTTGGGCATGTTCTTCAATTTCTTGTTTGTTTGTTGTCAAAATCAATATTTATTTACATTTTTTCTCTTTCTACTGGCTAACCACTTGTCTTTTCTTAGCCAATTGATGATAGTTACTAGTTATAACCATAGTGAGTAGTTTTTCTCGACCAATTTCAGGTGATGACTTATTAACTAAATCTCGATGGTCGATCTCGCTGGAGAGTTACTGAGAACTAGAGTAACACATTTTGCAGTGATAACCTCAAATTTTCATTATTAAAAATTGAACCATCAAACTTATATAAGCGATAAAATTGTTTCAAATGATAACCATTGAACCCACAAATTATAAAACTGTTACAATTCCTACAATCACGTAAGTTCAAGAGTCAAATTTTAACATTCGTATCAATTTGAGAGCTCAATTTTTATAATTGAAGTGTTGAGTATGTATAACAACCATGGAATTTACCCATTTTTTTAATCCAACTTCTAACTATGCGATTCATGTGATAGTTGAGTTAGACTCGATTTTTTTTTAATAAATATTAATTTTGTCCTTACACTTTACACACCGTAATGATTTAGTTTCTATTGTAGAAAGTATTACAAAACTCAACTATCTTGTCCCAAAATTTATTTAGTTTCTAAACCTGACACTTAATTTTGATGAGATTTTTTTATGGCAGGGACTAAATAATCAAGAACCCTAACAACAACTTTTTATCTCGAACACTCCTAAATTTCAACAAATTTGAGAGTACAAAGATTAAATCATAGCAAAGTTAACTAAATTATTATTTTTACAAAATTTGAGGGACACCACATATTCATTAACCTATATTTTTTAAATAGTTAGTAAGAAATCTGTAGGTTCAAAAATAATTTTGGGACAAAATAGTAATTTCTTTAAATTTTGTAATCTAAATTTCCAATTTCGTGATTCTCTTTGCTTCATCAACAGGAAGCTCTTCTCCTGCTCCTCACTCCCAAAGCGGAATCTGGGAATCGAATTCAAGGTATTCATTTTCCCTTAAATTTCTCCCATTTTCCTTTCGTTTCTGTTCTGGGTTCCTAAATTTTTCAATTCTAAGATGAATTTTGTTAAGATTTAAACCTTTTTGTTATCTTTGTTTGGCGGGATTTTTGTTTTCTGTAGTAAATTTCAGCTGAAGTTTAGTGGAAAGGTGGATATTGTTTCTTAAAATTGAATCTATGCGTTTGCGGCTTATTGTTATCGTTGTTCAATGTTAAATTAGAACACGAATCCTCTGTTTTTGTATTCAAAATCCCTTTCAGATTCCAGGCATTGCTCGATTTATACTGATTTCATGCACCATTGGATGATAATTAGCCTTGTGGGTAGTCTTGGGTAATTTTTCTTTTCTTCACAACATTGCCAAATTTTAGCCTTTGTGTTCTATGTATTAGTGACTCATCAGTTTAAGCAAAATACTCTTTAATGATCTCAGGTTCTCAACATTTTATTCAGTCATATAGGAAGTGAAACTTTGAATGGCACAATCTGCAAGTTTAGTCCATACTAGCCTCTTAAATTATGGCTTTACTCCCAAAATGAATCCTTCGTATTGGAGATATGATACGGTTAAATCACGACCATCCCCTCCTCGTAGCGTTCGTGTCAAAGCTGTGCAAGATACCGGAGGTCCACGTAGGTTAGTTGATATCATTAGAATCGTGCCTGAGCTCTCGAGAAATTACTTTCGAAGTCCTTCGAGGAGAGCCCTTTTCGGAGGAATCTCATTGTTGGGTGGCTTTTATGTGGCACAGACTATCTCATTGTCATTTGGAGCTTTAGGAGTAAATGATGTGATTGCTGCTGTGGTATGCGTTCTCCTTACCGAGTATGTTACTAGATTTTATTACAGTCGACCGAAGGTAACTTTCCCCATTGCTCTACTGAACAACTTCAAAATGGGATTCACTTATGGTCTTTTCATTGATGCTTTCAAACTTGCTAGTTAACAGCACTTGATGAAACCATTCTGTTGGTAGCTATAGCATTTACATTTGTAAAGTTCTTTGAGAAATAATTTTGGTCTATATCTTTATCTTTACAGCTTGTTCTAATTGTTTTTTATGAACTTTTTTCCATTTTCCCTCTTTGTTTCTTCTGTATATTTTCAACATGCAGTTTACATTGAAGAATTAAATGTTCTATTCACCCTCAAATGGAATATAGTAACATATTTGAATGTAATTGATATGTTTTAAGAGTTTAGTTCTTGTTCATGTATTGAAATGCATCCCTGGCAATGGAGAATTATTTGATTGAACTGCTTCTTTCCAAAAAACTATAGAATTGAAAATGCGGTACAATATCCAAATCTCGAAAAATTATTGAATGAGGTCACTGTAATGTGGCTACCCCTAATAACAAACTCGTAGTTAATGATAACTGCACCTTCCTATGTCTAATGATATTTCTAACTTCCACTCAACAGACCAATCCGAGCATAGTTAATTTTTAGATGAGCATAGTTTAACTGGTTTAGGTATATACACTTTAACTGACTAAGAGATTAGTAATTCGAATCTGTATTCCTAACGGTATTTGTGCCTTTCAAATATTGTACAACAGCAGATAAAAGTTTGGGTGCTGACCATGAATACAAGGTAAATTCTGAACTTTGGCAGATTCGTTAATGTTCATTCTGCTGTATTTGATTTCATATACAATCAACATGATTTGACTAACATGAAATATTTAACAGCATTAATCTTGATTGCTAATGCTCTAAAATACTGCTGATTATTTTTTTTTTTTTTTGGATTAGATAGTGTTCTGGAAAAGTTAAAGAAAAAAGCATTTGCTGCAGTTTCTTTTCCTCTTAATGATCATCATGTAATTTCTTAGAGATAAAACCATCTCAGAGATTAGGGGGAAAAAAGTATAATTGATCCAAATCATTAATTAGATTCAAGTTAAATCTAACTAGGACAACATAACTTGGTTTTGTTTCCATGATTTTTGTAATTACTTTTAGTAACGAATTAGAGAGGTCCTCAAATAATTTCTCTGATTTTCTGGGTAAGGCAAGTAAAGTTGCTGTTGAATTTTTACTGAAGGGATCAAAAGTTTCTAATTTGTGCAGCAAAGATCTATTGGCTAAGGCTTGGCTAGCTCAAAGTACAACCTCATGGTTACAACCATTTGCATTCTCCGTTCATAACACGGTTGAAAGTGATTTTAGTCATTTCAAAATTACTATCAACATACCCTACGTTATATGTTCGTTAATAATCACAAACGCTCGATGCTATATATGTCAAACAAGAAAATAACTTTGGGTTGATTTTATATGCAATATGAACTCCATTTCATATCATCAGACTCGACGAATCAAATGGACCAATCACATATCTATTTTGGCAAAACAAAAACAAAAAAAAGTTGCTATTTTTAGTGAAATCCAAATGGGTGATAATTATAAAAATGATAAAATGCAGTCCTCGTTTTTTAGGTTTGAATTTATATTCTATTGGTTTTAGTTCTAAATAGTCCTCGTAGCTATAGTTGGCCTAACAAACAAATGAAGAATAATTTTGAGTAAGTTGCAAATATAACAATTAAATTCAAAATATTAGCATATATAACAATATTTTAAAAATATTGCACATATAGCAAAATCTGTTAAGGTCTATCAATGATAGAAGTCTATTATTGGTGGACCATGTTGTAAATATTGGTTTATCACTTATGGACTTTGTTATATTTACATTTTTTAAAAATGTTGCTATATACTTAATTATTATTTCTAAAATTACTACCCATAATTATTATTTCTTCTTTGGTTGATGGATTGTTTATATGTCCATAAATGCATGCATGAAACACGTCATAATTCAAATACAGTAAAATCGTTAGTCACCTTTATAATCATATCATAGAAGAATATATTGTTTGGATTGGATTCTCTCAACTTGTAAAAAGAGAGGATATAACCACACGAAATTTCCCAATGTAACACCATTATTACGTCAAGTATTCGAGTGGATGCATTTAAAACTCTCAAGACACGTCTAAATCTTCTGTAGGCTCTTTGACTAAAAAACATTAATTTCATGACTTCTTAACTTCTTACATTGGAGTCTCTACAACTAGACAACTTTCTATACTTGACAACTCTCCGAACAAAACAACTCTACTCCTTGCTCAATAATTCCCTCGGTTGAATAATTTAAATTGTAATGATCAACTCAATTCACGAAAATGTATTAGTTCTTACTAATAAGCTCAATCCAAAATTGATTGACACGATCAATCTATCTAATAGACCGAATCAAACTCGACTTTAAGTTAAACTTAAAGCACTCATAACATACATTATAAAGTGTTTACATTCATATACAATGGTTTCGAATCTATTACTGTCTATTTCTTGTGATATCATCTCGACAATGACCTCGACTACGATTTAAAGCGTTAGAATCCAACTTCTTTTTTTTTTCCTTTTGCCTTGGGAAACAAAAAAGATGCCCAAAATTGCTTAAAGCTTAAGCCAACAGTTTCATTACTAGACAGCAATGTTTAAATGTAAATAGTGATACACATACCCAAATTGCCACTTATAAAAGCCTTAGCTTATGAATGACGAGGAAGTGGGTGTAGTGAGACACCAAGAAAGGGAGAGAAGTGGGCTCAGTGAGCAAATCAGTTGTAGGGCAGCCCCACGTTGGGCATGGCACTGGAATTAGTTCGGTAACCATTACATTTTTTTTCTTTTATGAATCGCTTAAAATTAAGTCTTTTTATTTTCTTTCAACGGTTTTTATATAAGCTTAATTTTCAAAAATTAGAAAAAAAATCAAATGGTTACCGAATGAGGTCTCGATTATTTAAAATTTCAGGGTTAATTCCATAGACTTTGCCCAGTGGGGGCTGCCCTGTGACTGCTTTTGGCTTAATTTTGTATTGAGATTAATCCCTATGTGCCCTTATTAATTAGGGCATCCAATCACAAGGGGAGAACGCCTTAAGGTAATAAAAAGGATATGATCTTGGTTGTAGTAATCTTCTTTGTTTGAATGATTTTCTATATTTTAGGGTTTAGGGTTTCAAATATAACAAAATAAATTAAAATATTGATAAATATAATAAAAATTTTAAAAAATCTATGAACGATAGACATTGATAAAAGTTTGTTAGTATCTATCATTGATAGATTCTGAATTTTTGTTATATTTGTAAATATAACAGTTTTGTCATTTTACTATATTTATAAATATGAGACATTTTCAAGTATAATAAAATAACAAAAGTATTACAAAATATTGCAAAATTTTGGATTTTATAATGATTAACATTGATAGGCGCTAATAGATCAGTGTCTATTAGTGACATTAATATAAACTGATAGAAGTTTATTAATCTCTATCATGTCAATCTTGATAGAATCTGAAACTTTACTATTTTTTGCAGTTGTTTACAATAATTTTCATATAAATTTATTATTGTGCGGCAAGTTTATACATTTAGTAAGTTATCAATGACGACAAAACAACCTTCACAATTGTTGGAATTAATTTAATAATTATTTCATATATGGATAGTAAATGAAATATAAATTGTTCTTGAGCTATTTAATGGGTATATGATGTGATTTTGATTATGAATATAAGGGCACCCATATTTTTAGAGACGTGAGGAGATAGACCAATGAAGACTTGATGATATCTTCGCATGCGCGCCCCTACTGTTCGTCCGATCGGGCGGGGCAATGAATAAAATAATAATATAATATTTTTTAAATTAAAAATTCATTTATTTGAAATGATTTTTTTTTATTTAATTCAATAGAACTGTTTCTCTAACCATTGAGTTGTTTTGGTTCTTGTGAATCGTTGTGAGCCAATCCTACAAAAAGGCTCCTTTCCACATTTCAGAAGTATCAGAAACTCTCTCCTTATCCGTTCTTCTGTTCTCATCTCCCCCTCTGTTTTCTTTCTCCTCCGTACTCTTTGTTTTTCGACCACAATCCGAAGGTATAGATATTCCAATCGGTTTCGGTGCAGTTTCGATCGAGACAGTTGTTTTATCCTGGGGACGTTGTGGCAATTCTAAACTATATTGCACATCAACCAGATTCATGAAACATCCTAAACCCTAAACATCTTAAAGAGAACGTGATTCACAACTCAACCTTTCCTAATGATCTTCTATTTTGCAGGACTTTTCCTTCGAAGTTGGTGTCTGTTCCATTGCTGAATACTTGATCTGCAGATTTTAGTTTTCATCCATGCCCATGCCCTACTATACGATTGAGTTTTGATGATTTTTTTCAACAAGGAATAGGATGGTAAAATAGTGTGTGTGTCACATATGGCAAAAAATAAATAAATAAAAATAATATCATTTAAAAGCAGTTCAAGAAGAACGGTTGATCAAACATGTTTATCGAAGAAAACCTTCCAATATACTATAATAAGTTATATTATATCAATTCAATTAAAATATATAAATTGTTATAAAAGAACCCTTGAATTTTTTTTTTAGCCTTTGGTTTAATTTTACGAGTGATATTTTCTTTCATAAAATTTTGATCAGACTCTTGAAACAAGTTGCATTAGAGGACATTTGGATTGATTAGGCAATTTTTTTTTCAAAAGGTCAGTTTTATTTTATTTTTACAAACACTCATTTGTTGGATTATATATATTTTCTCGAAATTAAAGTGTTTTTCACACACAAGTCTGCTTGTTTTGCTATAATCAAAGTGCTTCTATTATAGAAGAAGACTATGAAATACTATATATGAACTGGTTGCTGGAGTGATCAACATAGTTGGCTGCATGGTTGTTGTTGGATGTCACATTAGAGGTGATCATCAAAGTTGGCAACTAGAAGGAGTCGTTTCGAAGTTAATCAAGAGGTGGTCTGTCACCAAGATTGGCGGTCAGAGGTGGTATCTTTGCTGGAGTTAGCCATTGGAGTTGAGTTGGTTGCATAAGTGGCTGTCAAAGGTGATCTTCGAAAGTTGGTTGTCATAGGCAGTCTATCGGAGGTGGTTGTCCCAGAATTTTTGGGTGTGAGAGGTGGTGTTTTGTTGGAGGTGGTGTTTGAAGTAATTTACATTAAATTGGAGCTCCAAACACCCCCTACGATCTTTTTACACACTTAAGCTAAGTCACACATTCAGAAGTACGTACCTTTATTAGATTTGTTTAAAGATAGAAAGAGTCTAACAAAACTCAGTAGCATTGTTAACCTAACCATAACTTAACTAGTTTAGACATATGCTCTCTTGAGTCAGAGAATCGTGATTTAAATTAATAGCTCAAATGCATCCAACGCAAAGATAGAATTACAAATTCACATTGTGAAGAAAATTATCAACAAATAAAGAAAACATAAAAACATAAAATAATAATAATAAATTAACACAGATCACAAACAGTGTGTTAGCTATGTATAGTTTATAAGATAGAAGAAGAACCATTTTATTAGAGATAGTAATTCAAAATACATAATAGAAGTACCTCTAGAATTAAAGATAGTAATTCAAAATACATAATAGAAGTACCTCTAGAATTAAAATATTTATACAGTGCACTTCTCTTTTTTAAGATAAAAAACGTAAATAACAAAGAGATGACAAATTAACGTATTTGGTGTGTCGGAAAACTTATTTAAACTTTAATCTGTTAGATTGAGCCTAAGCCTGGTAGCAAGCCAAAGTCAATAAAGATATATAAATTAATGTGATCCATGAAATTGCAATTAAGAGGCTAAAAAACCATAGCATATTGCAATTTTGAAAAATATACAAATCCAAATTCTCATGTGGAATGAATGGATAGTATTAATATTATGTTAATTGAAGTATGCTTATTTCAATAAATTACCTATTGATTTTGTTTAATATATGATGGATCAAAATACCTCCTAATGATAAAATTTGAGTTGTAGTGTAATATAAATGCATTTAATTCAAGAAAATTCACTTTCAATAACACATAATACACGTTGTTGAAATCGAAAAACATTGCTAAAAGTATTAACAATGTGTAAATTAGGTGTCATTGTATACGCGTAGTATAGCCGCTTAACAAACGTTCAGTGAGCTTCATTTAATTTTCTTCATAGCCCATACTATATGCTTTTTCCTTCCCTCAAGATCACAAAGAAAGAATCTCTCATCAATACTCCAAATTAGGAAAAGAACACTTGAAGATATGGATATAGTCTAGGGTACGCAACATGGAATGTTTCTTGATCATATGGGTATACTTTAATTTCTTATTAATTCTTTTTTTTAGAAAGACATCTATATTAGACAACAACAAGGATTAGAATCCAACTGCAAAAGACTAAGGCATAAAGCAGAACGCACAACATGGCAGTAAACGTTCAAGAGAAACACTCTCAAACTCACGGAACATTGCACCAAACCAACCAAGATAAGAAAAGAAACACAAACAGAACAAGCAAAGACAAAGAGAAAGCAAAAAATTAGATTTTTTTTTAAAAAAATATTAAATTTGAATGAATATCCATAGCATAAACCCCTCCAGCATATGTCTTTGTTCCAAAGGGTTTATTCTCTTTATCCCAAAGTCAGAATAAGTGCATATAAAAGCTTGTGGAAGGTTTAGGGTTTCAAATGGCTTATAGTGAAAGGATGATTCAATAAGCAAATCAGTCTTAGGGCAATCTCTTTCTTGGCAGGTTCTTGGCTTTTAAATTATTGATCACACACACACATATGTATATATGTATATATATATATATATATATATATATATATTTATCATAATATTTATTATTTTTGTATCATTTCCTATATAACTTGCCAAAGGAGAGTTGCCCTGTGACTGCTATAGCTTAGTAATGACTTCTTACTCATGTATATGTTTGCCTTTGACACATTAGAAGAAAGGTATGTCCCTTTATCTCATTTTTTTAAAACCAAAGTTTAATTTATGATTATTATATGTTTATATACGCACGTGTTTGCTAACTATTTTGTTAACTTTTTTTTTTCCTTGAATGGACAGATGCAAAAAAAGTTTCATATTGACTCGGGAAAGAAGAGATCTGTAGTGTAAAGTACAATAGAAAGACTTGACCTTCATGTTTAAAGTGAACAATATCTTATCAAATTCATATTTGGTTTGAAAGTTTTACTAGTTCAAAAAGTATTGCGTGAAAAAAATTCCACGGAAAAACCAAAGAACTGATCTATAGCTTTGTATACGTATTTATCATTAGTTTTTATAAATTTATACAAAACATATACTTTTAATCGTGATAATTTTTATATATCTATAGTTGTGAATTAATACGATGTGTTAATCGATCTATAAACGCCTTTAGAATTTAGAACTTGAAATGATTCATTTTTCAATTCAAAATTGAACAAGTCTAATTATAAAAAGTTACAAATATACATATTATAGTAAGCCTAAAATATGAATCAAAATAGCAAAGATAACGATTGGTAACTATTTTGTTCTTAGCTTTCTGTTTTTTAAATGAATGTTTATTTTCTCCCACCTTTTATTAAAATTACTCTTTTACGTACTTATGAATTTGAAATAGTAGAAGACCCAACAAGTGAAAAATCAATTTTAATTGAGAAAGAAATAACATTGCAAGACTTTGAATACATGACCTTAGAACACACAAATGTTGTAAGAATAGATGGGTGCTTATCTGGTGAGATCGGTTGAACATTTCAGGTTATTTCTTAAAGCAAATAAGTAAAAAAAATGTTTAATAAGTTATTGAGTTTTCAATTTTATGTTTAATAAATTTCTAAATTTACATAGTTATTAGATATAAAATTAAAAGTACGTGAGTTGGAGGCAATTGGCAAGTAACACGAAAAAGTGTGGGTACAACATCAGACGCAGGGTCTACCTCCTGTTAGGTTCTCTATGGGAAAATTTTCTAATAATATGCTAGTACGAAATGAGATCAGGTTTATCGATTCGTAATGAAAATTGGTGTAATCGTAATAAAATTATTTTATTGATAGATCAATCGTAATTGGCAGAAATCATTTACGACATGTCAAATAATGAATGATAATAATAAGCATTACTGTAGCACTATAATTTTTTTCAATATTACTCTCTATACTTTGTTACCATTGAGAAGGGTAATACTGGAAAAAGAAAAATATCAAGATTGATGTGATTGGGTACTCTTCAAATAATTTTGAACTTTTGGTTTATTTGATTTAATTTAATAATTTTTTTTTTTGAAAAGTAAAATTTTAAACTTTTAAAGGAAATTGGCCCCTCAAAACACATTTTGTAATGATAAGGAATTTATAGAAATAAAATTTAAATCAATTTACATAAATAAAACGATAATTTAAATAATTTAAGTTTTGTTCGATAATAATTTATAATTTATTTTTAAAAATTAAGTTTATGAAAGGTTACTTTCTCACCCTATGACTTTCTTTGTTTAATTTCAAATTTCAAATCATATATGAAGAAATAATTAATTGTCCTTTATTGTTTAAATTTTATCACGAATTCTAATATTTTTTTCTGTAAAAAAAAACGATACAGCAAAATGAACTAAGATGTTTATAAAATATAGCAAATTTTTAGATTTTATCAGTATTTTTGTTTATCATTGATAGAATTTGATTTTACTATAATGTATAAATATTTTCAATAATTTTATCATTTACAATAATTCAATAATTTATCGTGATTTATGGGGGATTTTCTAATGAGTTAAAAGCAAGGTTTGATAAAAGATAGAACAAGTTAAGCAGTGATTGGATGGACAGTCAAAGAATTCCTTCTTTTTCTTTTTATATATATATTTTTTTCTAATTTAAAAAATAGAAATATAATTTTATTTTGATCTTTTTTAACTTTTTTGAATATCATAAATTATGGTGGTGTGTGTGCAGATGCAACTTTTGCTTTTTCATCATTTTCTGAAGAACAATCATTTTTTCAACATCTCTTTTCTTTAGATCTTGACTTCTTAGTCAAAATGGAATAGATAAAGTAAAATAAACTATTTTATGGCCCATTTTTCAAAAGTTTATAAACAAAATATCAAATAATTTAGATGTAATATATAAGTCATTCTTATATCACGGGTTAGAAGTGTAAACGCAATTTTTAGTTGGAAAAAGAACGATCTTAATTTAAAAGAAAAGAATATAATGATTATGAGTATATAAATGTGAACAATTATCTTCTTTGGTGTGAGACATTTTAGGTGGTATCAAAACCAAAGTTATGAGGGTATATATTATCAGTGGGTGAATTATACATTATGAAGATATGTGGAGGTTATGTTGTTCTTATCAATTAATATCATATTTGTTTGTGTGAGTGAGATCTTTAAGGGTTTTGAATAGAAGTAGTGAGTCTTGTAGATGAATTTCCGGATCAAACAGAATGGGTTTGGAATGCAGCAAGAAAGTAGAGCCCTATCAAATCAGATGGATTTAGATTCGAGAGTAGACCTAAGTCGAGTAGATTGGCAAGAAAATTGAAAAATATATCTTTGTTTGAGGGAAGAGAATAATTTCATTCATAATCACGTCGTTAAAAAAAGTAAAGAAGAAAATATTCACTTGAATTTCATCCGAGCAACACATATATATTTGAAAAATTATTTTAAATGACAAAACTAAATGTTAAAAATAATTACAAAAATATAGTAAAATATCATAGTCTATCTACGATAGATCACGATAGACTACTTTTTAATATATCGTTTTTTTTAAGCAAAAACAAATCATTTTCTCACAAAGACTTCCAAATTTCTGATGTTTAACCTCTTCCAACCTTTTAAAAAAAAAAACCAACCAAATAACATTTAAATAATGACCAACTTGAAACTTGAAAGAAACATTTAAACATTAAATTAGTAATAAGATGTGATCGCGCGTGTGTGTGTGTATATATATATATTTTGATTGACTTTATAGAGACTGAATTGAATTTATATAATTAGAAATTAGAAAATAATATTATGTTCCCATTTTAAACTATAAAATTGTTAATCTATCCTGAAATATTTGAATAAAACCATTTGGAAATGACAATAAATATATATATATATATATATATATTTATATATATATTTATATATTGATATTGTAAAGTTTAGGTTCTTGTGAGGGTAACAGCTCAAATGAGAAGTGAATAATATTAATTTAGAACAATAAATAATGCAGCTGGAGATGGGTATGATTTGAACAAATTTTCCACATTGTGTTCAACTCCACATATTCCATTTGTTTTAATGTAATGTGAAAGACCTTTTTTATTTGTTTAATATTAATAAATAAATAAATTCTGATTTATTTTCGAATATATAAAAATAAACCAAAATATTTATAAATATAAAAAATTTCATAATCTATTAATCATAGATCTCGATAGACTACTATATCTGTGTCTATCAGGTCATAATAGATACAAATAATAGTTTATTGTAATCACCATGACATTTTTATATATTTGTAAATATCTTAAGTAGTTTTTCCATTCCTAAAAATTAATCGATTTCGTTGATATATATTTATGTTATATTAAATAATATTTCATTACCTTTTTATGTCTTTTTTTTTTTAATCCCAAAAGGGAGTTCACCACTAACATAAAATATAGAGCGTCTCCAACCCCTTGTCTTTATGAACAAGTCTAGGATTAATCCAATTTATATATTTTTTTTATTTTAAACTTTCAAAATGTAATCATTTTAAGCATTGAGAGTTTCATTTTTTCCGACAAAAAGGTTTGAAACATACGTACGAAAACAAGATTTAGAGGTGTTTTGAGACATCGAGTTGAGTTAACAAGCTTCAAATTGTTTAGTTTTGAAAGTTAATTTAGTATGTAGAGTTAATAACCTTTGTTTAAAGCGTAGAGTTGTTTAATTTGAGTTTAAAAATTTTGTATTTGGAATGCAAAGTTATTTAACGAAGATTCACGTGAAAATTTGCAAGAAAATAAGCATAATTTTCAAAAAAAAAAAATTATGTTAACCTAAAAGCTTAAACGAATGGTTTAGAACAAAGAACACTCGCATAAAATCTAGATATCCAAAAAAAAAAAAGTTTAAACCAATTTAAAATTACATCTAATATAATATATGTACAATTAGTTTTTGTTTAAAATAATATTTTTTGGTCATTTTTAGTCAAAATACTTTCAATTATTCAATTTTAATCTCTATATTTTTAACAAATTTAATATTTAGTCCATACTCCCAATTTGTTGATTTTGTTTCAAAAACTTACTTTTATCCATTAGTAATTTTTCTAAAAATTTTGGAAACATATTCACACATGAATTTTTCTTACTTAAAAACTATTGTTATTATTTAACCAATTTAAAAAAAAAAACTTTAAGAAACTAAAATTGAGATTTATTGAACATAAAAGTTTAAAACATTTAGAAATTTGAAAAGAAATTTGTTTTAAAAAATAAACTACTGAAAATATTTACAAAAATTCATAGTTTAGATGCGTATCAGCATCTATGAACATCTATCAATGATATTTTACCATATTTATAAATATTTTAATTAATTTTATTATATTTAAAGAAAAAAAAAACTAAAATTCAACAAAATCCAAAATATGGGAATTAAAAATGTAAATTTAAGCTCTAATTTTGTAAATAAATAGATGTGTTATTGAGTAGGTAAGGAAGCATTCCAAGAAGCACTTTATTTTTGGTAAGCAATGAATGGTGCCGGCCAATGTGAAACCACTTTTTTAGACTTCACTGTTTATTGCTATTTGTCTTTTTCTCAAAAGCCGTTTGTTATGCCTTAAGTCCCCCATAAAATCGCTTCTTTCACGCCAAATTCTTTAAATACTATAAATTCCTAGCTTTCTTTTAATAAAATTATCATAAACTTAATAAAAATATTTACAAAATAAACGTTGATAATATTAATAGACTTCTATCAGTTTCGATCAATGTTACTGATAGACATGATTATAAGTCTATAAGAGAGTGTTTTGGGTAAAAAAATGAGTTATTATAGTCATAGGTTATAATAGTTTGTGTTTGAATGGTAGATTATTTTAGTTTGAGTTATAATAGTTTGTATTTGTGGTGTAATTATTTTAGTTTGAGAAAAAAAATAGTAAACAACGTAGCAAATAATAAAAAAAATGATGAATGTCAAATAATAAAAACGGGTTTTGAAATAGTATTTACTGTAGCTAATTGAGACTTTTTAAATAGTATTTACTGTAGCTAGAGTTGATTATTATTTGTGAATATCTCTAATAAATTTTACTTCCACAAATACTAGTGGACCCCACAAATCCACTTTATTTGGAGAAAAATTTCTATACTACACGTCTTTAGAAATACAACGAGATCCATAAATACTTACGAAGCAAATTTACAGTATGAATAAGGAGAGTGCATCACTCCCGTCCCGCAGTACTAAAACAAATTTCAAAACAAATTTATCTCGAAATTATCTCCCTTTTTCACCAACATCTATTCAAACCCTATTTTCAAGGTCTTCAACTCCATTTTTCCTCATCAAGCATGATTTAAGTTCAAATTAAAGTCATAGTTTCTTACATACTAAGATTTAGCTAAGAAATTGCTTTTCTTTTTTCTTTTTATTGAAACAATAAAATATTCAAAATTATTTAGAAAAATGTATTATGAGAATATAAAAAGTTGAAAATTTTGATCCACTTTTCAAAACTTTTGATTTAACCATTATAGTTAGTTGAATAATTTCATTTGTGTCTCTAACATTATTTAATAACGATATAATTGACTTGATTTTCTTTTTTTTTTCTTAAAGAAAAAAAAAGTTCATGATATTGATGTGCAAAAAAATTGTATTTTAAAATTATTTCTATATATATTAAGTATGAATTAAAAAAAATTATTTAATTAATTCCCTCTCTGACTTGTTCATTCCATCCTTAGCCACCCCTATCTTACTTGTTTAGAGATTTATTGATATTTTTTAAAAAAGAATTTAGGCTCCGTATGGTTCTTGATTTATTTTTCGATTTTTATGTTTTTAAAAATAAAAGTTATAAAGAAAATAATAAAAACGTATTTGGTATACATGTTTTTTAAAACGATTTCTAAAAACAACATTTGCAATAACTCATTTTAGAAAACAATAAATTGTCGTTTTTTTTCTTTTTTTAGATTTTGTTTTCAGAAACTATGAACATGAGATGCACTATTTCATTTCCAAATTCACAACCACATACAAATTTTGAATTTTGAATCCGATTTCAAAATTTTAAATTGAAACCAAACGTGTTTTCGAATATAGTTAAAAATAAGAATTTGTTGTTGTTTTTCGTAAAATTCCTTGTTTTCCAAAATAATTTTCGGATCACAAATCAAACGGAGCTTTAGGTTTTGTTTGGTAACCATTTCATTTCTTATTTTTTGAAAATTAAACATTTTTCTCTCCATATCTTACAATGTTTTGCATATTTTTTTAATACAACGGTTGAATTTTTAGTCAAATTCCAAAAACAAAAACGTACTTTTTGAAAGCTAATTTTTTTTAGTTTTCAAAATTTGGCTTGGTTTTTTTGGAACTATAGCAACTATAACCAAAGTATTAGGAGATAAAGTAAACTGTAAAATAATTTCTAGATATAACAAAATCTATAAAATCGTTAATAGATTTTATTATACACTTAATTATTAGTCCTAGAAATGGTCATTAAATTAATTTGTTAATCGTGTTTTATTAATTTGTTATTTTAGACTAGAAATGGTCATTAAATTAAGAAGGATTAAAAGGTCAAGCTTCATAAATCAATGATACCAAAGCTGATGAGATTAGGGGACCTTTTCAACGTGAACAAATTTGTTCTATACTTTTTAAAATTTAAATGTATTCTACCGAACTAAAATCAACTTAAATATTTATAAAATATAATAAAAATTTAAAATTTATCAATGTCTATTATTGCAAGATTATGAATTTTTTGTTATATTTGTAAATATTTATCATCGACATTCGTTTTTCATGTTATATTATAACATTTGGAAATACAATATGTCATATTATAAACTCATTTCATTTCTTTTAATATAATATGTATTATGTAATGTATTGTAAATTATATAATATTACAAAATAATTATTATATAAAATTTAGGTTAAATTATAAATTTGGTCCCTATGGTTTTAAAAGGATAGAATTTAGTCTTTATGGTTTATAACTAGAATTTAGTCCTTTTGGTTTGATAAAATCATAGAAAACAGTCTCACTCATAGGAACTATTTATGAAGGTTATTAAATCATGAGGACTATATATATGAGTTTTGATTAAACTATAGGCTAAACCCTAACTTTCTCCAAACAATAGGAACTAAAATTGTAAATTAACCAAATTTTTAAATATAAATTATATTCATAAATAAATTCATAATAGCCCATTGTCAACGAAACCTTAGTGGATAAGTAAGACTAGTTTTTTGATATATAACTATACAGTATAAAACACATTCAAATGTTTTTTTAAAAATAGAATTTAATTTTTGAATCCGTCATCAAACACATATCTGAAAACATAAAAATGCAACTATGTTTTTATTGAATTACTTGTTTACAAATTTATGTTTTCAAATTCCCTACCAAACAGACTTAATTTATCCGAAACAAAACGTGATGTATAGATTATTGTTTTATTAATATATTTGGAACCTCTAAATTAGCCATTAAATTAGCAAATTCATGACCAATTGTCTCTCTCCATAAAAGAACCAAAACATATATTTTCACGCCATCCATTCCCCAAATGCATACCAATAAACGATGCATATCAACAAAATAAAAGCTCAAAAATTCCAAAAGAATAAATTAAAGCTTAAATCAAGAATATACATTAATTATTATTAAGGACTATGAAGGAACCATTTTGACGTGGTATATGTAGAAGTTAATGCAATGAAATGTGATTCTTAGAGTACAATTATCGTTGGTGGTGGAATCGAAATGTGTCATAGTTATATGGTTGTTGAATGGAAGAAGAGGTGTTTACCCGTTCAAGTTAGTGATAGACGATGTTTTGAGCATGAGGTAAATCGTGAGATTCAATTTCGTATCCAATGTACGAAGAATGTGGTAACAAGTGGTGTAGCTCAATGAGTGACGAAATAGTCTCAATCTCATTTTTAGTAGGATAATTTTTATGATTGGTTATGTAAATTACCAACTTTGATATGACCTTGTTAATTTTATAATCGTCGTGGTTAAAAGTCTAAAAAAAATTAAAGCAGAGAATAAACAATAATTCAACATAAAAAATTATTTAAAAAAATAAATAAATAAAGGTAGAAACTTTAATGGTCAAACCCAAGTACATTGACCGACATCCATTTAATTGGAATTTGGAAGCAACCAACAACCTGAGAAACAAAAACAGAGTATCTTAAAGAAAACAGAGATGCCGTCGCCGTGCCTGACCGAGATCTCCGCCGCATGTGGCGGAGGCAGCGGCGGCGGAAGCAGCTGTTGCCCGACTCCACTCCTTAACTTCCCATCCTCACAACCCTCAACCACCGCCACTCCTCGCACCTCTGCCGCTTCCCGCCGCGACTTCGCCGCTAAAGCCAGCGCCGGCGTCTTCCCAAACATCACCTTCACAAACCCAGAATGCCTCCCGTCGCCGCCGCAGGCCCTCTCCCTCTTCCTGGCCGCCTTCCCTCAGTACAGTCAAACCCAAGAAATCGACGCGATCAGAAACAAACAATATTACCATCTCAATCTCTCAAACCACATTTGTCTTGATTACATCGGCATCGGCCTCTTCTCTTATCACCAATTCCAAAAACATTCAAACCCATTCCCTTCTTCCAATCTCAATTTCCCTTTCTTCGGCGTTTCTTACCGTACCGGCAATCTCAAATCTCGCCTACTCGAAAATGGCCTCGATTCTGACCTTGAATCCGCCATTAAACGAAGAATATTCAGATTCCTCAACGTTTCCGAGTCCGATTATGCCATGATTTTCACTGCAAATCGAACCTCCGCTTTCAAACTCTTGGCAGAATCATACCCATTTCAAACCAGCAACAAGGTTTTAACTGTTTATGATTACGAAAGCGAAGCAGTGGAAGCCATGGTTAGTAGCTCTCAAAACAGGGGAGCCACAACCATGTCGGCTGAATTTTCCTGGCCAAGATTGAGGATAAATTCAAGAAAATTGAAGGAGATGATTGTAACTAAGAACAAGAAGAAGAAATCTAAAAAGGGTCTTTTCGTTTTCCCGTTACATTCCAGAATTACTGGAGCTCGTTATCCTTATTTATGGATGAGTATAGCACAGGAAAATCGGTGGCATGTTCTTGTGGATGCTTGTGCTTTAGGGCCAAAAGATATGGATTGCTTTGGACTGTCGTTGTTTCGTCCTGATTTTCTTGTTTCTTCATTCTATAAAGTTTTTGGTGAAAACCCCTCTGGATTTGGATGTCTTCTTGTGAAAAAATCTGTCATTTCAATTCTTGAAACCAATCCTTCATCATCTAATGTTGGGATTGTTAATCTTGTTCCTGCTGATAAGTTGTTGCAGCTAAATGAAGATTCATCAGGAACTGACATAGATCTTGAGTTTCAACAACAACAAATGGTTCCATCGACAAGCTCATTTTCAGGTCCAATCTCTCATCAAATTTCAAAAACAACAACAACCCATTTTCCAGAAAGGGATGAAGAAGGTAAATCAAGATCAAGTGTCTCAGAAATTGAGTTAGTTTCAACTCAATATGAGACAAAATGCAAAGGCTTAGATCAAGTGGATTCATTAGGTTTAGTTTTGATATCAACAAGAGCAAGATGTTTAATCAATTGGCTAGTGAGTTCATTGTTAAAACTCAAACATCCCAATTCACAAGGGGTTTGTTTAGTCAAAATATATGGCCCAAAAGTGAAATTTGATAGAGGACCAGCTTTAGCTTTCAATGTGTTTGATTGGAAAGGGGAGAAAGTTGAACCTGTTCTTGTACAGAAGCTTGCTGATAGAAGCAATATTTCATTAAGCTATGGATTTTTACATAACATCTGGTTTTCAGATAAGTATGGAGAGGAGAAAGGGAAAGTTCTTGAGAGGAAAGAATTTGGAAAAGATGAGAAGAACATGAAGAAAAGTAAAGGGAATTTAGGGATTAGTGTGGTAACAGCTGCTCTTGGGTTTTTGACAAATTTTGAAGATGTTTATAAGCTTTGGGGTTTTGTTGCTCAGTTTTTGGATGCTGATTTTGTGGAGAAAGAGAGATGGAGATATACTGCTCTTAATCAAAGAACCATTATTGAAGTGCTTTAGAGTTCATGATTTTGATTTTTCCCTTTATATTCTTAGAAGTTGTAATAAATTCTTGGAACCTTTGATAGAAATCAGAAGCTGCTGTTGTGATGAAAACAGAGAAATTATGGTATAAATGACATGTGAATTCATATATGGTATGTTTCCAAGTTTTTCCTTTTTATTATTATTATCCACGCGTGTCTAGATTTCTTATTTTGACGTATAATTGATATCTGTTTAGTTCGACAGATTTATTGTAGGTTTAGTTTATTATACAACGGTTAAGGTACATTTAGATTATGAAACTTTCATCCAATTTTACATGCAGACCGTTGAGGATAAAATAATCAAAGTTATATTAATTATTTTGCATTATATAAAATTTACGGTGGATTGAAATTAGATACTCTTGGAGTTTGTGAACCCTTGATTTTCAAACGTTAAAACTTTCAAGTCAATTGATTTTATTCCATAGAGAATGATTATTAGATTTGAATTGACTTTAGTTTTTCACTGTACGTTTGAGTACTCCACAAGGTTGATTAAACCTATTTGAATGTTTTTAGTATGCAAAGACGATGAAGCTTTGGGACCAAACCCGAAATTTTTTTTACTTAGAAACTAAGAACTATCATGTACAATCTTAAGGACATGTTTTAGATAACTTCTCAAGACTCAAAAAACTAGATGTGTGCTACAACATACATAACATATTTTTAAAATGGTGAAAGTGAAAACAATAGAGAGAGAATCTTTACATCGTCACAACTATTCGGGTTTAGGTGGTTACACTTGAAGTGGTGTACAGGTATGATCGAGACCATAAATTTGAAACTTACAAACTCAAAAGAGTAAATAAACCAATGTAAGTTTGTAATCAACAAGAATGTTAAAAAGTCAAACCAACCACTTCACACAAATTTGACTTAAATGGGCCTGAGGAGAAAATGGGCCTGCCTTGTTTGGGCTCCAAAATTCTTCAATAATTACTTGGAATATTGGAAGGAATGATAAAATCAGGATGGTTGAAAGAAATTTTTGTAAAATCTAAAATCAATAAGAATTTTAGTATATCTCACTTTTTCACAAGTGTTGCACCTTTCAATCTTAGAGGAAAAACAAGATCCATTATACAGTAATTAAATTTTTTCTGCTTCTTAATCTTAATTTGCACTGAAGTGAAGGTTTTCTTTGATTTTGGAGTTCGAGTAGGGTTTAGAGTTTTAAATTATTTGTTTTCGTCTTCCAATCATTTGAATTTCTAATTAAAAATATAATTTTGCCACTTTAATAGTTTTTTAGGTGTATTGTTTTTTTTTTAAATTATACTTTACAATATTGACAAATATAATAAAATATCGCAATCTATCCATGATAGACCAAGATAAATATGTATCTATCATGATATTGTTCTATCTTTACATATATAATATTTATAAATAGACACAAATAGTGATCTATTTAAGTTTATCCCAATCTATTACACTATCATAACTTGATGTTGTAACCAATGCTTAAATTTTGCACCCACTCAACTTCTCGATTGTTCACCTGTTCTAAATTGTCTATTAAGAATTGAGACGATTTCAAACTCAATCACTTTGACATCCTCTATAAGTCCTACGAATAAGGTCACTCGTGGGCTCTTCAAGATCATACATGGGATATCTTTTAGGGGTGCTGTCAAACTGTTTCATGAGTCATTCATGTAAATCTATGTTTTTCATGGGTCTTTTAGTGGTCTCCAATGGATCATCCAATGACCTCTAGTGTTGAGTTGAGGTCTTTTATGGGTCCTATGACCTACCTCTAAACTCTCTCATGATCATGAACTATCGTTAAGCTTCCTCATAACACCTCTAAGCTACCACTCGAGGCTTTCAATGGATTCTTTGAACTATTGGTCGACTTCTTCACGTATTCTCAAAGCTACCTTTATCAACAAGTATCGTCAGTCTCCTATATCTATAAACATTCCGACCTTGATCTACCTCTATAATGAATTTAGCCCTAACAATTTTTAGTCACAACAGCAATAGTTTTATTCCATTATTTTAAAACACCAAAAAAACGTGGTTATATAGGGGAGGGAAGAAAGACACACTACGTGCAAATAAATGGGTGTAAAAATTAAAATTTTGATAATTGATGACCATAAATAAATATTTAAGTGAAAAGTCAAGTTGAAGTCAAGTGGGGCACACCGCACGAGGAGTTCACGTGACGGTCACACCCCATTGGTCGAAAGTAACACTGTGGGGACCACCTTGACCATAGCTCTGTCGAATTCTTATTGGTCGTCGCCCACGAAATTGTACCAAAATGAGAGAAGCACCGAGGTTGTATGCACGCAAATTCATACATTGTTTTGTCTCATTTATGTTTTTAGGTCGTTTTTGGGTCTCATAAATTTTTAACCAATTAAATATTTTACTCTCTTAATTTTAGCTTTATACTACTAAATTAAAATAATTTTTATAATAATTTTTTTTTGTTTTAATTGTTTTTTTTAATATAAACTGTTTAAAAAAATATATAAGAATATTTCAAAAGTTATTTTTGAATGATTGTCAAACGCTTCAATTTTTGTTCCAGAGGACTTGATTTGATTCGTTCTCAATAGCCATGTGATGATCATCTTAGGGTGATTTTTTTGTCAACGGATGCTCCTATTACACTCGTAGTCTTTGAAGGATGAGAACCAACTATGTAGCATCTACATCGAGAATTCAAGTATTGTATCCGTCATTAGTCCGATCCTTTGTAGGAACTACCCATAATAACGAACTTGCAAAATGAATCTCTTTATGACCCTGCTTCAGCTTAATTGTTATTTGAACAAGTAAAAGTTATGTCTTTAATTTTTCAAAATTAAATACTTAGAAGTTAAAAAAAAAAAGTGTTCTCAACTTATATGCTGGAGCAATTCCTTATACGACAAAGTCATTACCGTTTAAGTTTGTTTATAAATTATATAAAGATTAATAACCTAGTTGGTAACAAATTCATTTTCTGTTTTTGGTTTTTGGATTTTAGTTTTTAGTTTTTTTTTAAAAAAAAACTAGTGTGTTGTTAACTAATTCACTTTTTATTTTTATTTTTAGAAGAAGAAATTTATTCTTTAAATTATGAATGAAAACTGAAAAAATAACAAATAAGACTTTTGTTTTTAAACCATTTACAAAACATATATGGTTTTGTTTTAAATAAACAAAAATTTAAAAAACAGAAAAAACTAAAACTAAAAACTAAAATGTTACCAATGAGCCTAATTTGTTGCATAATTAAAAATGATCACTAAATTCGATTTTTTTTTTTTGCATCAAAGATTAAACAGTTAAAAAATGAAAGTATAGGAATAGAGATTGTTACATGCTAAAGTTCGATGATACAATTAATTACAAATTTGAAAGTACGTAAATTAAATTGTTACGAATGAAATTTTGTAGACTGAATTGTTATTTGTGAAAGTTTCGGGATTATAACATTGTTTTTAATAATAAACCTACAATAATTTGAAAATTGCTTTCCAAATTGCATCAATCAATGCTAATTAACATGTAGTATATTTCTTGAAGTCAGGAGTTCAAATTTTCATATCTTGGTTTGGTGTACTTAAAAGAAGAGAAAAACATGATTTTTTATTTCCACATCCCTAATTTGTTCAAACCAACAATAAATAAATAAATAAAAAGAGTAAAAACCCACTCTTGGTTATTAAACTTTAATGGAGTTAACATATATTCACCTTTCTTAGAAGAATCGGGTGTAATGATTTTTGTCTTGTAGTGATATTTTTCTATAAAGTGTAAATTGTTTGTTTGTTTTTTTTTTCTATATTTGAAAAAAATCCCTAATCATAAATGTTAATGAATATTCAATTTTTAACGAGTTTATTACAAGCCAAGGTGACACAAGCGATAATTGATGAATACTCACTCTCTTGAAATTAGAGGTTCAATTCGAATCTCCTTACCCTCGTGTGTTGCATTAAAAAAAAAATAAATAAATAAACACATGGTTTGGTCTCTAGATTTTGGACATTTTCTATAGTTTCCAACATGTTACATATTTTTTACATTTGAGATCTAAGTTTTGTTTTAATTTAGTATTTTAAGATTTACACTTTTATTCTCAATTCTCATTAAATACTCACTTTTAACGTTTGATGCTAGTGTTGATTAATTAATTAAACATAATTAGAATGTGAAACTTTTAGTACTGATAAATTAGTGAAACTCAATTAATTATAATTCTTTTTAATTTTTTAAAAGAATTTACCAACTGTAACCCTAAATATTGAAAGAGGGTATTTAGTTAAAAAAATCACGATTAAAAATTTTAGTCTTGAAATTTAGTGACAAATTGAAGAAAAAACAAAAACTTTTAAAGATAAAATAAAAGAAAATTATCGTAAAAGGCAAAACTGCTGAAATATTTACAAAATATAAAAAAAATTTAGACATTGACAAATTTTTATCGGTGTCTATCAATCTTATTGTTGAACACTAATAAGAGTCTATCAAAATTTATTAGTGTCTACAATTAATAGAGTTTAAAATTTTGATATATTTTATAAATATTTGAGTCTATTTTTTTACTATAATTAAAAATACCTCTAAAATAAATTACAATATTTTAGGTACCAAAAAAAAAAAAATACTAATAACCTAAGGACCAAAGCTTTTTTAGCTTTTTCCAAATGTTTCTTACAATAATTGAGAGTTAGCAAAATAATAATGTTTTCCCCCCTTAATTTATGGAAAATGAATAAAAGTGAAGGATATATGATAAATGTTATTTCTTTTTATTAAAAAGAAGAAAAAAAAACTCTTATTATTATTTCTGTAATTAGTCAAGTCAAGGACAGCAAATAATAATAATAATAATAATAATAATAATAATAATAATAATATGCATGGAAAGAGAAAATAAAAAATATATATATGCTTTTATTGGTTTGAGGGTGAGATTGAGAAATGGGGAAAGATTCCAATTCCTTCATCTTTTAGGGTTTCTTCTTTCTTCAACCATTTTCACACTATAATTTTCTCATTCTCATTCTTCTTCTTCATTCTTCAATCTTCTAAGATTTTCTTTAAAAGCCCTTGGTGTGTTTCTCTTTTTGCACAAAACCCCCCCATATTTTCCTTTAAAACCTCAAAATCTCTTTTGGGGTTTTCATTTAATTACCAAATAAAAAACCCAAATTCATTCATTTATTTGATTTTCTCTCATCTTTCCTTTCTTGGCCCAACAAAAACCATGCAATAATTTTCTGATTTTTCTTAATTAACCCTTTTCAAGTGAGAATAATTTTCCTTTTTTTTTTCTTCCTTTTTATGGAATTAATCCTAATTGAGTTTCTGTGCAATATATACAATTTTTTTAGGTTTTTTTAAGGGATAAATTTGGAAAGAACGACATGGTTCGAGGAAAAGTAGAAATGAAACGAATTGAAAATTCGACAAGTCGTCAAGTGACATTCTCAAAGAGAAGAAATGGACTTCTGAAAAAAGCTTATGAATTATCTGTTCTTTGTGATGCTGAAGTTTCTGTCATCATTTTCTCCCAGAAAGGAAGACTCTATGAATTCTCAAGCTCCTCCGAGTAAGTTCTTCCCTTTTTTTTTTCTCTCTAAATTTTTAAATTAATTAATATTTTCAAAAGTACGATCCATTTTTATTTTTTATTTTTTAAATTTTATTCCAAACTTGTACCTCTTAGATTTTATTTACGATTTTGCAAGATTTTCCCTTATGGGAAACCGGAGTACTTTTTTTTTTTTTTTTTGGATTTTTATAATATAATTTTCGTAGATAAAAACTATGTGCTAATGTTGTTTCAAGGCTATGATTTTATGGGTCAATTGTACTTTTTTTTTTCTTGAGGATATAATTCAAAAAGAATTTGTCAATTTGATACATAATTGTCCTTTTAATTTAATTTAGAGTACTTTTGTTGCATTGGGAGGAGTATATTGCAAATTAGATTTAATAATCTAATTCATTAATTTATTTTCATCTCCTTGATGTTTCTAATATTGCCAATTTATGTTGTGTTTGTTTGATTTTTTGGTTTTATTATAAGTATAGTTTAATGCAGATTCTCATTATATGTTTAATGATTAATTTACTAATTAGAAGAAATAAACTCTTTAAACAAAATAAAAAAAAGATATTTTTTCTTCCACTTTTTTTATTTTTTAAATTTTTGTGCTCATTTTCAATAATTTTGTGATGGTACATTCCATAATTTTTTACTATTTTTTCATAGAAAGTACAATTATTGGATAATAATTTATGTTTTTTACTTTCATAAATTCTTAGCCTAATCTTCCAATATGTTAATTAATAAAATATCCTTTGCTTATTTAAAATATTCATTGGCTAGTACTATAGAAAATTCATCATATACACATTTATGTATTACAAATTGCTTAATTTTGATCGTATTAATATACTCTAACAAATGTATTAGATTTACAGAATTGTAACTAAGTCGCTAACTTTCTTTAGTCGAACTTATTCGTATCTTTAGTAGTCTATTATATCAAGGACCCTCCTTGATATCGTTAGGTCTTGGACAATAGAAGTTGAAAATTTCATGTTTTTGATAAAATTACTGAATAATAATGTTTGAGCTATGACTATTATATATATATATATATATATATATATATATATATATATAAATTTTTACTATAATCTCGAGATTAAAGATTTGACTATTATAATATTTTCGTTTAATCATGTTTAATAGGCTAAAGTAACCAATTATATATTTTTTTAATTACATTTTTTGTGCTTTTATTATCAATATTTGAGCTTTTCTTGTATCCATTTGTGTAATTCTTGTGTAAATCATCTTTAGTTTGACTATGGATCTATGTTTCTGCCTCCATTTTTATTCATTTTAAGATATTGAAGCTTTGCTTTATTAGATATATAAATTAGGTTTTGTATATATGCAGACATAAATATGATAATTCTCATATAACACCAAAATTAGGATTAAAACAAGCATAATTCTTAAAAACGAAAACCCAATCAAAAGGAGTCGATACGTTTATTAAAAGTTGCCTAGTGAAATTGTCTGATATTTCGCGATAGAACATAAATCAAACATAATATCACGAGTATTCTTTTAACTCACTTAGATGTTTCCATTTTAATAAAGATATAGTTGGTATGGTTTTAAATTAATAGCTAAGTATTGTTTGAATTTTAATTTGGTTTATTTATAATTTATTTGAAGAATTATTTTGTAATAATGCTATATATAATCAAATAACTTAAAATTAAATATAATATATATTTTGAATGGTTCAGCATGCAAAGGACAATCGAACGTTATCGTAAGTATGGGAAAGAGGGACAAAGCAACCCTTTTCGATCAGAAGGATACATGCAGGTTTTTTCTTCATCTAATAAACTCTATCCATCAACTTTAATTCGAATATTTCTATTATTTTATTTATAATTTCAAATCTCTAAATTGACTCAACAAATCTTTAAATTACTGTTTTGTACTTTTTTTGTTATGACAACATGGGAGATTAAGATCGAGCCTCTGATTTTGAGGTTAATAGTACGTTTTTTTATATGCTAGTTGAGTTGAGTTCATGGTGGCTTGTGCATGGAAATTATTATTATTATTATTATTATTTTATCTAATCTAAGTATTGACACATCTACTGAATAGATAGAAGATGAATTTATGGATAATTGAATGTATTGAGGTCAAAATGGTATATTCTAAAGGTAAATTATTTCAAATAATAAAACTATTGAAAATATTTATGAATATAGTAAAATTATAGAATGATTTTGAAATTGAATGACATTATGATAGACACTGATAAAAGTATATCATTAATAGATTCTAAAATTTTGCTATATTTATAAATATTTTGATTCATTTTAATATATATATATATAAACAAACCATATTCCTTGATAACAAACCATAGTCTATCCATCATTTTATTATGTGTCAATTTAATTATTAATAATATTTCATTTTTATATTAGATAATATGGGTTTGACGATGAGAGGAGAAACTCATTTATCATACAAACACGATAAACTTAAACTAATTAATTGTGAGTTTAGTTAATTAATCGTAGTAGTGTTTGAGTCATGTTTTTGTTTCCCTTTATCGGTACACCATTTCTCGTCTCAATTTTCATCTAACATTCCAACACATTCTTATTTCATAATAATATTATAGTTTTTAAAAGAATAGATGTATAATTTTGAAACAATGTAATTTAATACCGTAATGAATTTTCTTATTTGATCATGGATTCGACCTAATCACAAATCCGCTGCATCGATGTCTATGCAGCAACTAAAGCAAGAAGCTGACATGACTGCAAAGAAAATCGAGCAACTTGAGAAATCACAACAGTATGCAATTTAAGTTCAAGCTTACCATATATAGTATCATATATATATATATATATATATATACACACACACAGACACTTATGTATAATGTATTATTATAGGGTAAATCATATATATTATTGAGCATTATATTTTGAATTTGCATGTGGTGTTAATTAGGAAGCTTTTAGGACGTGGGTTGGATTCTTGTTCTCTTGAGGAACTTCAAGAGATTGAAAGACAAGTGGTACTTAGCTTAACTCGTATTAGAGAAACTAAGGTACGTTTCTAAATTCCCATAACTATTATTACATTTTTGCCTTACCTCCTCATGAAATATAATAATTTGATAATTTTATTACTTCTTAATTTCATCCTTAGAATATGTGCTTAATTATGAATTCTTTTAATTACCACAAAATAAATTGTCGATTGTTTATTTTTGCTAAATTTTGATGAACGTATGTACCAAGGATGAGATTTCTCGATCAAGGTTTAAAATGTATTAACTTAGTTGAGATACCCTAGTACGCACCTCCTAATTGATATATTGCTTCGCTTTTTAGTTGCACCTCCTAATCAAGCAAGTTGGAGGCAAGGTAATTTAATAATTAAGTGTTGAAAGAAAAATTTTCTTGTCAAAGTGTGTTCTTTGGTTTTGTAAGAGAACAATTTTCTTCTCAAAGGTAATACAAGAAGTAACAAAAGGAAGAAGTTGTAAACAAGGGTTGGAATCCCTTGAATTGCGCTCGTTGAGTTATTTGTGGTTATTTACAGTTATGATCTCAGAGTTTAGAGAAGTGCATTATAAAAATTGTCTAACCTTAGTGGTGTCGTTATTATATTATGAAGCTGATTCTCTTTAACAAAATTGTTCTCCTTCTGCCTTGCGAACGTACCTAACAAACACTGTTAGTGAATTACGAATATCTGTGTGTTGATCTTCTTTTTCGTTTCTTTGTATTCTTTTACTTGTTGATTTCGTAACAATAAATATAACTCATAACCCAAATGGGAAAAACCGTAGAAAACTAATTTCCCTACAAGTTCTAAGTAAGAACTTGACCGCTCTTAAAACACAACTTAATGGAAATTATAAGGAAGAATAAACACACTGGGACCTGCAAGCCTGTTAAATCGAAGTTCTCAGAGAGTTTGTTTTCACAAGCTATCAGTTGAACCCACCAAAGGAACACAACCCCTTCAAAGTAATCTCCCTGAAGTAGATATCTCCATGAATCCCCATGAAACCCAAATGCATGGGCTACTGGGAACCAGTTGCTCAAATGGATACTCAGACCCAATAAAACTTTAAAATATGATTCAAGAATGGTGAACCCACGAAGACACAATCTTGACGGGGCATTTTAAAAATCACACATTGTAAGAAGTCTCTCACTATCTTATAGGATAAACGAGTTACTCCATCGTAGGTTTATCTAATATGATATCATAGTTCATCCTCTATCTATAGACGTCAATAGACTTCTCTAGAAAATAATAATTAACGGCCTAGAAAATAGTCAATCATCTTAATAAGATAGACGACTACGGTTGTATATTCCAAAAAAGTCATATTGAAGAGTTCAAAAACTAATTATACAAGTTACATTGAACAAGATCTCCCTCCTAAAATTGCCAACTCCTCCAATGTTTATTCAGCTGTCTCTTTGTACAGTGACAATGAGTAAGCATTCTGAATTAATGTTTGCTTGAACTTCTTTATATATGGAATCTGTGTAATTCATTCAACCATCATCTTTCCTCTCATTACTGACCTCAAAAGAATGATGGTAAATTAGATAAGTCCCTAGTGGTCAAGGCAATTTCGTATATACAATCTCAAAAAAACAACATTCTTTCATTTGGTTGAATGCAAATTCAGTTTGGATAAAGAATAGGATCTCATTGCTTTGGATGATCACCACTTAAGCATCGAATGACTGACGTTCCCTTGCTAAAATTGGTGACTTCTGTTTGACCATCCGTTTGCAAGTGGCTAGTATGCTGTACTTCAAAGATGTGTGTGTCAAACTTTCTCCACAAAAGTTCTCCAAAGATGACTTAGGAACCTCACACCTAGGTTCAAAACTATATATGGACTTTGGATTACCTAGTAAACGAAAAACTTCTATAATAAAACTTCTTACCAGCAATAAAAGGTGTCATTTTACTAACACGGTCAACCATTACATCTCTGAATCAAACTCCACTATGTGAAATAACATCATTGCAGTCTCTTAAATTAAGGGTAAAATTGAGGATTTCATGTTGGAAAGATGGAGGAACCTCCTATATCCCATGAAACCCAAATGCATGAGCTTCGATTGATTTTGAGATGAAACCTCATGTTAGATAGCCCATGACATTTCGTGAGATGAAAACTGATGCTATCTAATATGGTATCAAAGCTCATAAAACCCAAACAAATATTTAAATTTGATAAAAAAAATTGTGATCCGATGAGAATGGTAAGCTCAAAATAGACACCATCTCGCGGGGACATAATGAGAATTTCACATTGAAAAAACCAAGAGATCCTACACTCTTTCGAATAAGGATCCACAGCTTTATTGGCTTTTCCAACATGTATTTGATTTGTTTGATATAGAAATCAAACCTTCATATGAAGGAGATCCACTATACACATGCATCCCTACTAATATGTTTTGAGAGATTAAAGGCATTTCAAAGAAAAATGGTTAGTTAGCAAGATAAATTATTTACATAGATGATAGTGATTCCATGGTTTATGTGCTCGCATTAAAGTATATAATTTAGGATTGACATTAGAATGCACAACCACGATCAAGTGACGGGATATGTGTTTGTAGACTTAATTAAGACTATAAACCAAGATATCATCAAAGAGAAACTAATATGAATATTCGAAAAAGAAAAAATTGAACTTCGTAAATCCGAAGGGCATGACTAAGAACTCATAAAGCTCGTCATGAACCTAGAACCTAGTGGTCTAAGATATCATGATCTTCATGAACATGTATTTGGAACCGAAAATAACAAAACCGTTTACTATTAAAACACATTTAATTTATTAGCAAAGTGAAGAAGTAATTTTGATAAAAACATTTTGTGTGAAAATGCTCACAATAAGAATTGAAATCACTTGATAAGCAATGCTTGTAATGTAATTGCATTAATCATTAAAAAGATTTAAACTTTAGAATATATGTTGAAATTTGTTTATTATTATTATTATTATTATTTTACAGGCTCAGCTATTCAAGGAGCAAAAAGAGACGCTGATTGAAAAGGTAATTTTCATATTATGAAAGATTTTGAGTTCATCATATCAGATAATTACTAATTATTTCTCTTTTTGAATTTTAGATTATTGTACAATATATAAAGAGATAGTGAATATCATTCCCTTGGATATACTTGAAATTTGTTCTTTGAAGCTTCATTTAGCTTAGTGAGTTAATTGAGTTAAACCATTATGGTGGGAATTAAACTATCGATCTTAAAAATGATAAAAATGATAATGGTGTCATATTCTCTCTAAGGTTTATGTTAACGAGTTAAATTTGTCTCTTTCAAAAAGCTAGAGTAGAAAAATAAAATTTTCTAACTTCGTGAAGTTCTTTTGTACATATGGTTCTTTATAGAGACCGTCATCTTTGTTCAATCTTGGAGTATGAATTACTCTAAGAACATATTCTTATTCCAATTCATTCAAATATAAAGAACGACAATGATTAGATGCAGCCTAGGTTGTACGTAGTATATGCTCTCTATTTTTCTATATAGTAAAAAAATAAAAAAAATACAGACATATCTATGTTGAGCATACATCAAACCAAACTGTAGAAAGAAACTCAGACTCCACTCAAAAACTCACAACAACAGAGAATATGGTCTAAGTCTTTCTCGACCTTCGGGCAAAGAATACAGTTAAAAAGACACAATTACCAGCTAAGGGAACTTCCTAAAAAGCCTATCCAATGTGCTAATACAAAACTTGAAGAACCTAGCAAGTGAAGAACCACACCTTTCAAAGGACCTTAATCCTCCAAAACACGGAAAAAACTGAAATGCCTAAAGGAGAGGGATCAACCAAACATTGAAGAAAACATTTGCACAAGAACCCTTCTAAAGGATTGGAGATCCAAACTCTAAGATCCCTCCTCTTGATTCTAAAGGAGCCACTCTCAATTAGGGAAAGAGTCCTACCTCCTATATCGTTTCCCTATCAGAAAGAGTACGATGGAACCCGACTTATTGAAATTACATAACTCCCAATACCAAGGAGTACCCGACTGTTAGCTATTTTTCGAGACTAGACAAATCTTATTAAAGTGGACCTGTTTGTTGTGACTATAGGCTTTTATTAACTATGTTCTTTTAATTAAACATAGGAACCAGTAAAAATTTTACTGATAAGATTAAATTAAAAAGGTGAATTTCTATCGAAAAAGAATTCCAACTGGTCATGAGATTATTGAGAATGTAACTAGAGAAAAGAATGCTTAATTTCCACCTCTGACCGAAATCTCACATTCATTAGATAAGAAGATGATCGTGGGTATTTAAGTGAAGACAACTATTTACCTTAGTATATGAGTTCTTTTAAAATAAAACCAAAGTACTCATAAAGGTTTGCCAAATGTAGACAATATTATAGCATTGTGGGAATATTTGGAGGGTTATCTATGTGTGGGAATATTGAGGTTCTTATTTTTGAAGTACTGTTTTTGTTATAAGATACAGTTAACAGCGTTGACTTCAAATTCTTATAGTTTGTTATTTTTTAAAAACCTTGTTTTTGATTTTGAAATTTGTCTACCGACTCAATTCTTTTACTTAAGAAAGATGTCAACCATAGTAAGAAATTTAGAGAAAAAGTAGGCTATAAGACCTAAATGGTTATGAAACGGGTCGGTCGTTTTAGTGGTATTTAACTCAAAATTCAAATGCCTGTTTGAGAATAGTAAAAACCATAATGAAAAAATGGGAGAAAAATGAGAGAAAATAATTGTAATATTAACTTTGACTTTCTGTCATATTTTGAAAAATCCATGCTGTATATATGCATATATATGTATAACTCTACTTCTTACTTTAGGTCATATTTTGGATATTGCATTATTTTAATTATCTTTTTTTTTCTTTTTCTTTTTTTTTGTCTAATTAGCGGAAACTTCTTTTAGAAGAAAATCTAAAGTTATCTGCAAAGGTATGGCCTCGTCTTTCTATAACCTAGCTGTGAAAATCACAACAAAACTAAGATTTGGGTTGCTTGAGATTGTCTTTAAATGAAAGATCCTTCTGTTAATTTACTGAAGAAAATATATCAAGGTCATGTTTGAGGGCTATGTTCATTAGTAGTGCTTTAATTAGAGTGTGATATATAGTTTTATTTAGTTAAATCTATGGTATACTTTGTTGAGCATGATTTCAATCTTTCTTCATCCATTTAATCCTTTGTGCTTACCAAACTTTGTTCTGAAAATCAAAATCTTGTAAAAATGAGCATTCAAGTTTACAAGTTCTTTCTCATGCATCATAAAACTCCATCACAGTATTGGAAAAATGGGCATAGCTGTCAAAGTTTTGTATAAAGATACAAGGGCATATTTGAAATGACCTTATAAGTCTTCCACTATTTTAAGTATTTAGGCAACGTAAAAGGAGTAGAGTTGTTTGGCCGTTGAGTCTACTGCGCATGGAGTTAATAAGTCATAGAATTGATATTTTTTTTTACTTGTCTGACTCACAATGAGTTTAAGACTTCACGTACTAAACAAGAATTGGAGTTAACAACTCCACTCCCAACTCCTACTCTTTCAGCTAAACCAAACGTGCCCTTCAAGTCATTCTACAGAGGCTACAGTCTTTCAATTATGATATTCTAGAGGAGTAGCAAAATGAGAGTGAAAACTTTAAAGCTAAGGGTGTTGTGGGTTATAATAGTCTATGTTTGAAGTACAAATTATTCGATTCTAGGTAAAAAATAGTAAACACTGTAACAGAGAAAAAAGGCGAGGATGAGTAGGAAATAGTAATATCATAGTCAATTATGTTATAATAGCCGAAAACATCGTCAACTATTATATTTGAAGCTGTAATAGGTCACTCCACCAACTTCTGGTCGGGCACAAAACCACCCCAATGAATCCTAACATTTTTACATTATCTTTAATATAAAACAAATTGAGTGGAAGACAATTGTGCCCCTTATACCTTCTTCATTCTACCCATATAGGCTATAAACTTTTCTGGTTTTTATTATTAGAATATTATGTTTTAAATCCATAGTTTCTATGACTAAGATGAAAATTCTTCATCACTGAATATAAATTTGACTAAGATGAAAATTCTTCATGACTGAATATAAATTTGTGTTCATTTTGCTAATGTACATTTATTTTGGACTTTTGAATTTATACACTGTAGTGTGGTATTAAGCCATGGCAAGAAGAAGGTGTTGAAGGAGATGAAGGCATCAGCATGATGAGTAATTTATGCAGCCAAAGTACTACTAGCCAAGCTTCTGATCATCACATGCAGACTGACTTGTTCATCGGATTGCCTTGCTCATAATATCATGAATTGAAGGAGCTATGGCTATATGTTCATCAAAGAGTATTAACAAATTACTAAACACACATTTTGCAAACATTTTTAAGCTTCGCTTTTTAATTTAACCCTTAGTTGTATGTAAAGTTATTATTCAACATAATGAAATAAGAAAGAGAGATCTCTCATTTGTGTAGTAAAAGTTCGTATGAACTCAACTCAACTTATATAGCACGTTGCGTAAAAAGATTAGAGATTCAAAACTCTCGCTCACATGCTTAAATCACCTATTAACATAAAAACTTAAACTTATGGGTGAATGACGAATTTAATATTATATCACTTCATACATGCGTTACTATTATCGAAACAATAGCATATTTAAGATGTAACTAAATATGTTATTCAAACAAAAATACATACAAATAATATTCCATAAGTCAAGAAATTTAAGGTTATAATAGTTGTCTCTTTCTAGCCAAAACGAGCATAACTCAACTTAGCATCAAATATGTACGATAACTTTAAGATTTGAGGTTCGATCACCCCATCTGACATAACTCAGCTTAGATTAGGGAAGTAAAACTAAACAATTGATAACATAGAGACTAAAATTGAACAAGTTTCGAAGTATTAGAAACAAAATGAACGTATGTATGCTTGAATGTGGAAGTTTTTTTTTTCCTTTTTTAAAAAAAAAGGAAATTGGCAGTTTATAATTATAATATTTTCATCAATAATTGACCATAATCTATTTATTATTTGCAATTGAATTTCCTGGTCAATATTTATTACTATATATAATTTCATCTGTGTGTATTTAATAACAATTTAAACTCTTTCATCAATATGGCTCAGTAATATCTAGAGACTCCCCACACATCACCTTCACATTTTCTTTCTACAACTTCAAACTTTAGAGACTTAATTTTTTTTTATTTAAAAAAATGTCTTTTAATTTCCTTTTTTCTAATAAGATAACGAAGAAAAACGACGTTGGGTAAAAACAAACAAGAGCTTTTACGACAAGATAGCTATATCGTTTTTTCTATCTATTCTTTTAATTTTGTATTTAATATGTCGCTAAACTTTTGATTATGTATATTATATTTTAAAGTTACGATCAATTTTGTACAAATCATTGATTTATTTGAGCATTTTAAAAATTAAACTGTCTGGTTTATAATTTATATGCATTTTCAGATTTTAGGAAGACAATTTTCAAAAGAGACCCATTGATATTTTCATATAAGTTTTTATTGACAATAAATAAATAATAATAAACTTTATTTTGAAAATAGATGAGAAAAAAAAAATAAATAAATAAAAGGATTAATATTTGAATAGAGAGTGTCAGAGGGGAGATGTAAAATCTCATATAACACATCTCATCAATCTCATTTAGGAATCTTTGCAGTTTTGTCTCACAATTTGACTCTCCATTTTAATTTCAATGCCTTTAATGAACCTCTCTCTTCTTATCTCATAGCCCGTATTTAAAATATTGATATCGATGAAAATATCAAAATCTTAATTTTAGAAATTTTTTTATGAAATTATTGATAAAATATTGATTTCGGTGGATAAATTTAAATTAACAAATATATATTTTATTATTTTCAAATAAGTAAACATGTATATAGTCTCTATTATATTTATATTAGTGGCATTTCAATGGTTGTTATTTGTATTTCATGATTTTTCTACGATATAATAGAAATATCGTCGATTCACCCCTTGTGTCAATATTGTACCTGTGAAAACGTGGAAATATTGACATGTTGATGGAAATTTAATTCTATGCTCACACCTTTTATCGAGTAAAGAGGGCTTCAACTGTTTTTCCTTTTTGAGAGTAAATACACTATAATTTTCAATGTCTCTCCTCATAAATTAGTCTCTCTTTAGGTTTGATCACATATATATGTATTCATATAATTATTTAACTTAAAATAATAATTTTATTTTGAAGAAATACACATGCTAAAAAAGTAACTAAACCGAGAAGTAATTACTGTAACAAAATAGGGTTAGCTCAAAAGTAATTAACACGGTCTTAATTTTTTCTAAAAGTGAGTCTAGGGTGAGCATGATTGATTGAAAAACCAAGCCGACAAACCAAAACTGACTGAACCGAAATTGGTCAGTTGGAGAAAAGGAAGAGTTCGGTCAGTGTCGATTTGAAAAATATACAAACCTACAATATTTTTAAAAAACTTCAAAGACTTAAACCAACCTAAACTTACCAATTGACAGATCAACGATCGGTTTGTGTTTCTTTATGATCGGAGTTGATTTGAACATTTACTAAATCGACAATAAGCGGTTCGGTGGTAATTTGGTCTAAAACCGACTCCGACTGATAGATGTTCACTCCTAGATCATACGTTTAATTCTCATGATTGTCCACAATGGTTGTATAAAAAAATTTCAATAATTACTAAAATTCAAAATTTAGATAAAAATTGATGTAAATTAATATACATAAAGAGAGAGGGATAAAAAAAATGGTTACAATTAAGAAATTAGGGCAACGGTTTCCCGTAAAAGTGAATCTAAAACGTGAAGCTCAACCAACTTTACAATCCCTTCTCTTTCATCCGCCATTGTTATTAACTTTGATTTCTCCCCATCTTTTTTAATTAAGGCGTCGTTATATTCCACTACTTCACATCTCGCACGTACGAATTCCCATTCCCTCTTCATTCCTCTTCGCGCGTGCCAACTCTCATTGTTTGGAATTTGATCCCCTTCCACTACGGCCATTTGCAAAACTAGTCGTTTGTTCCATCGCCGCTCCTCCGCGGCGGCGTTGGCGGTGGTTTCTAGGTGGTGGAAGGTTGAGGGTGGGACCCAGTTTGAATTTCTTTTACTGTTAATTTGTATTGTTTTGATGTATTTGAACTCAGTTGATCCGCTGTCGGTGGTGGTGGTGGTGGTGGTGTCCACGGCATTTGTTTCTTCGCCGGCCGGCTTCGCCTTGCACTTTGGGTAACCACACGGCTGTTTTGGAAACAATGGCATGAAAATAGGTAAAATATTTGGGTAACCAAAATTATACTTTAAAATTGTAATTACATAAATAATAAATAATAATTATTCAATGGCATGAAAAGTAATTTTATGTAAAATATTTGACTAAATTATAATTTATTTTTATTATTTGTTGTTTGTTTAGTAAAATTCAATTTAATTGCTCCAAATTCAAATACCTTTTCTTAAATTACTTCATTATGGAATTATTTAGTAATTTAACAGAGAGAGATAAATAAATAAACCAATTATTAGAAGAAAAAATAAACCCCAATGATAATTAAATAACTTTTAGGCTTAAAGTTATTTTCTTTTTCTTAAATAAAAACAATTTTATGCAGAAAAACAAAATTTTGCATTAATAACTTCAATAAAGTGATTCACCTATTTTTCACATGAAAAATTTGAACCTCTTGACCAAATTAAATAATCAATTTATTCTTCTGCACAAAATCTTACATGAACTGTTCACTCTAAACAAATACATCTAAATTTTATAATTTAAAATAATATTTCGAATTTCCTTTTTTCTATTTTTTTTTCTATTTTTTTAATTTTGACAGTTATTTCAACATTTATTTTATGAGTATTAATTGGAACAGAAATTGCTGCTATTATTTAAAAAATGAACTTGAAGGACAAAAATTCAGGGAAAAAAAAACAGAAACAATCAGTTTCATAATTACTTTTGGTCTTCAATAAAATAAAATAAAATTGTTTACTAGCAACAATTTATTTTAAATGTTTTAAAAGTACACTTTTTTTTTCTAGTAGTTGAAATTCATTTATTACTAAAAGAATTATTTTCAAATTTTATTAATAATTATAACACAAATATAAGAGTAATAGTAACATTTGGGGGAATTTTCATATCGAAATAGGGCCTTATTTATTTTAATATATATTTATATAAATATGTTAATTAAAATTAATTCAAAAGTAAATTGAAAGGACATGAAAAGTAATGTGGTAGTAGTACCTGTTCACGAGGGACTTTGGTTGCCGGAGGAGAAGCCTCTTTCTTTACTAGAAAAATGGTTGAATGATTGAGGAGAAGGTTATTACTTGTTGGACAATCAAATGCTTCCCTTTCAATAGTCTTTCGTTTCGGTATTTGCATCGACATCGATATCAACTTTTGCTTCTTCGAAACCATTGGGGTCTTTTGATTTCTACGTACGACTTTTGAACTACTTGATTCATCAATTGTCGTTTTCTGAAGATTCTTCTTCGAGGACTTCAGCTCGACTTTTCTACTCTTACTAGAACCAATTTCTTGTTTTTCGAATCCTATTTTGTTGTTACTATTGGTGATATCAACGAGTGCAACTTTCCTTCCCATTTTTTTCTCTTCTTGCTTAATGCTAATCTCTTCACAAATTTTGATATTCTCTTTTTCTTGATTAATTTGGAGTGAGAGGCGACGATCATGACAATCAACGTCTGATAGCCTTGATGACGAGACTCTCGGACTCTCAGGGAGAGAACGTGTTCCGAGATTTGGCCCGCGACGACAATAGGAAGAAGAGGAGGTGTGAGGAAGATTATCAAGACCCATTAGTCTTGCCAAGAGATTTGGTGTGTTTGTACTTGGAGATTCTAATGCAATAATGTGATCATTGTTTGGAAGTTGTTGGTCAATTGCTTTTGATTTTGTGCTACCATTTCTAGTTTTGATTTGAAGTCCCATCTGTTTTAATATATATATATATTATAGTTTAGTCAAATTGAAAAAATCTTCATAAAAAATGATTATTGCTTGAAAATAATAATTCAATTTCACTATCATTTGAATATACTCAATGAAAAGAAGAGAGAGGGGAAAAGTTTACTTGAATTTGCAAATTTTCTTCTTTATTTCTTAAGCAAGAAATTGAATCTCCATCTAATTCCAAGCTGTTCCTTGGTGCTTCAACACCTGAAGTACAAAAAAATTGTACCAAAATTTTATGAGAATTTCCCATATATATATATAAGTTATATTCTTTTTATTAACCATAAAAATATTAAGTAATAATTTAACCCTTTTTTATTCTCTAATCTTAATATCATCCATATTGCATATCATCAGAACTTTATCTGATATAATATCATATGGATTCATATTCTAGTCTTACTCATGCAGACATAACAACACAAGCATTCATAGAGAGAGGATCAAACTTTAAAATCTTCAAAGTATATACCATGATGGGAAGCTTTAGGTGGGAGAGGGCGATGACGCGATACGTCGAAGGAGGAGGGGTGGCGATTGTCGAAGACGATGTGAGTAAAATGAGAGGAACGAAAATCAAAGAAGTGAAAGAGCGTACTCATACAACTCGGAAGAGAATGACGTCGTCGGGAATGATCATCAGCAGTGGTGGCTCGGCGAGAAGATGATGATCTTCCTCCAAAGTACCACTCTAATTTTCCCATGGTGATCTTAAATGGACATATACACTCAAAGACCTTTCACTTTGGTATTGAAAACAATGAAGCCCAAAGGCAAAAACAGGACTTTATATAAAAGAGTAATGTGTTGTTGAATGGGGGAAGGGAGGGATGTATATAAATGATGTAAACGAAAAGCAAAATTTGGGGTTAATGAGTAGAGTACAGCAGAAAGAAAGGGGTGTTTGTTTTTTTGGTTGTTGGGGGCTTCATGGGAAATTGAAATGTTTGAAAATGGTGGATGAATCTCACATCCATCTTTTCTTCGTTCCATATTTCTTTTGGAGTTATATATAACAAAATGAATTAAAATATAGCAAAATATTACTGTATAATTTTGATAGATCAATATAAACTACTATCTGTGTCTATTTATACAAATTGACATATGTAGTAGTCTATCTTGATCTATTACACATAAATTGTAATATTTTGTTATATGTGTAAATACTTTTACAAGTTTACTCATCTAAAATAATTTCTTTTTTATATATTTATTTAAAATATCTTTTTGGTTTCCAAATTTTGAGTTTGTTTTTTATTTTGGTTCATAAGTTTCAAAATGTTATACTTTTAGTTTTAATTTTTTATTGAATTATGTTCACTTTTAGTCTTTGATATGAATTTCTATGAATAAAGTTAAAATAACTATGAAATGAATTTTTAAAATTATATTTAATAGTGATTAAAAAAACAGTGAAAACATAATTTAATTATAATTCGTGTCGAGGCTTTTAATTTAGTTACTATACAACCACTGGATTCGATGATTTGAAAACAAATTTTGAGTTCACCTGGTATAAGAAGTTGAAGAATTGGAATCTTTCGATGTTCTTTTTTCTATCGTAGATATAAATTTTAATCAATTAAATTATGCTTAGGTTAGTCGAAAAAATGGTGTCGTGTGATTGAGTAATTGTGGTGAATATTGATTTTCCTTCCCATACCATGTGCCTATTGGGTCTTAAATACGAGGCATGGTCTCTTGGGGATTTGTGATACCAAACTCTCTTTGTGACTGTGGGCCTACTCTTACATACTTTTCAATTATAGCTTTTCCTCTTACATTTTGTAGCTTAGGTTAAAAAACATATCTAGGGTTTCTCGAGATTGACTAGTACGTGTTTATTTGAACCTTGATTTTAAAATTTTATAATCGATTGAGAATCTCTTAAAACTAACAAATTGATAATCATATTTTCTCTTTGTAACCTTCAGTAATATTGAAATGATCGTATCTCATACTTGACTACATTGTTATTGAGTTTGTATTCAAATTATATTGTTATTCATTAAAGAAAAACGAGTAAAGTTGCTTTTGTATCTCTTCACGTTGGAAGATGCAATAACAAAAAGGATCTACCAGTCTATCAACGATATCATGTGTAGATTTTGCTATATTTATATATTTTTTTAAAAATGTTGCTATATATTTAATTATTAACTCTAGAAATGTTACTCGTTGTAATTAACCTATTTAAATAAAACTTTAAATGTTTTTTATAGTTAGTTTATGATTGATTTTCTTTGAGGAAAAAAGAAAAGAAATAGATTCATCTTTTCTTTAAAGAAAATTATTTTATTATTATTTCTTAAAGTTAAAAAAACAACACTAAACTAAGATTTATTCAAATTTGGTCGCTTAAAATATAAATATTAAAATAAATAAACTTATACAGTATAGTAAAATTAAAGTTCGAAAATGTAAACTGAAGTATAAACTTTCCTACAATAAGAAAAAAATAATAAAAATTCAAAAAAATTATTAAATAAACATTTAACACTTTTTAAATAAATTAAAATACTTTGTTATAATGTTATATTCACATTAGGTTGCATGAAAATTGATACTTAATCCATAAACACCTGAAAATGTTGATGAAAATGTAGAAAAGATTGAATTTTCATACTCTAATTTAGGCCAAACATGTTTAATTAATAAATAGAAAATTTAATTTCCTCAAGACTTTATGACATGTCACATGACATCATAAATTAGGAAATTGTACAATAAAAAAACATCTGCAAACTCTTTATTCAATTGTACTATTTTTGCAATAAATTTCCCCAATTCATTAAACACTCAGGGTATGTTTGGAGCATGGAGTGGGGTGGAGTGGAGTGGAAAATAATAGTCCACTCCATGTTTGTGGCAAGGATTATTTTAGTTGGGCATTAGGATTAGGATTAAAATAACTCACATGCTTTTACTATTATTCAACCCTGGAGCTATTTGTTTCAAGAGTTGGAAAGTTCGTCAACCAACTTTTCGACACCACCTCCAGTGATCGTCGTCGGCCAATCTCCAACCACCACCTCCGGTGATCGTCGCCGGTCAATCTCCGACCACCACTTCCGGTGGTCGTCGTCGGTCAATCTCCGACCACCACCTCCGGTGATCGTTCCCGGCCAATCTCCGACCACCACCTTCGATGATCGTCGTCGACCAATCACTACCACCACCTCTAGTGACTCCACTGGCTAACTTCTAACAACCAACTTCGGCGACTACCGCCAACCAACCTTCGGTCGCCACCGATCCGCCTTGAAAAATTTTAATAAAAATATTTTAAAGATATAACAAATCAAATAAACTTATATGTATAAATACTTTTAAAAAAAATTGAAACCCATTTGTGTTTTTTTATTTTAAGAAGTTTTTATAAAAAATATTTAAATAAAAATGAATTTTTAAAAAAAAATTTCTTAGTCATTCAAAGGTACTTAGTTTAATTATATTAATATTTTTTATCTCATTTTGAGGTTTTTCTAAATTATTTTTTTTATTAGGTTATTTTTTTTTAAAACTATCTTTTCTTTTTTTTGTTTTTGTTTTAAACTAATGTTTTATTCAGTTAGTGGATAATTGAATTTTCTAATAATTGAATTTAAGATTAAATAGTAGTTTATTTCAATTTTAAGTTAACATATTATAATATTTTTAAACAAACCATGATTTTTTTTCAAATTAGTTAAAATGACAAAAGTCTAAAAAAATTTATTTCAAAACCTAGTAAAATCTAAATAACATAGATATATATAATATTAAATTTTATTAAAT
>JBBPDJ010000026.1:10890860-10925298 GCA_037974625.1 Cucumis cinereus
TAGAAGATATAATTTGAAATATGTTTTTAGAAAATGATATTTAATGTACCTAAATATATGTATGACAAAAATAATAGCGCAAAAAAAAAAATAGACATGATCTAAGATAACCAATATTTATTTTACAGATTATAATTTGGACTATAATAATAAACACAGATTATTATAACCCAGACTATAATACTCTGCACCCAAACACAAATTATTATAACCCAGACTATAATACTCTGCACCCCAAACACAGACTATAATAACACACAGATAATTATAACCCACAGACTATAATAAGCACAGACTATAATAACTCACTCTGCGCCCCAAACGGCCCCTTAACTTCCAATTGGGGAAACAAATTTTCAAATTTTTAATTTAATTTTTATTGTATAAGAAACGTGTTTGGTAAACTTATTTTTAAAAACGATTTTAAAAAAGAAAAAATCGTCATTTTCTTTATTTTAAAATTTTGTTTTAAATAATTATGAATATAGAATATACTATTGCATTTTCAAATTCACAACTAAACATAAATTTTGAATTCAAAATTCAAAATTTTAAATTAGAATTAAACGAGTTTTTGAATACAATAAAAAAAGAAAAAAAAATTTGTTTTCGTTTTCTAGCGTATTTTTTATTTTGTAAAACAATTTTTTAATCACAAACCAAACCGAGTCTAAATACTCTTTTGTTTTCTAAATAAAATTGTAGTGGCCAAAAAAACTCAAACTAAATATACATTTTATAGCCTTAAAAAAGGTGTGTGACACACTTTAAATATCATATTTTTAAATATTCTAATTTGGTAAGTTAAAAGGTACTTTATAGGCTATTTTGTAAAGAAATAAAAATTAACCTCTTGCCATGAATAGAACAAATTAAAAAGTGCATAGGTAGATCCGCCCCACTGATCACCATCTGTTGCTCATCATTCCCATTTTTTTTTATATTATTATTATTATTAAATATATTGCGATAAAAATAATGATAATAAAATATATATATATAGTGAATTGTATACAAAGATGATAGAAGAATATACTAATAATATATACACTACTAACTTAATGATAATGATGATGATAATAATAATAATATATAGTGGATTGGCTACTAAGATGCGATGAAGAATATACTAATGATTAACTTAATCATAATTATAATAATAAATATAGTTGATTCACATTTCACTTGGAATCTCAACCCTAAATTATGATTAACTTTTAGATATCCATATTACAGAATATACAAATTACAATTGCTTTCTTTATATAGGTTAAGAGTGGAGAATGGAATGAGTATTTTTTATATATATTATAACTTCCATACATATTTTATTATTACGGTAGAACCACTAAAGTTTGAATCACAGACTACTCGATTATTGATACAATTGAATTATGTATTCATTTTAGCAATATTTTAGATTTTTTTAAATTATGCTTGTATTAACTTAATTAAAATTATATGTTTCGCGTTTGAGAGACGAGGAAAAATATAAAACTTTAATTGTTTTTGTTTTTTTTTTTTTTTTTTTTTTTGCAAATTATATGTTATATCCATCATTTTTAAGGTTTTTATGTGCTTATTTGGTTTATAAACCCACAAAAAAGTGTATGATAGGTCATTTCGAATCCATTAGGTTCATCAATGTTTGAAAGTGTCGAATTGGATTCTTAACTTTCGAATTTTGCATCTAGTAGGTCTTAGTAGACACAAACTAAAAGTTGCAATTAACTCTCTTTCTTTTTTTATCTATCATACACCAATTATCAAATGGTTACGAGTAGTTTTTAAATATAGAAAAATTGGTCGAACTATGTACAAATTATAGTAGAATTTCTTATAGCACATATATAGATAGACGTTAATAAAAGTTTATCAGCATATATCAGTGATAGAAACTGATATAAGTCCATCACTATTAGACGTGGATCAATGATAATAGAAGTCTATCATCATCTATCATTGATAAAGGTTGATAGAAGTATATCGATATTTTTTTTTTCTTTTTTGCTATTTAGGGTTTAGGGTTTAGGGTTTAGGAAAATTTGTTAATGGTTATTGTGTTTAAACAACCAACCACAAAGAATTGAGAGAAATATAACAAGGAAGAAAGATATAAATAAAAGAGATATTAAAGAGAGAAACCAAGAAATGTTAGGGAGGATATACATTTTAAAACTGAAATATATCAATAGTGAATTGAATTCAGAGATTGTTGTTCTGATAACTACAAATTGTGTTCCATTCCATGAAATATACATTTTATAACACTTACAACCCAAAACAGTGAACAACCTATGCTCTCTTGAGATCACTGTTAGAGGGAAAAAGAAAACAGGAAAGATATAGCATTTATTAGAAGATAAGGGTGCTGTGGGCAAAACACTATAAAATTGAGCTCAAAGCTCACTCAACTAAACAGAAAAGAAACTCAAATTACATTAAGCCTAATTGCAACAAAGCAAACACACCTACAAAGATTTTTTTATCATACAGTGGTGGCATTGGACAGCATTTTTTGGACAGCTTCTTTTGTCGGTAGAGCGGGAATGGCTCCTCTCTCCATCACCGTGATGGCGCCGCAGGCATTAGCAAAGCGTAGAGCGTCTTGTAGCCGTTGTTCATCCTGCCAAAAGGATACTCTTTCATGTAAATTAAGAAATAGTATGTGTAGAAGAGATCATTTTGTTGCATTAGGCAAGAACATATGGAACCTGAAAAATGCTTGAGTCAGAAGCTATTCGGAACAATATCCCACTCACAAATGCATCGCCAGCTCCAGTCGTGTCAACTGGGTTGGCTTTCATACCAGCAACCCTGCCTCGGAATTTCTGTATTGGACATTGTCATATGATGTTATTGTTAAAAACATGTCTACATAGGAAGTTTTGTGTTCATACTTGTATAATATTAGTTCTATTTCGCTTTCTGATACTTTATGGTCAAATTATGAGCCCACAAGAAAAGAAGTGTTGGATGCTATCAGGTTGAGTATTTGGGTCTATCGGTGATTTAACAATGAGTAGAAAACACAACGCTTACTTGAGTGTAATATCTACAGCCTTGTGACCCTTCGGTCACAATTAAAAGCTTGAAATTCGGACGGAAAAGCTTTTTCAACACCACATTATCATCATAGGGATCATCTCCACCAGTCAAGAAAGTAATTTCATCTTCGCTTATCTGCATAGATTTACAAGAGAATGAAAAGAATGCTACACTATTCTCACACTTCTAGCTATGAAGGCACCAAAATGCTTCATGATCAGAGACTATACCTTAACAATGTCAGCTTGATCCCAGATGCTCATTATGCCATCTCGAGCAGCTTCCGGTGAAGGCCACAACGGCAATCTCAAGTTGGGATCATAAGAGAGAAGGCAACCAGCGTTTTTTGCAAGTTTCAGTGCAGCTAGATGTGCTGATTTACTTGGTTCATCAATCAAACTAATTGATCCATAATGAAAGATCTTTGCCTGAACCAAACCGAATTTGAAATAGCAAAAGTATCAGGAAAGAAGCGTAGTAAACATGTACAATCTCTTGATAAGAAAAAGTGGCTTGCCTGCTCAATAACTTTAACCTCGAGTTCTCGTTCAGTGAGAAGCATGTCAGCACTTGGATGGCGAAAGAAAAGAAACTCCCGTTCTCCATCTGCTCGAAGTGTGACGAAGGCCAGAGCTGTCCTTGCATTCGGGTCAAACCGCACACCAGAACAGTCTACATTGTTTTGTTTCAAAATGTCTACCAACATATATCCAAACTCATCATCACCTACCTATAACACAAGGGAAAAAGTTGACATTTCTTCCTCCCAAATTAAAGTTTTACGGAAAAATAAAACCAATACTGATGACAAGAACATGTTTTCTTGACACAAACACAAAAAAAATGGAGCCAACCAATCTTCTAACTATAAAAACATTCAATGATTAAATGGGAAGATTTAAGTAAGTGAAAATGAACCTTGCCAATGAAAGCTGAGGAGCCACCAAGCCTTGAAATGCCAACAGCCACATTAGCAGGAGCACCACCAGGGGCTTTCTTGAAAGCAGGAGCTTCAGCAAGTGAAACTCCACCCACTGTTGGCACAAAATCTATCAAAACTTCCCCAAAACAAACCACGGGGGAATTTTTAACCTGCAATTTTCCTTCAAATCCTGAGGAAAGATTCTTAACATCACCTGTAAAAGCCATATCCAATCTCCTTGAGATCAACAGTCAAAAAGAAATTTCACAATTTGGAAAACTCCATACATCCATTCACCATTTGGTCAACATCTTATATTTTCCTCAAACCTTTTGATTCACAAGTCATAAAACCATAAAACAGAACATGTTCCATATTTTTTTTATTACATTAAAGCATGGTTAACCAGAGTAATTTTTCTTTTCATGCCAACAAATGTGAAATGAAACTCAAAACAATCTCACATAATCCAAATCAGAAATTCTTCCATTACCTTCTTCATTCCACAACCATTTCTAATCTCCACCACCGACAAAGACACAAAACATTAAATTTAAGAACATATAGAATCAAAAGAAACAACACCCTAAACCAAAGAGAAAAAGAAAAAGATCGTTAAGAAAACCATAATCATAGAACAATCAACAACAAACTAATCTCATATCTCATCAAAGCTTAAAAAAAATCAAATAAAAGAAAACCCAGTAAGAATCAGACAAGCAAAACAACATATAATGTCGAGAAATCCAATGAGAAGCAAAACAAAACAAAACAAAACAAAACAACAGTTTGCAAAAGAACCCATCACAAAGATTCAAAGATTGATTCCAAAACGAAAATGAGAAATGAATGAAACCCAAATCAAGTGGAGAAACAGAGTGCAATGAGGGATGAAAGAATAAGGAAAACAACACCGTTTGAGCTGTAATCAAAAGGGTGAATCGAGAAATGAAGTATTAAAGTAGAAGTAAAGAGTGGAGGAGAAAACACCCAGAAAAAAATGAAAAGGGATGAAATGGAAAAACGTACCAGGATTGAGAGAAACGGCCATTGTGATTGTTTATTGAGAGATTGATGGAAGGGAGAATGTGGAACAAGAATTGCAAGAAGAAGTAGTAGAGAGAGAGTTTGGGTTTGGTGGGATGTGGGTGTGAAAATTGGAAAAGGAGAAATGGGAGAAGATTAAGGGAAATGGTTAAGAAGAGGGAAGGTGATTGCTGAAATCTTGACAGAAGTAGAAGAATCATTGGGACACCCACAGACAAAATTTAACCCCCAGAATTCTTCTTCTTCATTTTCTTTTTTTTTCTTCTTCTTTTTTTGCTTCATTTTCTTTTTAAGAATCTACACGGGCTTTCTATGTTGCTTACTTCTTTTTGTTTTTATTTATTTATTTTAATTAAAACGAAACGATGTGGTTGTAGAGGTAGAGCCTCGGATCATTGTATTGGATATTCGATGTCTTGTTCACGAAGTTACGTTTAGATTCGGCTAGAATTTATTGAAATTGTTTTAAAAAAATTTGATTTTTACGAATGTAACAATTTAATATCTAAATTTTAGTTCAAATTTGTTGCTCTAACTTGAAAAGTTGATGTTGACTTTTCGAACGTACAGAAGTGTTGCTATGTTGAAACAAACGTAATGTCCTAATTACAAGTTTGTATGTCAACGTGAATATACATAACTCAACCAACCTAAAGTATAAACTTTTAACCAAAAAATTTGAAGTTTGAATCTCTCACCTCACAATTTGTTGAATGAATTACAAAAAATATGTAAAGGTGGTCATCATTCTTTTAAAGTTGTATCCAATAGTGAATAACATTTTGTCTAATAAATTATTAAATGTGAGTTGAATTTAAAATGGGTTTATTAAACCAATAATGCTTGGATTTTGGTGTTTAATAGATTTATTAGATTTTTAATAAAATAAAATTGTAAGACGAACTAAGATTAAAGTTTTCAAATTTAACTCGTCAACACATATATTTTAAATTCAGAGGTGATCAAATGTTTGTTCGGTTGATTTCTATTTTTACAGGAACATTTGTTAGGTCAATATAGGTAAAGACGAGCATAAATATAGAAAGTTTAAATTATTTTTTTATGAATTTTCTTGATACTCAAATTTTATAAGATCAGTGGATTGAAATACCAAACATATTCAAACGTAAAAAATAAAATTTATATGCACCGATTGAAATCGTGGACAAGAATATAGAGAAAAATATCTTTTTATTTTTTCGTGAATATAAGCTTTATGTCGTGTCATGCTTAACTTTTATTCAATTAATTTATAATTATATGCATTCTACGTGTAAAATTCCCCCTTTTTAGTTATTTCATATATCTTTTAAATAATAACAGAAATTTTGTTTCAAAAAGAATTGAAAAATCAAAATTTTTGTTAATATATATATATATATATAAATATTTATTGCTAGTAGAGAACTGATTTTAAAAGTTTAGTGAAATAAATGTGGACGGTAAATGTGATTTTAATGAGTTTAATCCAATCTTATTTTACTATACATAAAATACGGTTAAAATTATTTTAAAGCCACTTTTAACCATTCCAAATTAAACTTTGAATATTCAGTATCAACTAAAATATCAAAGTCTTAGTTTTACAAAATTGTTAATACAGAGATTATTAAAATATTGATATATATATCGATGTATATTATTTATATTAGTGATATTTTGTTGTTTATTTTATAGGTTAAAAAACTCTTTTGGTTCCGATATTTTTATAGAAGTAACAATTTGGTCCCTAAACTCAAGTTGCAATGATTTAATCGTGTACTTTCAAGTTTGTAACAATTTAATATTTGAACTTTAGTATGTAACAATTTAGTCCTTATACTTTTAATTTTGTAACAATTATTTAAATAAAAAACTTATTAAATTTTAACAATAATTTGTAATGTAAGGTTTAAATCATTGCAAACTTTAAAGTATAGTGATTAAATTATTACGTAATAAAATTTAAAGACTAAATTAGGATAAAATTGAAATTGTAAATACTAAATAAAATTATAAATCAAAATTCAGTCTCTGAATTTTAAAGTAAATTTTGCAAGCATTTTCAATAATTTTATTTTTACAATAATTTTGAATGGAGTTGAGAGTAAAATGGAAGGATGAAAATAATAATTTATTTAAAGCCATTTAATTTAGAGTATGTAATGACAAAATGTATACGAAGTTGAACCCGGCAAGAGTATCGATAAGTGTATCCAAAAAGGTGAAAGTGCATGTGTGGCATACACCGATCTATTCAAACTCCCCACCACCTCTTCTCTCCATTTCTCCGATTCACCATTTTCACTCCAACTCTTCTTCTGCTTCTTCTGCTTCTTCTTCTTCTTCTTCTTCTTCTTCTTCTTCTTCTCTGTCTCTTCCATCCTCCTCCTCCAATTCAATGGCTTCTCCCTCGCTTCGTCTCCACAATCTCTTTTCTTCTCCACTCAGACCGCGATCATCATTCTCACTCTCTTCCAATGGACCTCCGTTTCTACCACTTCCTTCTTCTACTCCTTTCCTTCCATCTCCTCTTCTGCTTTCCTCTCCTCGAATTGTTTCTCGCCTTGTTTCCCTCAACGCCTCTTCCTCTTCCTCTCCTTCACTTGTTGCCGAGTCTCAAGGTATCAAGGTAACCTTCTCCTCCACTTCCTCTCACTCTCTTTTTGAATCTGCGGTTCGCTTCGTTTTCATTACTGAATTTTGTGATTTGGATTTTTATTATTCTAATTTCTGGTTGCTGGATGAGGACAACTTCTTTTGGTTCCTCCATTCTGTTACGCATTGGTGTTTATGTTGATTACTTAGATTTGTATTTTGGATTTTTAGATTGATTTGATTCCGACCAACCCGATTGAAGGTCAGAAAACTGGAACCAGTGGTCTCCGGAAGAAGGTTTGTTGGTTTTTCTATTTCTTTTCATTTTAGATTTTGATCTGCTGCGTTTCGGGATATTCATATTTTAATTAATTTCGAGTAATTAGTGATTATTTTATTTTTGTAAAAGAAGAAGAAACCGAATGCGGGTGGGGTAATAAAATTCTATCTAATGTATTTATGTATGAGTATTGGGAGTGTCTGATATGAAGCGGTGATGGATTGATAAAGTGGATGAATCTGTGGTATCTGCTGTGGTTGTTCAACGTTGGGAAAATTGCCAGCATTCGGTTGAATGAGCCACTGCTGTTCTTGTTTTCAAAATCTAGTCTTGAAGTGCTTATTAAATTTATCCGTTTTTTTCTTTTTTGTCATTTTTCTTGGTATTTTGGTGGTGTTGATGCCTTCACGACTCACTTTGTTAATTTACATGGAGTTTTAGGTGAAAGTATTTCAGCAGGAGAATTACCTTGCGAATTGGATCCAGGTTTGAATGTTTGCACTCTATAGGCAATGCTAATCTATGTGATCTCAGCACGAGTTTGAATTTTGTGTTACATCATCATTTTTGCATTTGCAGGCATTGTTTAATTCCTTGCCTCCAGAGGATTACGAAAATGGACTGTTGGTTCTAGGAGGCGATGGTCGCTATTTTAATAAAGAAGCTGCTCAGGTCTCTTCTAGAGCTTTTATTTGTGCTTAACTCAGTAGTCTAGTTTCCTTAGAACTCTTCAATGAATTTTACAGATCTTTTGCAGATTATCATTAAAATTGCTGCAGGGAATGGCGTCGGGAAAATATTGGTCGGACAGTAAGTTGATCTACCCTGGACTAATTTCCAAATGCTATGGTCTTATCCTTGTATTTTGAAGTTCCGTATTGAAAAGTTAATCAACGACTTCTCTTTTGGACATGCATGTACGATGTACCAACTACCAAGTATCATTTGATGATATAGTTCACAGTTAACTTAAATGTGCATGCTTTTTGATTTTGGAATCTCGGCTAGAATATTGGATGCTTATTTCGTATTGTACTTAAATAAGAAAAAATTCCACTAATCATGAAAAGATTATCAAGAACTAAGGGAAGTTATCCTCCTTAACCAAACTCCACGGAGCTGTCTAGCAATTTATTTCGTAATATATATTTTAAAAAAATGTTTAAGAAAGCGTGAGTGAATAGTGCTTGTGAATGTAATTTTGGGGTTTCTTCTAAATTATGACTATAAAAAATTCCTCCAACCAGTAGTAATCAAAGGGAGCTAAAGTCATGCTCGTAGAGAAAAAAATGCCAATATAGCATGGTCCAAAAAGAGGAAACAAAACAGTACAGTACTCTCTCCAATAATGCACCTCCCTTTGTAACCTGTGATTCTCTAGGATTATTATTGTAAATCTGAAATTCAGAAAACTATTATTTTTTACTATTAGTGGCAGCCAGATGGATGCCTTGTGATGGTACTGAGTAATGAAAATCTTATTTGGGGATTACAAATGTCAATTTTTGCTGAAAAACAATTTAAAGGAGAAATTTGTAAAATATAATGAAATTAATATGATACAGGGAAGGTATTTTGTCCACACCAGCGGTCTCTGCTGTAATACGAAAGAGGCAGGCAAGTTTGCTCTATAGATTTATTATATGATCAAGCATTTTGGAGTGACATTTAATTACTTCATTTGCCTTCTGCGTAATTTTGTGTTCCACAGGCCAACGGAGGATTTATAATGAGTGCAAGTCACAATCCAGGTGGACCTGAATATGACTGGGGTATTAAGGTGATTTTTTTAATTTTGTTTATTTTGTGCTGTTCTTGATATTTAATTAAATTTTTTTTCGGGTAAAAATGCAACTTTTTGATGAAGCATAATTTTTTGTTGCAAAATGTTTGTTGAAATTATGAGTCTATGACCTTATCTTATCCATGACAACTACAATATTTATTTCCAAGTTCATCTGACTTGAATGCATCGACTTTTCAGTTTAATTATAGCAGTGGGCAGCCTGCACCTGAATCGATTACAGACAAAATATATGGAAACACTCTTTCTGTAAGTACACGTTTAAATCTCTGTGATTGGTTCAATTGGTGACCCCCTCTCCTATCTTACGAGATTGTAATTGTGCAAGTATTTTACAGATCTCTGAAATAAAATTTGCCGATATTCCTGATGTTGACCTCTCTCGCCTTGGAGAAATCAAGTATGGGAACTTCAGTGTTGAAGTTGTAGATCCTGTTTCTGACTATTTGGAGCTGATGGAGGTGATAAAAATCACGCACACACCACAAAAATGAAAAGGAAGAAGAAAATATAAAAGTTTTGAAAATTGAATATGATTATTCCTGAGGACTGACAGAAGGTTTACGGATCTACTGCAGAATGTATTTGATTTCCCACTCATAAAAAGTCTGCTTTCACGTTCAGATTTCAGGTAAGAGGTTTGTTTATTGCCTTATGTCTTTTTTGTGCTTTGCTTAATCTTCTTTCGTTCTTTGGTTTCTTACTATTTGTTTGATTGGGTGTAAGCAGATAGAAAATGATGGATTTTCTCTCTTTTCTAGTAAATATTAGTTTTCTTTCTGAAAATAGGTTGCATACTGGTTTGGACAACAGCAAATGATCGAGAATCCAACCACGTGCTCAGAAAATCAATTTCCTTGTCACCTTCTGAACTTGATTAGGAAATGATAAATAACTAATTCCATAATCTGGAGATATTCCACCAAGGATGGCACACTTTTTTTTTCCCTCCCAATTTGACGACCCTTTCTTTAGCCCATATGTATTTTTTATCAATTTGTACTCACTTGATCGGATTCTTTCAAGGACCACCGAACCATTTTGCCATAAGAGATTCATTTTGCTGTTCTCAAATTACCAATTTTCGAGCTGCTACCTTCATGGTCAATGGTACTAATTTAAAAGGCGATATAGATTTTCATTTGAGGAGCCACCCTACTAGTACGAGAGAATTTACTGATCCAAGATAGTCAAAATTGGGATAGGAGACATAAACCTACGAACTATTACATAGGTCTGTAGCTCTCACAAAAGGCAATACATATTTTTCCAAAAGTTTCTCTAAGGATCAGACCCACCACCCTTCCATATAAGATGTTACCTTCGCTGCCAAACAACTAACTTATCTTCAGTGTGAGCACACCTGCCGTTGTGCTCCTCCCTTTCTATTGCACATGTATTTTTCAGGGCATATTACATTACATGACACCTCACTCTACTACGTGTGTAATAGGGGTAGGAGATGATGATGATGCTTGCAATGAATTTTAGTACTGTTGAAACTTAGCAAAATCATTGGCAGAAATGGTATTAACTTCCTAGATGTGCCATGGGTTGGAAGCAATTTGTGCATATTGAGGGCTTTGGCCTTATTCACGAATTTCTTGCAATTACATTTCATATGACCTGGCTTATGATTGTAGTGACACACAATCTCCTGTAAATGTTGTCTTCGATTATTAGAACAGATTTTCGAAGTATAGGTGCACATCCCTTTGTTACATATGTGATCATTATTCTGACTGATAAGAGCATTGCATTGGTCAGATGAAGTGAAGAACCTGTTCGAAAATTCTCCGTATGAACTAAAAGCTTCTTGCAAAAGGATCTATGAGCTCGAAAGAATTTGTACTTTAGCCATCTAAAATTCATACAGGTGTCCAATAAAAAACTCATGTCTTTCAATTTAATAGCTTATGAAAGTTCTGCATATTGCTTGAGATGTGGATCTGTGGAGGGCGATAGGGGGTGGTGGCGTGGTGCAACACAAATGAACGATGAAGAAGAAGATAGGTTTTCATTTCTTTTTTAGTTGAATTCAAGGTGACTGCATGGAGTCAATGGGCTGGGCATTGGGATGGGATGAAAAAAAAAAATCAAAATTTACCATTTGCAATTTATACAATAAAAAACTAATTATATATATATATATATATTGAAGACTTCTATTACTATTTTTTTTTTATAAAACCAAAACAAACCAGACTATTCCCCAAACTGATCGATCAACATAAATTTGGTCGGTCGGACCGATTTTCGGTGAATTTATGTACAGCCCTAACGTCCTATCGTCCTGTCTCTTCCATAAAAATTAGACCATTATCACCTAAAATACTATAGCAGATGTTTCGAATCCAACAACTTTCAAGTTCATGTAGGCAAAGCTGAGATTTGAAAACTAACACACAAAACAGCTGCAAGACCAAGACTGTGGAAAAACTAAAGACCAAAGGGAAAGAGATGAAAAACGAAAAAGAAAATAGAAATAGCTGAGAACTGCTAACTGTGCAACAACAGTCGGAGGTGCCGGTCGGAGATGACAGGAAAGGTAGAAGAAAGACAACACAACGTGAATGGACGAAGAGGGTTAGGGATCTAGGGAACGGGGATGGGCTAGGAAAACTTTTAAATAACCAATTGACCCAAAAGGTTAAGGTGGTGGGTGAAGGCAAATTTAATATAATATCTAACACTCTCCTTCACTTGTAGGCTCAAGATATGAAGAAAGCCCAACAAGTGGAAATGAATATTAATTGGAGAGGAAACAACGTAGAGGTTTGAACACAGGACCTCCTGTACCAACTTGCTATGACCATTTTAGATCACCAATTGACCCAAAAGCTTAAGCTAGTGGGTGAAGACAAATTTAATATAACATCTAACAAAAACTATGAAGAGAAGAAGCGTTGAAAAACTTGATGTTGGAGCCGACAAACAGATTGGTGAAGAGTACCGATGGACAGAGACGGTGGGGAGCTGATGGACGGGCGATGAGGAGGTGGTGGTTAGGGTTAGGTTAAAAAGCTAGGGTTAGGGAAGGGAATGGGTTGGGGGGGGGGACCATCCGAACATTGATAATTCATTCTAATAAGAATATTGGACGATTATGTGGTTGCTTGTTCCATTTGACAAAATGTAGATGAAAAAAGCCATAGGCCTGCCATTTATCATGAGAATCAATAACTTGATCTAAATTGCCTTTTATCAAGTTTAATAAACTCGTTATAGTCAAAAAGAGTAAATCGTCCAATTGGTCACGGGATCACCACCATGTACAAGGGAGATAACACACTGTTTTTCTTTCAAAACAACCACATAACTCTTAGAAATTCCACTTGATAACCAAGAAAACAAGGAAGATAGTTTCTTTAGGGATACAAACTCTTAATTCTTGTACAAATTACTAATCATGCCCAAAAAAGAAGACCAATTGCTCTTCCGATAAACAACTTGAACTTGAACCATCAAGAACCTGCTCTTTTGATAAAAATTGACTGGACAATCCCAAGAGTTCAACAATAAATTTTTCAAACCAGAGTCATTGGGGCTTTGACAAGGAAAAAACATGTTTACATAAAGAAAAGTCCATCTTCAAACCAAATACAAAGAATGAATTGCTGACCAGCTTCCACCCTCCATAAGTAAAATGAAAAGCATGGAGACTATACAATGATCAAAAGTAATTGAAGCGGCTGCAAAGATGATTAAAATTCATGGAGGTCGGGACTAAGTAAAATGAAATGCTCAGAGACTATAGATGACAGGAATTAATGGAGGTGGCCGAAAAGATGATTGGAATTAATGGAGGTTGGGAGTTGATGAGGTCATGAGGAGACGAGAATGAGAAGAATAGAAGAGAGCAACTTAACTTTTATTTCTCTAGGCAAGGGATCCTCTTTCCCTTTCCCTTTTTCTTATAGCAAGTCCTTTCGTTGTTTTTTTTAAAAAGTAAGTCCTTTAGTTGCTGATAGATATCAGTACACATTCGTTTTCCACATTAAGAATGCCAATTTTCTAGTCCTATTTTCTATTTGATTGTTTTTGTATGTGGATGTGTATGCTACGATTTCTCATTATTTTTCTCTATGAACGTCTTGTTGACATATTTTTGATATTTTAACTTTGTTAGGTTTGTATTTGATGCCATGCATGCAGTAACTGGTGCTTATGCGAAACCAATTTTTGTGGACAAGTTAGGAGCGAGTCTGGTATGATGTGCTACGTACAAACATCTTCATTTTAATCAGATGAATTTAATTATATTTTAGATTTTAGTATTAGGATACTGTTGATAACAATTCAGTTTTCACTATATCTTTTTGGTTTTTGGCTTTCCATTTTCTGAAAAATGTTGATAATCCATTTAACTTCAATGTATTGACAGTGGTTTTAAGGTTCTAGGCCCCATAAAATTAGTTCTTAAAATCAATTTTCTGTTTTGTAAAATGTCACTAGTTTGATACTTCATGTACCTCCTAGTCCTCACAGATAGACACATTATTCTGGACGGATTTTTTCCAACTTGTTCTCTCTCTAACACATCCTTTTAACTTATTTTTCTCTCAAATTTTGTCACAATTATGAAAAATACTACTTACTTCACAAGGTTGAAACTGAAAGCTCTTTTTCATCATATTCAACCACATTCTTGAAGTTTTTATTTCGAGAAAAATCCACAATAAACTGATGGCATGGATTAGATTTAATTTTATTGAAAGTACGTGGTCTAAAATTGGATATTTAAAAATATAGTAACCAAAATAAAACAAACTTAATACTGGGACCAAAGTGGTACTTTATCCTTAAAAATTGTATATTATGTTATTAAATCCTAAAATTAAAATTTGATAATTGTTGTATAGTTCATTATAGAATAATTAATAAATGAATTTAGGTTTCCTTATTTTAGAAAGTCAGAAAACATAAAGTGTTGTTAGACATGTTTTGTTTTTTGTTTTTTTCATTTTTTTTTAACAAAAATTAACATTGTTATTGAAAACAAAAGCATCAAAAGTAAAATATAATATATACACGCATACACACCTGCATACAGGGCGTTAAGAAAAATACAATATAACTCAACGGTAGGAGACAAACACAAGACAATTGATCAGTAACTACACAAACAAGAGCTCTAAACAAGGACTAAATTGTTTCAATCCTTACGTAGGACTCAATTTCTAATGGAGTGCCTCTAGAAGATTTTGGGCATGGACATCCAGATCCTAATCTTACGTAAGTTGTTTTAGATCTGATAAGAGGGTACAACTGCGTGATTTGCTATTGTCTTGGAGTAATTACTATCTGTAATGTTCAACAGATATGCTAAGGACTTGGTTAACATTTTGTTCAATGAAGATGGACCAGATTTCGGTGCTGCCAGTGATGGTATCTCATCTTTTACACAATCCATATTTTGAGTTCAAGTTTTTTTTTTTTTTTTCCTCCTTTACTTCCATATCAGTGCATCTGCAAATGATAAGATGAATAAATTTGAACCTTAAAAAAGGATATTGTAAAAAAATAAAGAATAGAAAAGAGAAAATAAATGCTAGCGGATCTTGATTGACGGGCATGCTCTAACAATACTTAATGATGGGCATACAGATACTCCCTGTTAACATCTGCTAGTTAATGCTATGGTGGATGCTTGGCTTGCAAATGCAAGGAGATGATTATAATTTTTTTTTAATGCTTTTGCAGGAGATGGTGATAGAAACATGATATTGGGCAAAAACTTTTTTGTTACTCCTTCAGATTCTGTTGCAGTTATTGCAGCTAATGCACAGGAAGCAATTCCATATTTCAAGAATGGTCCTAAGGTATGGAATTCTCGTGCTTCATTGCTCAAGAACTTCAACTGTGTACAACTTTTTAGGAGGCTTATGCAATATGACCTGTAAGGATTCCTTGACAATTTTTTAGTCTATTTAGACAAAAAGGTAAAATGACCTCCTCATTTATAGGGGTTAGCTCGTTCGATGCCAACAAGTGGAGCACTTGATCGTGTAGCTGACAAGCTCAATCTGCCATTTTTCGAGGTTCCTACTGGTTGGAAATTCTTTGGTAACCTTATGGATGCTGGGAAATTGTCAATATGCGGGGAGGAGAGTTTTGGAACAGGTTCAGATCATATCCGTGAGAAGGATGGCATATGGTAACAGTCTACATTCATTCTAGGCACAGTAAAGTTTGTGTCAGATGCTCCTTTTGGTGGAGGGGTTAAAAATATTGAAATAAAGAGGAAAGATAAATGGATAAACCAGGAGTGCATTTTAATAATATCTTACAGAAGAATCAATTAGTTATATGTTTTTGTGGATAGGATATATTATTTACTAAATGAAAATATCAGAGCCCTTTGTTTGCTTTAGTTGTAGATTTGTTCGATTATTAATATAATGCCCTCGATCAATTCATGTTAGAAAATTGGAAAAGACCTCCTGTTTAGTTTGTTTCTTTCTATACTGTGGTTTTGTTTGTGTTCAAACGATTTGTTGGTGGAACTTCAAAACAGTAAAATTTCAGCAAGATGTATCATTTTATACCCATGCCAATTTCAACATGAAATGATTCAAGTCCTTTCCATGATAGGGCTGTGCTGGCTTGGCTTTCCATTATTGCATTCCGAAACAAAGACAAGAAAGTTGGGGAGAAGTTGATCTCAGTTTCAGATGTTGTGAGGGAACACTGGGCTATTTATGGAAGGAACTTCTTTTCAAGATATGACTATGAAGTAAGATTGACCTGAGTTGGCGTTGTGATTGTGTTAATGTAACATTTAATAATCCAGTTTTTCACTCTTTATTCCTTATCTTTGAATATGTTTGTTCAGGAATGTGAGTCTGAAGGTGCTAATAAGATGATAAATCACCTTAGAGATCTCATCAGTAAGAGCAAGTCTGGTGACAAGTACGGTAAGTTTATTGAACTTTTAGGGGCATATTTATTTGTTGTTTTATTTTGGGACATTATGAGAAAACATGAGAAAATGAAGCTACCATAAGAAGATGTCAATTTTTTCATTCGACAATCCCGGTTAGTTGAGGAGTGTCCATATATGACTAGTGTGAACTATGCCATGGGAAAATTGAAGAGAGATATGGATTGAGAATTGAATTGAAATATTCTCGTGCTTTGTCAATTCTTTCTAAGAGTTTGAAAATATCAGATGTTTAAAATTTGTTCTTTACTAGAAAGATTCAAGTCATCGTGGTATGATCATCTATATATTTCACTCCGGAAGGCCCCTAAATATCATTGTGAATGAGAGAAAATGGTTTTGAAGATTTATAAGGCACAGGAGGATAAACATTTCTTGTGTGTTTAGAGAATTGTCAAGGTTCACATGGAAAGAGGCTCAGTTTTTTGTTTATAAATAAATGGGAAACCAACTTTCCAAGTTGCAAGAAATTGTGATGACCATAGTGAAAATGCCATAACATAACATAACTTTCAATTATAGAGACTTTGGCTTGGAAATAAAATGATAGATTTAGAATATGATTCAGGATTATAGAAAACTGAATTTGAAGAACGTTTTTCTTGAAAAAGATAAGAGGCCACTAGATAGCACTGCCAATCACGTTTCTCAATCAACCTCTTGGATTCACAAGTTTGAGTAAAAATTAGAGATGCAGAAAGAAAGTTTAAAATCCGTAGAATAAGTAAAAATTAGAGATGCAGAAAGAAAGTTTAAAAGAACGTTTTACTATCCTTAGAATAAGTAAGGAATCATCTCCAAGAATCAACTCTAAAATCCGTCGTAGAAAGAAAGTTGTGTCAAAGACTCAAATACATGAAGAGAGCCTTCTATTTATAGGAAATTAGAGAGAACTGCAATCCAAAATTACATAGGATATTGTAAGAAGATTTATCAAGGAATTACCCTAATTTGCCTCCTCCCCTACATCACTAACTGTAATCAAATTAAAGTTCAACTTGGGAACATATAGCACATTAGAGAGAATTATATTATTTGTGAATTTTGTTGACACTATTCTTGTGATTTTAGAGAGTGTAAGACGCACTCTGACCTTCTAGCAATTGGACTTAAGTGCGGTAAATTGGTTACTTAATTTTGTGAAATGTGGTTGGAGAGTTTTGATCTGATTCTATTGAAGAGTGTGTGGTGGGACACACTCGGTGGCTGATTTAAACAAATATTTTGGGAGTGTTTATAGTGTTTTCTTGCAGATGTGATTTATCCAATTTTTAAGGGACACTACCAAATTTTTTTAATAAAGATTATAAACAGTATTTGCAAGCCACATATTTTGAAAAACGTTTCCAGAGTTAGACAGTAGGTTTCATGGTTTGATTGAAATCTATTGTGTCGTCATGTCACGTCCTAGGTTTGGTAGGGTAACTTGGGGTGGGGTGTGACTGAGAGAGATCCATTGACGTTTTGAACTAATCTTAAATTACCAATTGACCCAAAAGTTTAAAAGCTAATAGGTGGTATAAGTTCATGGTTTTTTGTCGTGCCTTTCTTCTTTAGTTTTTCAGTCTGCTGGTTTGCCACAAGATTCTCGAAGTTGTCTCACTTTCTTATAGTTGGCCACACCAAGGACAATTTTTTTTCTTGAATTTCTTTTTTTTTTGTTTTTGAGATGAGTTGTGTGTTGGTTTGGTCCAACCAATGACATCGTCTCAACTCTCAAGCATCTTTTTGGCATTTTCTACTCTCCTCATGCCTTACTTCAGCAAACGTTTTTCTAAGAGAAGACATCTTTGCTCCCATTAGTCTTCTCCTTATGTTCATTGCTAAATTCCAAAAAAAATATCAGTAGCTTTTTTTTTTCTCAATTATCTTATGAACGGAGTTAGGTCGTCTGATATTCATATGTTTTGTACATTTCTAATTGTTGTCAATTGGGTGCAACAAGATTAAAATACTGAGTGACATTGAGATCTCCTTTACATAAATCATAGAATCGAGTTTCAATATTCAGTAGGGCAGAGGAGTTCTCAGTGCTAAAGTATGTAGCACGGTCGGTTCCCATTACATGAAGCTAATTGTTACAATTTTGAGAAGAGGAATCATGGGGCTGAGAGGATTTTTCAAGCCTATACTTCCTAACCTGTGTTTCGTCATTATAATTGATAGAAATTTGGAGGAAGAACCCACAAACCACAACAAACTTGAAGAACCCACAAAACAGAGCAATTCAAATTGTCAAAAAAAAATACAGAAACTCAGAGACGAAGAGGCACAAGCAAAATCACAGACCCATGAACCAAACCCACAGACACAAATGGAAAAGGCTTTGGACTAAGGTGGTGATGGGCAAACGAGTGTTGGAGGTGAGCAAATGACATAGACGAGGGGACGCTACAAAGAAACTCACTAACCTAAATGAAGTGAATGGTTTTTAAAAAAAGAAAAAAAATGAAGCAAATGGAAGGAATGAGTGATAGGAACAACGTGGACAAGAGGAACTCTGCTAAAGATGTCGTTGAACTTGTCACTTGAGGAAAAGACCGTTGTTGAAGATGAAGGGGTTAGGGTTTTGGCGTGGGTTAGTTTTCTTATTTGTTAGATTTTAAGTTTTAGGATTAGGTTCTGATACCATGTTTGTTTGAGAGAAAAAACTAAAATGTTATTCCCTCAACATTAAGTTAAAAGACCATATACTACAAAGAAAAATGAAAAAAAGAAACTAATGCAGAAAGGGAAACTAGCTAAATGAAGTTGAGATAAAATAGTTAATAGAATCTAAACTAAATAGAAAGAAAAATATGAAAGAAAAGGAATATATCGGTACTATTTAGTCTGTATATTTTAATTTTTAATTTTTTTTTTAATTTTTTTAAAAAAATGTTTTTACTAAATCTCTAGCTTCATCACAATACGTTAAATTGAATGGGTTCTTGCAATTAAGTTCATCAGTTTAACAATTATGTGGCACATTGACTATATAATTTAATGATTTATGTGGTGGGTTGATTTTTTTCAAGTATAGTCATTTGATGATGTAAGTATTAAAGTAATGGAGTTAATGACAGGAGCCAATTCGATATGATTCATGATTGAAAGTTCCGGAATCCTGAATTTTCTAGGGTTAAATGGATGAAATTGATGATATATATCTGTTAGACAGAAAAATAGTTCAAGTGTTTATTAGAATATTTGGGAAGTATATCATCGGAATAGAATCAACTCTAAAAACTTAGGTAACTAAGTACCAGACTTTAAGGTTTGTGAAAATGATTTGAGTTAAATTCAAGGAAAAGAAGGCTAAAAGTGCAAACGAATCTAAACAAACTCTCGAATTTAGGTATCAAAGATTGCAAGTGTAATAAATCTTTCCAAAATTTCTATCCACAAGATTGTTCTAATTTGACAATTAGTTTCTCCCAGGATCAAATACAGTTTGAAGTTTAAAACTTATAATTTAACCTAAGTTTATTGGAAACATCTTACAAACTGTAATTTGTTATGTTCTTATTGGAATGACTGTTGTTGCTTACACTTGCAGGAAGTTATGTCCTCCAATTTGCAGATGACTTCTCGTATACCGACCCCGTTAGTCTCTGTAAAATATTGTATTCTATTTAAATTTATCCTCTTCTGAGTTTATTTGATTCATTGTCGTGTATGTAGGTTGATGGAAGTGTGGCATCAAAACAAGGTGTTCGTTTTGTTTTTTCAGATGGATCGAGGATAATATACCGTTTATCTGTATGTTCTTGTTTTCCTCTTTTCCTCTTCTTTCCTATCATAGAACATATGTGATCCATTGTCGAGAATTCTTATATGTATGTGTATGTGTGTGTATATATATATTATTAATTTTCAAAACAGCCTTTTTAAGCTTCACGTTTTACAGGGAACTGGTTCAGCAGGGGCTACTGTAAGAATATACATTGAGCAGTTTGAACCGGACATTTCTAAACATGATGTGGATGCCCAAATATCTCTAAAACCATTGATAGGTTTGTTTAATGTCCCCTCTAACCATAGATTTCTTGATTTATTTATTTATTTTTCTTCCTTTTCGTCATGTTGCAGATTTGGCATTATCTTTGTCCAAGCTGGAGGAGTTCACTGGGAGGGAGAAACCTACAGTCATCACCTAAGGGGACAAGCTCATAGTCTATCGACTGGCCTAGATCCACTAGGCGGAGGTCGGCTCTTTCATCCCTTGCCCTGCCTTAGGGTCATGCTAGCTTATATTTAAATTTTGGTTGATTTTATTTAATTTAGTCCGTAGAATAATTAGCTCACTCATGTAAAATTTGACAGTTAACATCAACATCAGAAATAAATAATATTTTTCATTTAAATTATTTCACTTCCAATTTTCACAATCTCTTTGATTGAACTGTAGATGTCTTAAATGGACTTTTTGCCACATTACCAATGACAATAAAAGAACTGTTTTTGACTTGGTAGTTTCTTTAGTGAACTGTCACCTACCAAACCTTGTAGCTGAGTCACATGATGTGCTTGTAGTCTTCACATGGACTGCCTTCATTATTACGGACAATTTAGAAGGATTAGAATAGGCCTGTGGTTGGTTGGCCTAAACCAACAACTAACAAGGTTATTAACATGTGGATCAATTTGCATCACGTCCATGTCATACAAGTTGGTGAAATACTCTAAGACATCTCCTGATACATTCACTTTTAACGTTAAAACAAAACCATTGCTTGAGAACACAACGACTGGCGAGTTCTTGTCATTTTGAAACATGACTTGTACTCTGCTTATATTAACAATGACGGGATGCTAGCCATAAGACATCAAAAACTGAAAATTAATCCGTGATGTATTTGGACCAGCCCTTTTACTTGACTCTTCCAGCTGTTTGATATTACAAACTTTTCCATTTGGCAGCAATGATAATCCTACCTAGAGCATGGGTTTAGCCTTCTCTCTCTGGTTGCTAGAGTTGCTAACTTAAAAACTACAAGACATCAGTTTAACTGTCTTCAATTAGGGCTGAGCTTCCACACGTATAGGTAGAACTCCAAAAGGACATCCCTTGGGAACTCTCATCTATCTCTACGAATCAAAGTAAATTCTAGAGAGCTGGAATGTGAAAGCTATGGCCAAAGGATGGTTTGTAGTGTAATAAGTACTAGATCTCTCATAATGCTGAACTCCAAAGTTGTAGATTCTTGGTTTTAGTTCCTGAGGATGTAAATATGAATGTAAAATTACCGATTGATCTCAACTCAAGTGGATCATCAGTGGCCTTGAGTGAGTAATTTGAGATGATGACATAGTTGTCTTATCACATTTTGGAAAAGGATACCATGATGAGAATATAAATTCTCATTAAAACTAATATTATCTTTTTTATTTTGTTGAAAGAAAGATTGATTATTAGGTTGACTGTGTGTTTATAGGGAAAGCCTTCCCCTAGAAATGAGAGCCTGAGCAGTGGCACCAAAAATGATAGAGTTTGGGGACCCATTTGTTTGTGTTGAACTTAGTGTGGTTGGGTACTACTGAAGAATAATAGTTCCAACATTTTGAGTATACTCGTGTAAGATAGAAACTCCATTTTCAGCAAACATAATGCATTGTTTAAGTTGAAACTAAGCTAAGGGAACATACTTTTGATGTGATACCAATCTACTTTGGCCCTATATGCAAAAAACAGTATCAAAATTGGATTGTCTCTGCTCCCCATTTGTTACATAATCAATATGCATATTTGTATATTTCCCTTAGGGCAGACCCCACCCAACATTTGATGGGAAAGGAAAGCATAAGAAGTTAAAGAGCAATCTTGTAGTGGATAATAAAAGGAATTCAACTGTTTTTGTCCTAATTTGTCACTAATTTGAAAAGCTATGCTAACATCCAACTTTGTTGGGTCAATCAGTTTCATGGGATTTTTCTCTTTAGAGGGAGGAACTCATTTGTACTAATTTTCATCTGCATGACATTGTGTTTGACAACTCCTCCATCATGTTAGTTGCCTACATAGATGGACCTTGATGTGTCTTCCATCTCCTACTTTCCACCAAATGTTCCCTGTCTTCTAGTGACCAAGAATTAGGGTTTTGGGAAAATTTCAGAGGATAAGCTTGCAATCTTTTCTTTTTTTGGATAAATTGCTGAACAACAAAGCATGGTGGTGGTTGCAATGCCACCCTCAAACTTTAAATTGTAAAAATTAGGCCCTCAAACTTCTACAAGTGTTAAAATTGGACTCTCAAACTTATAGTAGTGGTAGAAATTGAACCTTGAAACTTATACAATTGTTACAATATCTATCATTATATAAGTTTGAGGATTCAATTTGAATACTAACAATTGAAAAATTGAAAGTTTGTGGGTATAATGCAATTACCATCATTTAAGAGTGCTTTTTGCAATTTTTTCTTCCTTTTATTATTATTATTATTATTTCTCTCTTTTTGAAGACAAATGTTAGATGGATATATTTTGTCTGGAAAAGTATATACGTTATATCACTTTGAATATCTTTCTCAACTTCTAGACTTATTTTGTTGCGTTTCTTTGAGAATTATTCTACGTTGTTGAAGTTAAATGTTATTCCACTATGTTTCTGTTTAACCTATTAGGAAATGATATTATGATCTTCTAAGGATATGTTTTATGGGTGCTTTTGGCATCCTTTTGCATGGTCTAGACCATTTTGTACTTCAAATCTTCTACTTAATTTACAAGTGCTTTTGGGAATAATAATAGTTGCACTTGTGAAGTACTCTTGACCGAAGTGTTTGTTAAGGGTGAAAAATCACTTGTACATTCATGTTCTATCAATTTTTCTTTTATCATTGAAGGAGTTACTTTTAAAATGTCTCGTATACACAGCCATGGTGGTGGTTTGATATGATATGACATTTAACAAGATGAAAGAGTCATCTTAACTAATTAAAAGTACTATTTTTAGGGTTATATGATGTCGAAATCAATTTTTTAGGGAAATTATTAAATTATACTCCTAAACTTAATAATTGTATCAATTTCAATTGAACTTTTTGTTCTACCAATTTTGTGTGAAACTTATGATTTGAGTTTATTAAACTTCTAAGTTTTCATATGCCAATTAGATTAGATCTTTCATTGTGATTATCTTGCATTGATTTTCAAATATTTAGATTCTTTTCAAATGTCTGTTTTACAAAATAGACAATTAGAGTAAATGCATAGACGATTTTTAAAGAAATCAATTTATTTATGAAAGTTGAGTTTAATAATGCAAGTACAAGATTTTTTCAAATGGATGCAACGGAAGGTGTAAATTGATATGATTTTTGGTCGTCGTTTATATTTGGTCTAACTAATCCACTAATCTATTAATTTTACAATTTTTTTTGTTTGACTTCACCAATGGATGAAATGATGTTGATTTGTTCAACTTCACTGTACTAAACAGGATTGAGTGAAGTCTCTTCTGATGTTTTAGTATAATACTGTGGACACCAATATTTGTTTGTTTTCAATTCAACAATATCCTATTAACAAAAGAAGTATACACTGCTAAAATATACTTAAAAACAATAATTTTGGTAAGAAAAGTACATTTTTGGTGATGAACAAAAACATATAATTTCTCAAAATCTTTGAATATTGTGATGTGATGTGAATGGTAAATGTAGTGTGTGCCCACCAAGCAGTAAGTGCGCCATTACACATTTTTATTCATTGACATTTGAAAGGACATATAACTGTTGGAACAAAATAGAAACTCTTTCCTTTTACTTTTGGAAATCTTCTCTAACCAAAAATAAAAATAAAATATGAAGTTATTGGATTTCATCTAAGTGCTTCAACACACATTTTTCCATTCTCTTTATTTCCAAAAGATTATGATGCCACTATACATTTGATTGTTTTTTTTTTTAATTTTAATTTTTCAAGTGCAGAAATTAATATTTAGTAAATATTTTCTAGATATTTTGTGGCTAAAATTCCAATTACACTCTCCACACTCCATCCCTCAAAAAAAAAAAAAAAAAAAAATTACAATCAAAGTAAATGTCATTAAATTACTGCTTTCACTCTTTATATTAACCTTAAACTACATGTTTAATTCTTAATCTTTCAATTTTGTGTCTATTTGGTTGAACTTTCAATTTTATGTTTAATAGGTCTTTGAACTTTGAAAATTTTCTAATAAATTCTTGAGCTTTTAATTTTGTAACTAATAACTTTCTAAATTTGTGTTTTTGTGTTTTAATAGATTATTTGCCTATTTGACATTTTTTACGGTTCATAGACGTATAAGATATAAATTTAAAATTTTAAGGTCTTATTAAACATAAAATTCAAATTTGTATCTAAAAGACTAATTAAATTCTTTTAATATGGTAGGGATCTATTGGATACAAATTAAAAGTAGATATCGTTAAACATTTTTAAAGTTCATGGATCAAAAGACAAAAATTTAAAGTGTGAGGATTAACCTTGTAGTTTAAATAAAGGAAGAACTTGAGAATTACCAATAAATCACTCTAAATTGAAGGTATGATGTAATAATAATCCAGTCCATTCAATTATTTTGAATAAAATTAACTTTTTAGAATTCTTTTTAATAATTGTATAAAATTAGCACAAGTAATTGAGTGGTATTCAAGATTAGATATTAGGTCAACTAAAGCAAGTGAGACTTCTTCACTTAACATAGTTATTATTTGAAATTGAGAATTATTGGGGTAATGAAATTCATATGCAAGCATTAAACAACACTCATACATAAAATGGATTTGAAAACAAAAGAAAAATAGACAATTCAGTGAATATTGTATTTGACTTTGCCAAATTGTGTTATTACTAGACAAGTCACTGAACAAATGGGTGGCCAAATTGGAATTTTTTAAAAAAAGGAAATTTATTAAAAAGGAAGAGACAAAATATGAGAAGAGGGAGAATTTGTAATAAGGATTACTTTTTGGTGAAATGAAATTAGGGTTTAGGGTTTGGTGGACAAAGTGGTGGTCAGTCAGTTTGCCCATTTCTTTACAAAATCTTTGATATTAAAGAGAAAGGACCCCTCTAAGAAAATGATGGTTGTATTGTATATCATGGAGCAACCAAAAAGCAACCTATCTTTTGTTGGATAATGATAGATTATTATTTATTTTATTTTATTTTGCAATATATGCCACTCTCTTCAACTTTTGAGCAAAATCAAAGAGAAATTGAGGATTTAGAGCCCTAATTCAGAATGAAAACGATCATAGATTCAACTAATCATAGTGATATTGACTTAGCTACCTTAGACTCCTTAAGGTTTTTGAAACAAGGCTAAATAGGAGAAGTTTTATGTCAATATCAGGTCACCGACCGTCGACGTGGTGTGCCCACATAGCTCGACATAATGTCTGTTGGCTGAAACGTTGATGGTAATTTTAGGCTTTCATTTATTATTTAATTACTACTTTATACAACACGTAAATCATCCGTATTTTCATCAAGTTACCTTTGGTTTGCATTGTTTAGAAAAATATTGAATTTCACCAACTCCCATTAGATATGATATTTGGAATGCTCTCAAGTATACTACTTAATTATTGACAGTATATATGTTTGTGCTAAGATCACTATATAAGCTACGTATTTATCTTTCAAATACATTTGGTCCACCGGGTTAACAATTTAATGTACGTAGTATGCTTATTCTAGAAGTTCAAATAGGAAAACATAAATAATTAGAAAAATACATGAATTTCGTTCTCATCGCATCCTCACAAAATCCTAAAATAAAATGGCCAACAAACTCAAGATCAACGTTTTAGGCCTTGTCGGTCAGCCAACATCGACTCTCAATGCCAAAATCTTTTGTTACAAGTAAAAAATCCCAAAGAACATGGATTTTGGCCAAAATTGCCTAGTTGAACCTTCATCAACAATCTCTACCACCATTTTTCTATTACGCCAGTATATATAGTCAAACGCTAATTTAGCATGCATGACCTAACCTGGATCTTCTTCAAATGGTGTACATACACTCAAAATTATTAAGAACATTCATGTCAATATATATATATATATATATATATATATACACGCCAATTGAAAACAAGATTCACAATAGAATTTAGAAATAATCAACAACTAAGTATAACCCTATAACAATAAGAAAACCATCCATAAATGGCTTCCATAGACAAAGCAAAATTCAAAATAAGAAAACTAGATAGAAATTAAAGACAAATAACAATAGAAAAAGTGTTATCCAATGATCAAATCTTATCTCTGAGATAGAATCGATCCTCAATTGTTCCTCGATCATCCATCTCTATCTATAAACATCCTCTAAATCCTACTACGACCTCTCTCTTTCGGCCTCCAAAACCCTAAGACTCTGATAACTAATCTAAATAAACACACAAATTTAAAGAAGCAGCTGAAACTTACCATAGAGTCACAATACTGTCGAAAAAAAAGTATGCGTTAAGAACTTACCTTACTTGTTTGCCTTGCGCTAAGGCTACATTGAAATGCCACTAACCTCACCATTCTTTAGTCCTCTTTTCAGTGCTTTATTTACGACTCAAACGTAACATTTTGACAGTCTCGAGCAAAGTACGTAGGATAACAAATAATAGGCAAACACATCCATTTTGAAGAGATTTTAAGGCCAAATCTTTTAATTCCTCATGATCAGTGTGTGTATATACAAGTCCCTTTTCATTTGGCAGTGTGTGTATATATTAGTTTAATTTAGCATGCTGTCAATAAAACTTCATCTCTCCTTGCTCTTCCTCAAGAAAACCAGTAAGCAACTATCTAAACTATTCATGTAGCAAAACGACACTACATTGAGATTTTCATTCCACGATACATATTAATTAATCTAATAGGATTGAAATGGGATCTGTGCTTACAATTCAAGGGAATCCAAGAGGGAGTTAAAGATAGCTTAATTCAAGACTATGTTATCTTATTCAATACCAGATCATCTAACATACAATTTCAAACAAATTCTAGACAATCATTATCCACAGCATGCATCCAAATTTTCATTACAACATTAAACAGTACAAATTATCATATCATAGGCCACCCATTTGAAGGCCACCCACAATCCTTTATAAATAGATCGATTATTCCTCAATTTGAAGCAACTTAAATCTTACTCTTCAACTTCATAGCCTTCACATTATTCACTCTCAGCTAAAGCATCAGGGCGTGTGTAGCAAGTACCACAGTGGTGTCCAAGTTTTCTTCTTTCCAAACTACGTTCTTTTCTCTTCAAACAAATTTATTGTTGGCGTCACATGAAGGTCACTTGCATTTTCCTATCTGAATTTTACCATCCAACGCAAAAATGAACTCATTTTACAAATCAGAAAACTGTTGGCCCATATTTCACAACCCCAAGGACATTAATTTTATAATTTAAGAATTATTGGACATATATATTTTATAAATCCATTTTGAATTTGAAAATTTACAAACAAGTTCAAACCATTTGGGTATATGAGAAAATGGAGGATGGAACATAAATGGTCCAAATGAGAAAAAAGGACTGAGGGACAGCTGGGTCAAATGAAATCCAAAAGTTGATGTTGGGTTGCTTCATAATTAAGCCAAAAAAATATTTCCATAATTGAATGGTTAAAAATGAAGTTGTAGATCCATTATTAATGATTACACTATCAAGTAAATAATGCACATTATTATTATTATTATTATTATTATTATTATTATTATTATTATTTCAGAGATTTTGTTGTTTTTGGAAAAAAACATGTTTTCTTTGTCCAATTGTGTGGATTATATTTCATCCAACCATATATGTTTTTTTAAAAAAATTAAAAAAAAAAAAACCTTTGAATCAATCAATCCAAGATTTGATCAAAACCCACTAAGTTATTAGGGTGTTTAATTAAATCAAATGATGCTTTAATTAAAGTAAAATAATAAAAAGATTCCTCATTTTAGGCCTTAAATTTTAAGATTTTATATCTTTTCTTTCAAAAGGAGGGGTCACCTTTCTTTCTTTTCTTCTAATTTGTTTTTCATTTCATTATAAACATAATAATATCAACTCTAAAAAACAATTAATTAAGTTTACTCAATTCCTTTGTCTTTTTCTCTTTTCATTCTTCCTCAACTCCACACTCACACATCTCATATTTTTACACCTAAATTGCTTAATACGTGTAATGGAGTTTCCATGTTAATTAATACCGAGTTAAGTTTACTTTCCTAAAGAAGCGTTTGACGTGTAAAATATTGAAATCAAAAGTCTGAAAGTCAATAATGCATGAGGGCTTTTGGAGTCGTTTATGCTTCTAGATTAATTCATTTGCTCTATTAATTTGAATGACAATTATTTAGTTATTTTTAAAACAAATTTACTTTTTGGTAACAAAGAAACTAGGCTTTGAAAATTAGTTTAATAACAAATATGTAAGAAATTTAGTTTCACTTTAAATTTCTAATTTATCTCTTTTTCTAATAAAAGTAGTAAACTTTGAAATATAGTTTACTAAATACAAATTTATAACAAACTTAGTTTTGTTTGATCTCTTTTATTCCATAATAAATTTGACTTTTGTCGATTGATGGCAATAACTATTTGTCACGGAGGTCCGCCACAAGCAGTAAGCCTGACGACCAGTCGTTGGCAACCATACTCAATCAACTGACAATTGTTTCCAATAGCCATCGACAACTACCGATAAATAGTAAGATATGATGAGAGTTTTTCTTACCAACTTTTGGGATTAGAAATTTTCATGCACACTATTTTAACTATTGATATAAGGTGTATTATTTCCAATTCATACCTAAATTCACATAGAATTATGTGCCATTTACTCATCATAAGAGGAATAAAATGTGAAGACCACTTCACGTGAGGAGGGTTTTTTTTAGATTTTTTGTACAACCACTAAGAGATTGCATGTGTTTGTACATATAGTAGAAAATCTCTCGTCAACTTTTGACGTTTTCATATCAACATCTTCATAAAACGATGAGTAACTTATCAAATAAAAACATTTACTTTTTGTACAATTATTCACCTTTAGATTCACTGTTTTTTTACCCATAAAAGCAACAACTATCTATTATGGTATAAATAATATTAGGTGAAATATAATAATAGATGACACAACTCGAAAGGATTGACAAGTATAGTACATGTTTTTATCCTAAGCTATAATTTTGTTATTGATTTTGACATGAGATGTCTAATCAGTATCTATATCATTTATAGGATTATAATCTATCTGTGTTATAGCAAAATCACCATAGACACAAATTGTAATTTATCGCAGTCTATCGTGATATTTTGCTATATTTTGTAAATATTTTGGTATATTTGAAAACAATTTTTTTTTTTTTAATGATGGTTGTATGCAGAAGATGTGATAATGTGAATATTGTGATTGTAGTATGAGGGGATTGTACTAAGGTTTGTAAATGAATATATTTGAGAATAGAGAACCGACAAGGTACACTATAGATAGTACCATTGTTTTCATTATCGTTTTTGGATTTCATTCAATGGGATTGAAAAGCTTTCTGCAGATTTTCTACCCGTAGGAAAGATCTCATTGATTTCAAATATATATATATATATATATATATATATATATATATATATTTGTTTGTCTCTTTCTAATCATTTACCTATTTCGAATTGCAATTCATAATAATTGTTTATCGCTATGTGTCGTCTATTGTATTGTTTAATTATCATCGGTAAACAGTCATATTTTGTTGTATTTTGTAAATATTTTCAATACTATACTTATTTAAAACAATTACACTTGTTTTAATGATATATGAATAAATCAGTTGAATTATATGTAAGTCGATGGATGCAGAGCACATCTTATTATTTAAGGACATAGGAAGTAAGAGGTGTGCTATTTTCAGACCATTGTTTTAAATAAAGATATAAAATAAGGACCTAGCATATGACTGTTTAGTTTTAATATGATTGTTTTTTTTTTTTTGTTTTTTAAGTTAAATAATACATTTGACCTCTTGATCAAGAATATATATTTTATACTAATTGAGAGTTATGTTCATACTACAAGAAAAAATAGCTACGATAGTTTTAAAAAATGGTATAATAGGTCTTTTATAGAGTTTTCTGCAAAGTCCAAGCTATTAAAAGTATGAGACTTTTTATAGCGTTTATTAACACGCTATGAAATACTTCACTTTTTATAGCATTTTGTAAACCATATTTGATCTTCCTAAAACGTAAAATAGCTTTTTGAAAAAGGTAAGAAAATATTTTTATACCTAAAATATGAGGTTATTGTTTGTCTATTATAGCATTTGTTTTTAGCCATAAAACTATTTGTTTAATGAAAGTTATAATAAGCTTCAAAAAAGAATTCTTTCCATAGCTTTCATAGACATTTTATAGCTTTTTTAAGAACTTTTTAGAGCTTCTCAAAATTGTTCATATTGAGTTTTACCTTGTTACACATTAAAGTGATATATATATATATATATATATATATATATATATATCCATATAATCAAAATAAACATCCATAAAAGATCCATATTGTTAAAAAAAAAAGGAGATATATTAATGGGTATATCAACATTTGGAGATAAGCAAAACGTGATTTTTATAAATTACAAAATGCTGATATAAAAATCCAATTAACTTTAACTTAGTTGTGTTTGTTGTCTAGACATTGCATGCATTGATAGTCCTTCGGTAACCTGCAAAAAGTGATTGAGTAATAAATAGTTACGTGAAATTATCGTAATCAATAACCAAAATAACAAAAAAATAGATACATGTATCATTACAAATTTATTTTTTTACATAAATTAAAAATTTTAAGATTATTTTCTATAAATTAATCTATTTTATTGAGAGAGAGATTAAAGTACATGTGATAGAGATAAAATTAATTGTAATAATTAATTAGTATATGGAAAGTGTGTAAACCACATGTGTGGACTGACAACATAAGTGCTTTCTTAGGCACTTTTGGTTTTAATTTTCTATATTTAGAAAATAAGTTGAGAACCCTTCTTTTTGTTTATCTTTCTATTTTTAGAACCCTCTTACTGTTTTATTGTTCATGTATTAGCCAATGATCATGCTTTCAACAAACCAACAAAAACCCTTTTCCATTCCCTAATTATTATATTTTCATGGTGGATTTAGTGTTTACAATTCCTTAATTAACATCTAAACCCAAGGTTTAAAAATATATTTTACAAAGAGAAGTTGCAATGAGAGGCAATTTGAATATGTTGTTTTGTGATCGTGTCACCTATATTTGAGAAAGAGAGAAACCGACGACCGATGTGGAGGTAAGTTATCTTTTAAAACAATATCTTATCACTTTAAATCACACTTTAGATAGAGTAAAATCATTTTTTTAATTTTCTTTTATTCTAGGAAATTAATTGAATAGCAAAATCAGGTCAAAGAGTTTAGGTACAAAAAAGTTACATTGGTACAAAGTTATTGTGACCTTTTATGTATATGTGTGTGTGACATAATAAATCAAAAAGTAAAACAAGAGAGGGTAAAAATAATAATAATAATAATAAAATAAGAGATTTGAATTGATAGGGGAGACATTATTTCATCACCCATGAAATGCCAAAATTCCATTGGGAATCGCTTTCCTGTCAATATTATAAAGAAGACACACACACTCCATGTAATGGTGTCACTGCCAAAAGAAAAATAAATAAATAAATAAAATTACTTAATTAATTAATTGGTTTTAAAGAAAAAAAAAACAAATTTTCCAATTGGGAGCTAGAAGACCCTTTTGGCAATTTTAATATGATGAAGCCCCTAGTTTTGTAAAATCCATAAACTTTTATTTTTTTCAACATATTTTGCTCACACATAAATTCAGAACCTCCCCATGGCTTTTCTTTTGTCACCCTCTTTGTAATTTCTTTTCTCTAACAACCATGCATGTAGTAACATCATCCATGGCTGCAGAGGCCAAAAACGACGACGTTTCATTAGTGTTCGACGCGTCGGTTCTACGACACCAACATAAGATTCCAAAGCAATTCATATGGCCAGATGAGGAGAAGCCAAGCGAGCAGCGGTGTCCGGAGATGGAGGTCCCGTTAATCGACTTGTCGGGATTTTTGTCCGGAGACAAAGATTCGGTTCGAGAAGCCGTCCGACATGTGGGTGAGGCATGCGAGAAACATGGGTTTTTTCTTGTGGTGAACCATGGAGTTGACTTAAAACTCATAGCAGATGCTCACAAATACATGAATGAATTCTTTGAATTGCCGCTTTGTGAAAAACAAAGGGCTCAAAGAAAAGTTGGCGAACATTGTGGTTATGCTAGTAGTTTCACCGGTCGATTCTCTTCTAAATTGCCTTGGAAAGAAACTCTTTCATTTCGATTCTCAGCTGACGAATCCTTGGATAACCATGTTTTTCATTACCTTCGCACCAAACTCGGCGACCAATTTGCCAACTTTGGGTAGGACTTCCTTTCTCTATCCGTTCTTTTTTAAATAACTTTTTAAGTGTCGTATTTTCAAATATAGCATAATAAAACCAAAATATTTATAAATATTTTCAACATTTTTTTCATTTATATAATAATTTATCTATTTCAATCACGTTGTATAACATATAGTAATTTTGTGTTGGTTTAAACAGTAGGGTTTATCAAGAGTATTGTGAAGCAATGAGTGGACTATCTTTGGGGATAATGGAGCTATTGGGGAAAAGCCTTGGAGTAGAAGGAGATTATTTCAAGAACTTCTTCAAAGACAATGATTCAATAATGAGATTGAATTTTTATCCACCATGTCAAAAGCCACATCTCACCTTAGGGACTGGCCCTCATTGTGACCCAACTTCTTTGACCATTCTTCACCAAGACCAAGTTGGTGGCTTACAAGTTTTTGTAGACAACCAATGGAGACTCATTGCCCCTAACTTTGATGCTTTTGTTGTCAATATTGGTGACACTTTCAGGGGAATCAAACAAACCCCCCCCCCCCCCCCCTCCCCCCTCCTCAAAATACTCAACTTTTTCTTTTTCTTTTCCAATTTTCCTCTAAAAAAAATTTACTAATACATATAATTTTGAAACGTTTAATTAAAATCACTGTAGTGAAAGATGTTTTCTAAAGTTGATGATATAATTAAATTCATGTGGAATGAATTAGACGACCTATACACACTTTGACTTGATAAATGTAAAGATGAGTTTTTGAGGCATAGGACCTACAAACTTCCTTAAACCAACTACGATAACATATACATATATATGTGTATACATGTATACTAATGATGGTTTTGTTGTTTTTGTGGAAAAAAAAAAAAGGCACTGTCAAATGGAAGATACAAGAGTTGCTTGCATAGAGCAGTGGTGAACAGCAAGAGAACAAGGAAATCTTTAGCATTTTTTTTATGTCCAAGAAATGATAAAGTGGTAAAGCCACCAAGGGAGTTGGTGGACAATGAGAACCCAAGAATATATCCAGATTTTACATGGTCCATGCTTCTCCAATTCACACAGAATAATTATAGAGCTGATATGAAAACACTTGAAGTTTTTTCAGCTTCTCTTCAACAACAATTATCTTAAATTAATTATATTTTTATATATATTTATTCTTCTTCTCTTCATCTTTACTGTTATTGCCTCTTTCTCTATGCTAAAAGTGCTTTTTCTTGTGGTGATGAGGAAAATAGAAGTGACTCTTTTGTTTTTTTATTTTTTATTTATTTATTTTAATTTTACTCTCAATGGAATGACAAGGGAAAAGTTGAGGGAAAAGCCAGTTGCTTTTCTTTTGTTTTTGTTTTTTTCTTCTTCTTCTTATTTTATATATATA
>JBBPDJ010000026.1:10925398-10978107 GCA_037974625.1 Cucumis cinereus
ACTAAATGTCGTGTTAATTGCAGCGAGCCATTTTTCTTTCTCGCCACTAATTCGTTCCATTAGCATTCTACGGTTATTCTTATTAGTTAGTAACTTACTTAACTTCTAGTGAAATGAACCTCTAGTTTTCAAAAGAAAAATTAAATTGCTAAATGTTTTTGTGTGTGTAGTTTTAGTCCCTAATGGTTTCTGTCTTTTCAATTTGGTCCCTACTCTTTCTTCTATTTCATCCTCAGTATATTGGGTTTAATTTCTCTTTTTAACTTTACTTAAAAGGATGTGGTTTGAACCTCGTACCTCTTATTGCACTGTTTAAGGCAAAATAAATCTAACCAATAGTAGTACATGTAAATCGATTAGGTTTCTCAGAGCATGTTTAAGAGTAATTTTGGAAGGATCAAAATCACTCCAAAACGTGGTTTTAGTTATTCAAAATCAAGTTTGATGATATGAAGATGACATTTACCATGTAAAATTAAATATTAAATTATATTTTAGTGATCAAATGTGTGTTTTGAACATAAGGACGTACACAAAAGTAATTTTAATAATTTCAAAATCATACTCAACCCAAACAATCCATGGTTAATTAAACGTATAACAATAACGTTTGTAAGTATATTAGTGATGTATTTTATTTATGAAAAAAATTAATTAATAATTTAAAGTTTATATTAGGAATATTAATGAAATACTTTTATAAATGATACAAAAATGGCATGTTTTTTGTATGCTTAAATCTCGATATGTGTCAAATGATTTTATTTAATTATTTATATTAGGTACATGAATAATATATTTTATCAATATTACAAAATTATATATATATATATATATATATATATATATATATATATATAATGGTATCCTATGTAAGAAATTGTCATATTTGTAAACTATTTATTCTTAGAACGAATTTGGTAGTATTACCATAACTTTTTTTTACCCATTAATACCTTTTTCGTCTTTTTTAGTACAAAAACTATAAAATAGAAGATCGAGACGGAAGTGTCAATACCATTATGATTAAATTAGTGTCGGTTATTTTTTTTATATAGAAACATTTTAACGGATCACATGGATGCGGTAATCTCATCAAATTAAACTTATTTTTAACTCAATAACTAAAGGGTAATTTGATATTACATAAATAAAATTGAATTTGAAGTGTAGAATAAAGATGAAAATGAAAAAGGGTAATTAATTAAGAAAGAAAATAAAATTTTAAATTATAGGGTAGATTTTATTTTATTTTAATCTTAGCTACATTGAACTGATATTTGGCCTTTGTTGTCTAGTAAAAGGCATTTTCCAAGCCTTTTGCTTTTTTTAAAAAAAAAATTTATTTTAATTAGTAAATAGGGCCTACAAAGCACTCACCTTTTTTTTTATTTTTTTTATTTTTATTGTTTATATTGGTTGTTTTCAATATTTGTCACCTATATTGCAATAAATTTAGGTAAAAAGCTGTCAAGAAAATGAACTATTGACAGTTTGATCTTCTTTTGTCCCCTCCTCCAAAATAATAATAATAATAATAATAATAATAAATAAGTAAATAATCTTAGGATTATAAAGAAAAACACACCACAAAGTTCAAAATAAAAAAGTTTGGCAAAGAAAAATAATTAATATAAGAAAATAAAAATCTAGAATGTTGGACCAGCATTGGATGATTATATATGAAATACATTCTAAAATGGGTTAATTTAATATTACATCTCTTGTTATGAACAATATTTTTTTCTTAAAAAAAAAAAATAATAACTTATCATCAATTTTGTATATAATACAAAATTATAGTAAATGACAAAACTGTAGATGATAAAATTATTCAACTTTATTCGTGTAAATCTAAAATTTTAATATAATTTGTAAATTTTTGTACGTGACTCAAAAACAAATTTTATTACGGGTTCCATTGTAGAATTAAGACCTAACCATTAATCGAGAGGCAATGGAAACGAGGAAACCCGTGAATGCATACTATTCTATTGAAAACGAATACTAATAATTCATTGGGTAGGATGGCGGAAGGAACCCAAGACCAATCCTTTTATTATGAGAGGTCGGTTCATGGCCTAACTAAACTGAGAACCAAAACACATATAAAAAGAGTAAATATTCGCCCGCGAACGTTTCCATTTTATACGAATCATTCTTTGTTTTGTTTTTAAATTTCAAAATAATTCCAATAATTTTAATGCATGTTTGAAAGTGATTTTAAAACAAAAATCGTAAAAAATGACAAAGTGAACAAAACATTAGTAGATTAATGTGTTTTTTTTATTATCCTTACAAAAAACCATGATTTTGTCGCTTTTAAATTCACTCTAAAATATGCTTTCAATTACTCAAAATTAAAATAAGTTAGCTCATTTTACTACATTTGAAATCTATCTCGACCAATTTTCAAATAAAAAATTACATAATTCTTGGAAATAAAATATATATTGTTAATCAAGATTCCAAAACGATTCACTTTTATACTTTGGAGCGTATGAATTAGTTATTTATGGCTTGTTTGATCATGATATTATATTTTATTCCTAGTATTTTATTTATTTTCTCCTTTTTAAAAATACTTTAGAATCTATCATGGCATGATTTTATTAAAACTTTATTTTAAAATGTGGCTAAGGTTTTAAAAATTATATAATAAATATATATAATGAAAGAAAGTGATTGGTAACGAACTAAATAGTTATGAAATACACTTCAAAATTTAAGTTTTATGAAGGAAAATAGGGAAAATGACAGAGATATTGTTTTTTTTTTTTTTTTGAAAATGATATTTGTGGGAAAATAACTAAAATATGAAATTGGAAAAATAATTGTTGATAAATTGTTTCTAACACATATCTCAAACCAATAAAAAAAATATTTATTGGATAAATATTGATGTAAATGGAATAAAAAATAATAATTAATAATAATACATATCCATTGAGGATATAGTTTGACAGAGTAGCTTTCACTTTGTTTTTTTGTTGTATTTTTGTGAAAAGCATTTTCTTTTATTATCATATTCTTTTTATTCATTGATAATCTTTTTTTCTATGATAAAAAAAAAAAGAAGAAAATAAAAACTGGATATTTGGAAGTTTGTGAGATATATTAGAATACAAAAATGAGTTACTGCAATTTGTCTTGTTCTTTGTCTTCAAATGATTCTCTATTTATTTTTTATAATATCAAACATTAATATTATACTAAAACTATATTTGTAAAAATTTAAAAAAAAAAAAAGAAAAAGAACAAAAGCTTTAGATTGCATCGCATAATAATTATCACTTGAGCTAAAATGAGCATAGTTCAAATGATATAGGATTTATACTTTCAACTTCAAGATTAGAGGTTCGATCTTCTCATCCCGTACATTAATTCAATATCTTTTGTAAAAATATCCCGTATATTTTTAGTATTTTTGTCATTTAAAATAAATTATCTCCAAAATAATATTGTTACTATTTTTTTTCCAAAGTGCAATGAATATTATCACAAGCTACCATTGCTTAAAAAACATTTATAAAGGTTTTTTTTTTACATAATTTTTTTTTTATTTTTAAAAAGAATTGACATAATATATTAAGATATAATAAGTGCTAAATGATAAGTCAAAAGAGTAATAAGAGAAAAAATCATTTTGTAATCCTAAATTTTAGGTATAATTTCCATTTGGTCTCACTTGTCTAGTCCTGATAACTTTTGATTTTCATTTTAATATTGTCCCTAATTAAGTTGTAAAATATTATAATTTTATCCTTGTTATTTAAGTTTTTATTTCAATTTGGTTCATAGATTTCAAGATATACATTTTTAGCCTAATTACTCCATTTTCGTCTTTAGTTTAATGTTTATTAATAAATTAATTTTTCACTTTATAATTAGTTATTTAAATTAATTAATATAGGTGTTTATGTCAAAGATGGAAAAAAGGAATTTTTAGTGAAATTTTGAGATTAAAAAAAAGTGTAAACAATCTTAAAACCTTGGAATCAAATTGAAATAAATTTAAATTTAAAACATAAAATTGTAACATTTTGAAGAACCAAATTGCAATAAAAGTCGAAATTACAGACCGAATGTGTACTCTTTTAAAACTTAGGAATTTAAAACGCCTAAGGACTAAAAAAAAGTATATTTTTCCTAACCTATTGTTTATTTTAAATAAATGAGAAGTTTTGGGAGGGTTTTTAAAAAAATAATAACAAAACAAACTATTTAAATTTTATAAAAAAGACTAAAAGATACATGATTTTTCTCTGGAACGTGAATATTTTGTTCATTTTACTATTGTGACAATTTTATATATTTATCTCAAATTTTTTTACAATTAATTACATATGTTCATGTAAAAGGGTATTTTAATATGTTATTTTCAATAATAGTTTTCTAAGATATGATTTTTTTTAGATGAGATGATATCTATGGAATAAAAAATTTTACTAGGAGATAAAAGCAATTTAAAACGTTGTACGGTAAAAAGCAGCATCAAAACAAAATAGAAAGGTCGGTAAAGATCAAATTGTTGGATACATGTTATGTTTTTTTTTTTTTTTTCCTAATGCTAAAATAGAATATCGAACTTCCAAACATTTTCAATTGGAAGATCTCGTGTCAATTATCGAAAAATTAAGTATGACTATGACGTTCTTTTAGTTGAGGGTGTAGAATTTTAACTTATAACAATTCTTTTAGATAAAGATACGATAAAACAACCGCAACTCACTACTTTCAATAATCTTCACTAAAAAGACGGGAAAAATATCATCGGAAAAAGAATCTCTTTGAATATTTAAATTAAAAAAATGTGTTTGAGAGTAAACCAAAGTTGTGTAATAACATGAACAGTCTAGTTCATCTCTTCAAAAATAGGACAAAATTTCAAAATCTTAACAATCTTCCTTTAAAAAAAAATAAAAAAAATAAAAAAATCTCATCCAATCTATAATCGTTTGAGGAAAAGGTAAACTTCAGGTACTTCGTTCTCCTTTTAAATACATTATTACGACTCTGTATGAGTTAACTTGAACTTTATCATGAATTTAAGCTTTGAATTATTTTTCATTCCAAAGTTTTCTTGTTCTCTAATTTGAGTATTATATTTTTTTTTTCTTTGGTTTGTAAGTCCTCTTCCCTCTAAATTATAAATTTATTGTTGCTGCAACGTCAGGACGAATTATTTTTTTTATCCTGATTTTGTTATCGACATTAAATACAATTTTTTATGTTATAGGTAAAAATTATCAGAAATTTTAACATGTGGCATATATTTTTAATTATAACTTCTAAATCATTTTTATTTAGAAGGTGGATACTTGAATAAATAAATTTTTAATAAGCATTGATATATTACTAATACAACAAATAATAATGTTAATATTGAAATTGCATTTAAAAGGATTGTGATGGGAATGTACTATTTCCCAAATGGAAGATTAGTATGGTTTCTAAAGAATTAAAAATTTGAGTTTGGGCTCAGCTTTGGGAGTGTTTGGAGGTGAGCTTGACACATTTAGTTCCTTTCAAAACACATTATATTTTTACTACTTTATGGTTTAAAATGCATATTAATCACGTCTAAGCTTTGTCGATTCATAAATGGTGAAGGTTTCACATTTTTATAGGCCCTACCATTGTATGTTTAACAATTAGGGGGTGTTTGGGATACCAACACGAAATAAGTTGAATTGGTATATGATATACGAACTCGTTGTTTGGTTCACCAGCTTTAAATGTTTGGTGGAGTTGAGTTGGTATAACATATACCAACTCACGCCAAAACTCTCCGTCTTTCCAGTGTTTTCAATGAGTTCACCCTTTAGGTGAAATAGATTAGATGATTGACCTAAAGGAAAATTTTCTCTTTCATAAACTAATCAAGACTTGTGGTGCTAGGTCCTTAGGGGAATTTTTGTCTTTTCTTTAATCTCACTTGAACTTAGACTCATCGTTTAGGTTTCAAATGTTCCGTTTTAGCTCGATTTCATCCCAAGACTCAAATCTACCTCTTTAATCTAGACACATAAGCGTGTTGATCTTAATGTTTTATAGGTCACATTCTTATTAAAGTACCAAATTCATCGTGGGTTGCACGTCTACTCGAATTTTAGCATCAACACATCTACCCACGTTGAAAATTACTCCATGTAGTTGCTATATGTTTTAGAATGCATCGTGAAACTATAATGTATAATATTTCCCTTCTATATTCTAAAGGTTTACAATCACATTACACTATTATTCTTCCTCTCCCTCCTACTAGTGTTTTCAACTCTTCTCTCACTCTTTTCCTCTCTCTATAATATAAGAAGTACTTTTGCATGATCCCTAGCTCTTTCATCTTCTTCTTGTTCTTCTATATATATATATATATATATATATATATATATACCTTACTTCTCTATCCCTCACGTCTCTCTATAAATACAAGAAACTTGAGTCAAATCTCCTACTTTTATCATAGAAAAGATTATGTTAATTACCGTTAGATTATTTCTCTCGTTAATACAACAAACATTACATCTCCCTTCATTTAATACATGAAACTTTACATCAAATTTTCATCTCTCTCTCTCTTATAGCTATATGAGACATATGAATATGAAAAGACATGGCACATCTCTCTTTCACACACAAAAACATACTACGGTTTTGTTTTTGGTTGAACCGCACAGCCGCCACAAGTAAGGACAACGACAGTCCCATTCCCGTACTCAACCCTAAGACCCCATCACGTGCAACCCTACCTCCCTTCTTCTTCTTCTTCTTCACAAATTATTATATGTTCCAATAATAAACTACTTCAAATTTTGTATACCTAACATCCACATTTCCAAATCTACAAGTTTAGATTTTTACGGGAGCGGACATTGAACCTCCAACCTCCCATGCTAGAAGATATCATGTCGATTACTATCGAGCTAAACTCACAGTTTACCCTAAATCTACAAGTTAATTAGGCGATAGCTAACTAGTCACATTTTTCATTTTAGTTTTTTCTCGATATAATATTAAATTTGTTTTATTCATCAGCTTTTATGTCAATTGGTGAGTTAAAATGGTATCGAATCTGATTAATCCCAACATTTTCTATTACCTTCTTGATCTCTCTCTCTCTCTTTTAATTTTTTTTATTACCGGCAATATTATTAATTATTCTTCTTCTTTTCTTTTCTTTTTTCCTTTTTATTCTGCACCACCATTGCCTTTTTTTATGGTGAATACAAATATTCCCCACTCTCACAAAACGACATCACTTTGGATTTCTTTCATGGATACTCTCCCCACCTCCCACACTCTTCACCTTCCCTAAGATTCTTATCCATCCATCTTCATTCTCTTATTTTAATCCTATTGACCTTTTCATTTTTCATTTTATATATGTTTATATATATATCTATATATATTTCATCTTTTGTTAATTAATTAAATTAAATTTGTTTTGTGTGTGACTCTACTCTCTAAAATTTTTAAAATATTTATCTTTACTCTTTAGATGGACTTAATAAGAATTGATTGTTGATTATTTTTTTAGTACACAATCGTGGGATGAAAAATGAAATCTTCAAAAAATCCGTGCTAAATGTCGTGGAGTTGAAAAGAGAATAAATATTCTAGTGTTTGACGGTATTTTTCTATCCATTGTTCTACTCTTTAAATGGTATATCTTTTTTCTCCATGGTAGAATAATGGAAAGGACCACCATGGTTATGTTTTTAGAGTTAAAAGAACTAAAATTGATACTTTGGATCAAAATAGAATAAATAAAAGTTCAGAAACAAAAAATGAAACATTTTTTCCTCAATTTGTTGGCGTCATCAATGAATAATGTTAGCTTGAAACACCAATGCGATTATAGCACTTAAAGAAAAACCACCATGGTTATGTCTAAAAGCTATAGAAAGCCTTTAATGACGCTTTTATTTACTGCTATAAAAAACACTATAGAAAGTTTTATAGAGTTCTTTTACCGTTGTAAAAAACATTCGTATTGTTTCCAAACGCTTTGAAAAGTTTCCATAACATGAAAGATGATTTCTTGTATATGAGTCTTTTATCATAGCATTATGGAAAGTCAAAGACTTTCAATAACATGGTGTTGGGTGTGAACGTGATGAAAGTACCACATTGGTTACATTAAGAGATGATCGTGAGTTTAAAAGGGGCGACAACTATCTCCAATGGTATAGGATCTTTTGGTTTGAAACGAAAAAAAAGCCATGAGGTTATTCACATGGGCTACACAACATTTCGAAAACGCTATGAAAACTCTATGATACGGTATGTGATATTTGTTGTAGGGTGAACCGTCCAAGTTCAAAGATCCATAATTACCAACGTTAAACATGAAGTTTCATCTAAAATAAGAAACTCATAACGTACCACCAAAAAGAAAATTTGAAAAATATAAACTATGTGTATTTACATATACATATTTTGAAGAAAAGGGTAAAATAAACTTTTGTTTGTGAGTATGAAAGGGTCAGAAACTGATGTCTATCAGATCAATCATAGAAGATATATTATATAGTTTTAGGAAAGAACCAAATCACATGAGAGATCTATATCTAATGCGTCACACTGCCATGTTCATGCAAATGGACCTTTCTTTTTTTATATGATTTCATGGGGACAAAGACAAATTTCTTGCTTTGGTATTTGTATTATTTTTTCTTATTTTTTTATCCAAAAAACTTATATAAAATATACACAAACATACCCTTACTTGGCCTCTACAAATACAAACAAGTTTTGCCTTCTTACACACACAAGGAAAAGAAAATAATAAATGACAACAACAACAAATTCCTAAGTCTGTCACATAGGGCTTAGGGTTACAATATACTATCTAGTCTTTAATATTTTTAGTTGGAGGTTCAAATTTCGATTCTTGATTGAGTTAGCTATTATTATTATTATATATTAATGGTGTTCGTCTTTATTGTCACAAAATGTTAGAATTTAGAGAAAATTATATTAATTAATATTTCTAAAGGATAGAGGTTGTATCCATTTAAATCATGAACATTTATTGATTTACATTTTTTATTATATTTTATATGAAAAAATCTCGTGTGAAATTTATATCAATTGTTCAATCAAACTTCTAAACTTTTATAAATGAATCAATTTAGATTCTTAGTTAAAATTTTCTTTGAGAATCGCGTATGTGTTACTTTCCTCTAATCGTCCATTTTTGTAAAACTAACATACGAAGAGTGACCTACACATATTTGATATGTTTTGAATGCCTTGAATCTATTATTATCTGGTGTTTCGAACAACCAAGTACAATGGTCTCACTAATTAAGCACAATAACGCCCTGGTGAGGTACGGAGGGCGACGTCTCGAAAACCCGAAGTAGTATTCGTATTCGTCTTTTTAAATTATTTACTTTTTTACCATAGAGTTTCGAGAATTGCACTATATTAAACTCTCTAACTCTAAAACAACTTTCGACTTGTATTCTAAATTATCTTCTATAATATAATAAACTAGTTTTTCTTTGCATGTGGACGTAACTAACACACTATTAGTAAATTATGTAAATCTCTGGGTCGGTGCTCTTCTGTTTACACTTTTTTACTTATCTTTATTTTTCGATTTCATATATAACACGAGAGTTAGTGCAATTATGATTTTCAAAGGTAATCGTAATGAATAATCTAAATCGATTGACTTATAAAATTTAAGAATTTAATTTACTAAAATTATAGGTTTCAAACTCACTCAATATTATCCGAACAACTATGAGATGGTGTAAATTCATACACTTACGAAAGTTTAAGGTTTAAATTGATACAACCATTAGTCCAGAGTTTAAATAATAAAATTCTCAAAGTTTGGAAGTTTAAATTGATAGTCGCCATAAAATTTATCGACAAAATAATCATGTACATAACATTGTCCTATATTCTAATTTGATTGATCAACGTGATGTATACTTCCAAAGATCAAAACTAACTTACTCACTATATTATGCATAGACATTATTTGCATATAGTTTTTGTCCCATTGCTTAGTTGGTTGTATATATGATCAAATCTTTTTTGTAATGATAGATCTTGTTTCAATTTATAGTATAGATGACATTTACTTTAACACTTTGCTTTTGTGCATTACCTTTATTGTGGCAAATCGAAGACGATATCGATAAACTTTATGAAAAGCCATTATATCAACATAATTATTTTTGCTTTGGATTAATTACACACTTAATTAGTTTGCCATTATATAAAATCATTCCATATCTCTTTTCAAGTAAAAAGCAATATGATCAAATCAGTCTAAGGTGACAAGTGATTAATGGATCATTTTGTCATACCTAGACAACACAAGTAATTAATAAAGTATGAAAATATTAGGGGGTAATAACATAATAATGGATATTGAAGGCATAACTTACAAATAAAACTAGAAGAAGAAGAAAAAAAAAAAAAAAAAAAGAGCATGACCATGACGCATTTTATACTTGCAAAATAAAAAATGGACATTTCAAATATAGTATAATGAACCAAAATATTTACAAAATATATAAAATTTTCAAATTATACCAGATTTTATCGATGTCTATCTGTGTATAATTGTCTATCAGAGCATTGATAGATAATGATGAAAGTCTACCAGTGTCTATCAGCGTCTATTATTGGTCGGTACAACAATGAAAGTTTCACAATGATCGAAGTAGTGTGTTTTCCGCATGTTTACCACACACACTTCAGTACTTAAGTTAAAGAGTACATAGTGTGGAAGCTTTATGATTTGAGCATGAGAATTGACTTATTTCTCATAGAACTATAATGATGTAATTTATATATATAGATGACCTAAGTTATCCTCCATGTATAGAGTTTCGAAGCTACATATTAAAATAATCCTTTATCTCCCGAAGTCAAGGCATAGAAGAACATGCTCATTGATGATTTTATGTACGCGGACCAAGTCAAGGTTGAGCACCTTCAACTAGACTCATTTTGATATCTAAGAGAAATGTTCTTGGGATGGGGATGTGTGGTCATGTCCATTTAGTACAGAACTTGTGTTACTTGTTCTACTCAATTTACTATAGTTTTATGAAGAAATACATTTTTTGGTGTGACAACAATAAATCAGTTGGAGTTGCAGTTTTTTTTTTTACATTGAGAATAATTTGAACACATGCACTTGTCGTCACAATTTAAAGGGAATAATTTATTTGTGGCCACCATGAAAAATATTTATATAATAAATTTGCTTTGAATTGAAATAAATGAGGTTCAACGTACATTTGATGGAACAAGTGTAAACCATTGGCTTTGTGGATCTTCGTGGCATTGAGAATCATTAGAACACAAGCACTTGTTAGTCACAATTTGATGGGAATGAGAAGCTCTTTGCAAGCATAAGGCTTGTCCTTGTTCATCAATAGTGGCTAGTTGCAATTTGGCATTTGAAGCGTACTTCCAAATACTTTGTTGGCTTGAGCAGTCTTGAGAGAGGATTGGAGGGAGCCCGTGTCCTATAGCTTTCAAACACAATATAGATCCTGCTAACTTAATAGGAGCATCGTGATCTTGTTCATGGCTCCAACGGCTAGAAGTCTTACAGCTACCGATTCCTAATTGATATTTTTTGTTCATTCGCACACACCCACCGCTAAGAGGATGGTACATTATGAATGATGTTGTGAAATTTGAACTTGGATCTGTATAAAGATCAGTCCTTTAGATTCTTCCACAAGTAAAGAGAAAAAAAAAACAAACGTAAAAATATGAAAATGTATAGAAATTTATCTTCTATTTTCAAGAAAAGTAAGTGGAAAAAAGTAACTAATTATAACTTGGGAAGGTATACCTTGAAGTTTTTTTTGCATAAGTTGGAACTTCTGAAGGAATAATTTAGAGTTTTTTGCTTTTGAAAAACTGGAATCTAAGACACCAAAAGTTTCTTCTGCATTTTTCACCCCTTCTCTATAATAGTAGCTACCTTGCAATCCCCATAAGCCCCAATCAAAATCATTCTCAGTAAGATAGGTAAAAAAGCAGCTCAAAAATCGATTTTGACCCTCATTTACGCCTGTTTGATCAATCCCAAATTCACTCACAAATAGTGGTATTGGGTTTTGTCCTCTCACAAGAAACCCTGCTCGATCTTCAAATCCTTGGTTGACACTAGCACAAAATGAGTTTAATGGCTTCGACATCCAAAAATCACCCATGTTGTTTGTGAAGGAGTACAAGTGAGCCTCAAATACAAGCTTGTTGTCCAAGTTGAAACCCATCGACCTGTTCTTCAAGAAGCTGAGATCGGTGTCGTAGCTAAATCCAGAAACTACTACTAAAGCATTTGGGTTAATTTGGTGAATGAGCTTAGCTCCCTGGCTCATGTAGTGAAACCACTTCTCCACGTTTTGGTTTGGTCCTCGCAGTTCGTTTCTCAAACTCATTGCTACAACCTTTTACATATATATATTATAATTATGCAAATGGTCAGCCTAGCTATATCATATAAATAAGCGATAAGTTAGTTATATACATTTTTAAACCATATTGATCATAAACAAATTAAGTTCCTAATTTTATTTATTGAATTATATATAAACAAAAATTTCAAATTTTGAAATTTTGAAAATACAGAGGTAAAACAAAACAAGTCTCAAAGTATATATTAAGCAGAAGGCTTGAAAAAATATGAAGAAACAACAGTAACTCATCCTAGATATCATGTTGCCATTGTTGACTTTGAAACCTCTTAAATTGGTTCTTTTTAGTTGAAAATGAAAAGGAAAAGTTTAAGAAACATTACATTAATCATCATAAAACTATAGTTTTTAGAAATCTTCTTAAAAGAAAACATACTTGGGGTTTGCTTTTCAGGCTTTGGGCAGCCAAACTGATTCCTTGTAGCCATTCTTGAGGATCGAAATACCGATCTTCAAAGAAGCCATTGCCATCATCGTCATTACAACACCATCTTGGCTGACTTATATGATTGTCTGAAACTACCATGACTCCATGTGCAACAAGGGAATCAACCACTGCTCCATACGCCTCAACGAGTGTCATGTTCAATAAAGAAGGATTGTTTTGAGCTATCCCTGCCATGGCATCCTTCATATCAAAATTCTCAAAAGATTGTTGAACAGTCAAATTGGCATGCCGTGTGAACATATGAATTGAGTATGTCAAACGCACACAGTTGAATCGCAACTTCGCTACCAAGGCAGAGATATCATCAAGTGGTCTAAGATGAAGACCCTCTGCCAACATACCCTGCATGTGTCCAGGCCAATTTACACACATTAACTTCACACGTTGGCCTGTTGTGGCATCGACGATCCATCTTCCACTGGTTGAAAGAGGCAGTGAATATGCCTTAATAGTTAACAACACAATAACACAAAGTAAAGCAATATTTTTCCACTGTTGTCTTTTCATTTTGGTCTTGGCTTTGAAATTGAATACTCTCAAGTAGGGTGATGATGGAGAAGAGAGATCACTTCTTCAATATTTATATAACTCATCAAGCTATATTAAAATCAAAATAACTACTAAGATAAGAACTTGTAACAAATGAAATGATGAAATGGTCTAACTACAATTTGGTTTAAATTCTAAATTAAGGATCATAGTTTATCTTAATTCTTAAACTAAAATGTGTAAGGTAAAGATTAGGAAGCAAGGGTAAATTTACATGTGTTATTTTTTTTTTTTTTTTTTGTCTTTTCCTTCTAGGGATGTGTTAATTAATTAATGGATCACACCAAGTGTTTGTTGTCTTTTTTTTTCTTTTTCCTTCTAGAAAATCAATATCGGGTTGTTTGAAAGGTTGAAATGTAATCGAGATTACTGAAATATGAGAAATGTTGAAATGAGTATAAACTAAGGGTGAAACAAGAAGAATGTCGTAAAGTGTGGAAACGATGGGAAAGAAGGTTGCGTTGAAAACTACGGAAAATAGATGAATTTGGTATAACAAATGGACTCAAAATGCTCAATCGGGCTTAAAATTAAAACATATTACAAACTCATTTCGTTTTCGTCCTTGGATTTTCTGAGATTCAGTAGTTTAGTTCGAATGAATTTGATCTTCTTTGATAATTATTTGGTGTTTATTTTTTCCTTTTCGAAATTTAGGTTCGTTTTTTAATATTCTCTAGTATAGTTTTTATCTAATTTTTGAATTCTTAGTCAAATTATAAAAATAGAATAACTATTTTTAAAAACTAATTTCATTAATTTTCAAAAACTTGGTTTGAATTTTTTTAAGGCAATAAATAGTAAGCAGAGATAACAAAAGGAACAAAAAACCATTGGTTGAAATAGTTTGGGACCTCCATAAGTTTTTATTATTTTTTTTATAAAAAAAGAAAAGCAAATGGCAAAAATCACTTGTTGAAATTAAGAAATTGGTTTTAAACTTAAAAATCGTTAAAATTAGACTCTCAAACTTAAAAAATAGTTAAAATTGAACCGATAAATGATAAAAATCAATTTATACAATTATATAAATTTGAATATTCAATTTTAAATTTTAAAAGTTTAAGGATTACAATCATCGTAATACTTTAGAAGTAGTTTTTGCAATACTCTTGAAAAAAACATTAAAAAAATATCGAAGTTGCTAATTTGTCATCTTATATCATAATAAAAATATCAAACTAATTAGTTTTCTGAGCAAAAATATGGAGAGAAAAGAAAAAGAAAATAATGGGGTGAGAGAGGCTCGAACTCTCGACCTCAGGATAACTCTAAGCTATGAGACCTACGCGCTAGCCAACTGCGCCACCACCCCATTGATGCATACCAAATGAAAATTTGGAAAACTATTTATGCATTTATGTTAAATTTTACAAAATATTAAGAAATTATTTCTAGAGGCTTTTACCATTAATAGAAATAGAATTGCTGAGGTGAATATCGAAAGTAATTTGTATCACCATCAGCATCATTCTTCTTTCAAATTAACACAATTTTTATAGAAGTTAATTTCATAAATAATTTGCTGATTTCTAAAGTAAGTAACTAAAGACCCTATCGATTTATGTGAATAGAAGAATTGAGCATTTTCTCCAACTCCGTAGATTGTCAAAATCTGATTAATCATTTCAAACAAATTATAAAGCTCAAAAGTAAAAAGTAAAAATAAAACATTTGGAGTCGATCGTACAACTTACTACTCTTACTTAAATGTTGCATAATGAGTATTTTTTGCAACTTAACATCAAGTATCAATTTACTATTATAGTAGAACCGTTCCTCCATGTGAGGGATTGAATCTCCAAATTTTAAAGGACTCTAGATATTGCTATATTTTCATTAAGTTCAACACTATATCACAAATTAGGGATAAGCATTATAAATCAAAAATCGAACCAACCAACTTCAGGAGGGATCGATTGATATCAGTTAGAAAAAATTCAAATCCAAAAATTTTCAAATCTTTAAATCCTGAGTGTTCGAGATCGATTTTAACTTTTACCATCACCAGTTCGGTGACAATTTGATCAAAAAGAAACAAGTCCAACCATCCACTACTTGGCATGGCTCAAATGGGATGATTATACCTACATTGTAGCTAAAAACCAAAGTGACTATGGGAGACAAGAAAAAACCCATAAGATAACATTATCATATCAATAAAACATGAGAATAAAATTCCAAATAAGTCATCAGATCAGATTTCCATAATGTTAATCTATCAAAACCATACAAGTCCATAAAATATAAAATATAAAATAATGTGTTACATAATTTTGCTTGGAGCTCAATTAAATGAATAAAATAATACAAAATCCTCTCCTCACAAAAAATCTAATTTACCAAAATAGAAATAAGGGGCACACATCGGAAAAACCCCCAATTAGGAATAAACATGAAAACTAAATACCAAATTATAATCTCGCCGAGATTGGCCTCGTGCGAGATACCCCACTGTACTCTCACATCTTGTAAAGACAAACTCATCTTTCTACAAAATTTCCAATGCTCCTAAAATTCAGGCTGTGGCTTTTACTAGGAACACTAACACACATCTATCTTGTTTTACCTTCCTTACCAACTGCTACGGCTGCCACCACCGAAGTTTCGACCTCTTCCACCCGAAAACCTGTTTCTGTCAGAAAATCCTCCACGACCACCTCCTCTTCCTCCTGAAAACCTATTACCACCGTTTCTGCGATCGCCGAAACCTCCACGACCACCGCCACCAAATCTTCCTCCTCTCGATTGCTCTCTATCTTGCAATTTTGGCAGTGATTTCAAGACCTCTATACTCACGTCGGCTGCATTTGCTTGACCTGGAAACAGAGGAATAAGAGGAGAAAAATTAACTTCAGGATCCCACTTTGCAAAGAACATTTTATAATTATATTGCAAGGAACAGCTTCTAATAGCGTGCGTGATAAATGGGGTTCTATAAAAAGTATCATTCACAAGTCTGATTAGAAAATAATAACAATGCCAATCTAACAGATAACGAAGGGGAGAAGGGGAAAGAGAGATTCTATAGATTTACCAGTAAGAAATGCATCTAAATCTTCAGTTTGAACATCGAATACAGCACTGTATCCATCAGCCGTCAGTGACATGCCCTTCACTGACTCGACCTTCTCCTCAGGCAAGAACCTCCTCAAGATACTGTAGGCGAATCTGGACAATTAAGAAGCAAAGTTCGTTAGTTTTTATGATATGTAACCAAGGAGAGGTGGGAAAAGCTATTTTACATGCAGCAAGACAAGAAATACAACATTCAAACAACTGATCAACCCACAAAAAATATATACGTAGAGGACAGAGGGCAGTAATTTTTATCGTATTATATTCATAAACTAGAAGAGTATTAATTTCCCAAAATAAAAACCTACAGTCTAAATTAATTAAAAAGAAAGGCATGCAAATGACATCATTGAGAGATCATCAAAACTTTCAAATAATAGCAAGGGTAGGACACATGTGAAAAGAGCATCAAGCAGATTATAATATGGAAAAAGTTCATGATGTCTCACGATGGGGAATAGATAGGCTTTCCGGGTTCTAGAATTAAAGTGACATGGTTTTCCATTGATGTAAGAAGTGATCTACTCTTTATCTCAGTATAACCCTGCAGCAATACAACAAACCAGTGCAGTTAGGTAACTGTCAGTAAAAAAGAGAAGCCAACCAAAAGCTTAGATTGCATAGTTAGAAAAAAATTTAAAAGACAACTCACAGAGAGCTTAGCAAGGGCCTTGGCAAGTAGCTCCACAGCAGACAAAGTAGAGCTGTTCACCATCTCCTCCGCAGCAGACTTGAAAGGTGGGATTACACTGTTCCAATATAAATAAGATTTAAGCATGCCAAGGTAGAAAAGTAGCTAATAAGTAAACATTAAAAGAATGTACCTGTCAGACACTTGCGTTACTGATTCTGCAGCACTTGCTCCAGCAGATCTGGCTATGTCAATAGGCTGAGGAGCAGACAAGTGCTCAAACTTCACACCAGAATCTCTTTCTATCCTGGCGATTCTTCCTGACTTTCTTGGATCATACAATGTCACAGCAACTCCAGTATTACCTAAAAATACAATAGTCTTTTGAGAAAGTTCAAAATTATATGCAAGTACAATACGGAAAGGTTGCCGAACTCAGAATTACCAGCTCTTCCTGTCCTTCCAGACCGATGAATATAAGCTTCTATATCCTTTGGTGCTTCACACTGGCAGATTCATAAATAAAGACAAATATAACATTAGCAAGAAAAAACACACTTCAGAAAATAAAATAAAAATGCCAAGTTACATAATCAGGGTCAAGCAAAAACCTGTATAATTAACTGAACGTCATTGATATCCAATCCACGTGCTGCCACATTGGTGGCCACTAATATCAGAAACTTGCCAGACCTGAACCCAGATATGGTAACCTGCAACAAGTAGGTCGCTATAAAAAACTGCAAAACAGCAAAGTATATCCAATAGAAAAAAAGGTGTGTATGTGTGTATGTGCAGGCTCAACTAATCTACGAAATTACCGAACGTTGAGACTGCTGTATATCTCCATGTAACGGCCGTGCGCCTGGAAGAAGACCAGCAAGCTCAGATGCAGATTCCTTAGTCTCTGTGAATATAATAGTTCGGCCCCCACTGATCATCATACAGCAATAACAAAAAGAGTAATTCAATAATTTACCGATAATAAACAGATAATAATAACAGTAACTAATATCTTTCCATTCAAACCACTAACCTGCTATAACATCGAATGATATCTGGAATAAGTCTAGACCTCTCTGTATCAGAGCAGGGAATAACAATATGCCTAACATCCTTACTGGCTTTCATTTTCTCGTTGCCAACAAGATCTACAGTTTTCTTGCATGCCTTCAGGAACCTAGAAGTAATCTAAAAATGCAAAACAATGTATCAATAACAGTTTCAGAAGAAAAGGCACATGTTCATTCAACTTATCAGCCATTTTACATAGCAAGTTCAAATTTAGGAAGTTTAATAACTGCATATTATGTTTGGAATACTGACATTTTTCACCCAGTCTGGTAAAGTGGCACTGAAAAGAAGTGTTTGAACTTTGTTCACGTCCGCCACCTTGCCTAAGAATCCACCAAAAAAATGTTTTGCCAATGTAAGGTAAGAAATAAATGGCACTATATCAAGAAAGATCTCACTCTACCAGTGGAACAAATAGTTAAGATTCCAAATACCATACCAAGAATAAATTCAACATCTTCAACAAAACCCATGTTCAACATTTCATCGGCTTCATCAAGAACCCTGAACTTTAGAGACCGCAAATCAATATTATTTCTGTTAATGTGATCCTACACCAAATTAAGAAAAGGCGCAAGTCAGTAACCAAACACTAAAGTGTTTCCATCATTTAACAAAGCCTTCAATATTTACTGTAAATTCGCACCTTTACACGACCAGGGGTTCCAACAACTATGTCAACCCCCCTTTTTAATGCAATTTCTTGGGGGCCATACTGCAATCCTCCACACAAACAGCAAGAGTCCAAGCCTAACGCACGTCCATAAAATTTGAAGTCCTCGAACACCTAATCAAAACACAACTTTTCAAAATACTATAATCAGATTAACAAATGTAAATTAAAAAATCTTCAAACCGTACCTGGTCGGCCAATTCCCTAGTTGGTAAAAGTACTATAACACTAGGAGACCTTCCATATCCCGTCACTCGTGATGACTTAGAAGGTCCATTTACTAAAGACTCCAAGATGGGCAAGACAAACGCTAGCGTTTTACCCTGCACAAAAGACAAGATGATTTTACATAAGATAGTTTTTTTACAAGAAAAAGTTAACCGTGCAAAGTAACACTCCTATTATATCTAATCAAACTTCAAAAGCAAAGACCTTTGAAGCTCATTGAGAACAATATCGTCGTAGAAAGCTCATATAGACTCTTTAGATTAAATAAAATTAGAACTAGAAACCATTCACAGGATTACTAAAACTAAACTAGGACTAAGTCTATAGCATGCTAGATTTACCCTTCATGTGGCAAAAAGGAATTACAAGAGAGAACACAGAAGAAATTTTCTCCTACAAAAAAAAACCTTCAAATCAAGTTTGCCACATACATATATTCACGTCGTTCAATTTTGTTAATGTTTCAGCGGCTGGTATTTTATTGCATGCTGCATATTGGAGAGGAAAAGCCTAACATGAATCTAACAATCCCGAAAGAACAATAAAAAAAATCAAACAAATAGATTATACCTGTCCAGTTCTTGCTCGACCAACCAAATCAGACCCGTCATATACGGTATCAAAAGTCATAGCCTGAATCGGAAACAGGGAGCTAATACCCTTCTCCTTCAGTCTAGCCTTCAGCGGTTCAGAAATCCGAAACCTAGTAACAGCATTCGGATTCTCAGCCTCCTTCTCCACATCATCATCTTCAGAATCGACCACTTTCACCTTCTTCGAGCTCTTCTTCTCCTTTAAGCTTTTCGACCTTGAATTCACAGGTTCGCCCAATTCCGAGCTCGTCTCACTCCTATCCCCGTCGTCAGCCACTTCTACAGCTTTCCGCTTCTTGCTCTCTTTATCAGACTTACTCTTCTTCTTCTTCTTATCGGAAAGATCCAAACCGTCAGTGTTTTGCTCGAAATCGTCGTTTGAAGCTAGGGCTTCCACAAGAGCTTTGTTCTTCATCTTCTTCTCCTTCTTGTCCATAAAGAGATTAGAAAAAGGTTGAAGATGGGAAAACTGTGGTGCCCAAACCGATCCGAACTGAGATGTGACTCCGTTCGGTACGGTTCAGGGACGGTGAATGAAGATCGGAGCAAGGGAAAACAGAGGCGGCGCCTAGGTTTAGAATGGCTGTAGATGAAAAGAGAAAAACGAATGGGAATGAGAGAGAGGGTAGGGTTTTAAAATGAAGAACGATATGGAATTAAAATAGGATTTTTATTCTTCCTTTCATGTGTTTTGCACGTGCACCTGCCTTTGTTTTTTTAATAAATTTAAATTTAATAACAACTTTTTTTACCAAAGGTAAAAATCTCTTTTCTTTTTTTAATTACCACACGGTGGATTTGAATTGAATAAACAAAAATAGTTTTTTATTTTTATTTAAAAATACATTTGATTTTAATTTAAAATTTTGAAATTCGGATTCAAAATTCAAAATTTATGTTTGGTTGTAAATTTGAAAATGCAATGGTGTATCTTATGTTCACCGTTTCTAAAAACAAATAAAACTACAATTTATTGTTTTCGTAAATGCGCTACTTTGAGTGTTGTTTTTAGAGATTGTTTTCAAAAACATGTATACCACGTTTTAATTATTTTCTTTGTATTTTTTTGTTTTTTAAAACATAAAAACGAAAATGAATCACAAACCAAACAGGATCTAATCTTTTGCATTTGTTACAAAGCACCAACTAATGTAAAATTCTCTCTAGAGCTCATTTGTGGTTGCAGATTCTCACACATCACAAATTTGTGAGACATAGAACACAAATTCAAGGTACATTGTGATTTTTATAGGTTCTCAAAATTTCACGATCTTATGATTTTTTTTTCTAGCACGAAAATCATGTTTAAGATCTTATCAATCGAGACCAACAATTTATGAATTGCAGTTTAATATTGGAAATTACTTTGTTACACAAGTAAAATGTTAGCTTTTATTATTTTTACCATTCATATCACTTATATATTAGTACAACTATATTTGAATTATTAGTAAAATAATTGATTTTAAAAACTTGTTTGTGTTTTTTGAATCTAGTAAAAATTTCAGATGTTTTATCGAGAGATACCAAAACCATTGAGCAAAGTTATGACAAATAAGCAATGTGTTTTTGAAAAACAAACAATTTTCCTATTTAGTTTTTAAAAAGTAACTTATTTTGTTATTCATTTTTACTCAATTTCATTTATAAAAAAAACCAAGTTAATTTTGAATAATAAAAATATTTTTTAATTTTTTTGTTTTTATTTTTAAAATTTGACTACGGATTTAAGTGTTTCCAACAAAATCCAAAATAATTATCAAATATTGCTTAATATATAAAATCATCTTAAATGTATATGAATGGTTTTTTATCATTTATGATATATGGCTAAAAACCTCAATAATAATAATAATAATAAATGAAATGGCAATATTTGAGAGAAGAACGAGTGAAATTATTTTAAGTAGAGGAGATTCGAATTATGGTAGTTATGCCATGGAATTTTCATCAATAAGTCACCGAGAATAACGTTCACGTTCCAATTCGAAAAGTCAGAAGTTCAATTGCACTATGCATCTTCCAAAGTAGGATAATCACAAAAATCAGCATAATTTACAAAGTTAGCAACATACCGAATTAGAGATGAGCAACCATATTGCATACTCAAAGACAACACGAGGAGACATGATCCAACCAACTCGCTAAATCTTAAATTTCGACAATTGTGTCTTTTAGGTTAAGTGTTCGGCGATGAAACCACATATTTAGTGTTTTCAAACGATGACTGTCAATGTGAGATGCAAATGAGGGAGTTTTCAAAACTAATGGGGTTTGTATAATCAATAACTTTGCCCAACATAAGTTTTCAATTTGAATATATCTTTAATGTTGTTTCCATTTGAAATCTTATTAGTTGTCCATTAAAAGTCACCCACTTGCTAAAGTGATTTTAGTTTAATGGTATTTACAGTATGAACTTTATGTTCGAATTGTCTCCATAATTATTGTGTAAATAAATAAATAAGTACCACCACTCGGTCACCCACTCATATATGTTATATTTCATTTAACTCAACGTAGGTGAGAATATATATTTATACAGTTTTTAAAGTTTAAGATTAAGATCACAACATTAATCCACACTGAAATGTAATTTAATTGAATGAAATTGAAGATTTGTGGGTGAAAATTGATACAAGTTATTCCCTATTATCCATATAGAAGTTACAATTTTAGCTTTTCTTTATTTGAAAAAAAAAAACTTTTTTCTCTTTAGAGAAAATATGAAAAATGAGTATTAATTAGCATGAATTATTATTTACCATCTATATAACAGTTACAATTTTAGCTTTTCTTTATTTGAAAAAAATGTATTTTTTTCATTTTGAGAAAATATGAGTGTTCATTAGCATCATAATAATAATACAGCCCACAGCATGAGTTGCCACAACATGGATTTTGGATATCCGTGAATGTCCGATCAGCTTACACAACCTAATTTCACGAGACAACCAATCTGACCCTACAACATTCGGGTATCAATAAAATTTGTAGGAAATTAATTCCTAAGTCAAATTAACTAGGACTACCTTAATACAATATTGAAACCAAGTCGATTTTTATTCAATATTAAAATAATTAAAGTAAAATTTTTATCCATTTGTCCGAACCAAAGTCAGTCAGTCGAAGAATGAGAGGGGTCGTTTGATGCCGATTTTGGAGAATCCTAAATCGACAAATTTCAAATATATTTTTAAAGAGAAACCGATCGCTTTTACTCATCGACTTGAACATTACTAAACCAACCGTAGTCGGTTCAACGTCGGTTTGGTTGAAAACCCGACTCCAACCGATCGATGTTCACCCCTATATGAACCATCAACAAAAGCCTGATCAACCCCCTTATGGTTTAATGGGATGGGGGGAATAGGAGGGAGCCATTTGAAACATTCAAAATTAAAACTAAAATAAATAGAGTAAACATGGAGAAGATACTAAATCAAGTTCCCTTAAAAGTAAACAAAACTTCCAAATTCTACTTTGAGTTAAACTACATACCAAAAAGAATTGGTGTCTCAATTTTTCTCATAAAATAAATTTCGGCAGAGTTACAAAAGAACAACTCTGATTACCTAAGACATCCTTTGAGCAGCTTCTTTGGCCAGTAATTTCTCCTTTGCCTTAGTTTTTGCCTGAGACTTGGATCCCATGATTCCACCACCCCACTTCTTCCTGTATTCGTCGTACTTGTCGTTGAAATTAGCCTAACATAAGACAAAACAACAAACAAATTGTTAAATATGAACCTAATTCGGATGCTATAAAATAAACTTGGATTATATCTAGGTTTTATGTGTGTGTAAGGCACCTTAATGGCTTCCAAGATCCTGCTAAACTCCATCTTATCTTCATTCTTCACGGTTGTTAAACATAAAACTGATGCAGTCTTCTTGTGGACAACCTGTTATTAAAAAGGAAAAATTACAAAAACATTGATCCAAGGCTTCAACAAAGGAGTAGACATTTTTGTGTCAAATAAAGAGACATGGTTACCAACTTACCGCTCCCAAGCGTGCTTTTCCCTTCACAATGCAATATGGAATTTCCATCTTCCTGCACAGAGCTGGGAGCCATACAACCAACTCAATCGGATCCACATCGTGTGCAATCACAACCAGTTGTGCCTTGTTCTGAAAATAAAGTACATAATGTACTGATGTTAAATATAAAAGGGAGATCTGATTGCAAACAACATTGCAGTTGAAAAGAGTGAAAATATTTCAAATGTATGGAATAAAAGATGACCTGCTCAATGAGGTAAGTAACATGGTTGAGACCATATTTAACAACGATAGGCTTTTTGGCATCGTGTGATTTGCCTTCAGCCTCTTCCTGAGCTCTTTTCAGCAGACGCTCCCTTTTCTGTGTTTTATCCTCTGGCCTATACTTCAAAAGCATCTTGAACAAGTTTGTTGCTGAAAATGAATGAAAAAGGCTTTTAAAACCAACCGTCTAACGACATTCCAACAAATATCAAAGAACCACATAGAAGACGAGATGAGCAAATTTCAAAATATACCTTAAATCCAATCAAAACCACATGGAATCAGGTCAGAAATTTCCAAATAACAAGTTGGAAAATATAAAAATAAAGCATTTCATTCGCGACCATGTACTAGAAAAGTAGGTTCATATAAAGCGAACCATTTATAACAATACAATCATTAGAATGTCTAAATAACCCAAAATGTGAGAAGATCTAAACATAACAATCCAAGAAACCTAAGGAGAAAAAAAGGTTCAGACAAGAATTTAGGTTCCAAGGGACTGAAGCTTACTACCAATTCCCAAATGAACTTGCATTGCCAATCAAAACATAGAATCTCATCTCAAGGCACCCAAACCAAACCATCAATCGATAAGGTATGGAACTACTTATTTCTTCTTTAACCGTAGTAGACACTTCTACACCTCTCCTAAAGTAAGTGCAATCATACAACCTATCCCTCCAATATCCTAACAAAATTCATACTTCATAGCAAATGCTCCAGCTGAAAACACAAAAAAGCATAAACAGAAGACCGAAAAACACTAATAATGTAATAGGAAGCTCCGTGAGAATTTAGGGTTTAATTATTACCAAGATTCTTGTCAAGGGTCTTGGTGAACTGATTCAAAGCTGGTGGAACCTTGAGCCTCTGCTTCAGAATCCTCTTCTTCCTTTGAATTTGAACAACCTTGGGCCATTTGACAAATCGTGTGAGATCCCTCTTAGGCGGCAAAGCCCCGCCGATTCCAAACTGCTTTGGACGCTTCTCAAATAGCGGGTTCACCACCTTCTCCTGCAAAGAATCCAATGCAGTGTTAAACCAAAGCAATAGAGAACTGAAACAACAAATTCGCATAGAAAAAAACAATGGATTTACCGGCTTCTTCTTCGCCGAAACTTTTCCAACAGCCTTCTTCGGTGCCATTTTTGGCGGTGCTGCAACAGGCGATGCAAAAATGGCAAAGAAGAACGAAAGAGAAGGAGTGTTAAGAAGGCGGGGGAAGAGCTAGGGTTTTGAAGGAAGAAGATAAATAAATTAAATATAAAATTTTCTTTTGCATCTGCCTTTTTTTTTTTTTTTCCCCTCACTCTTTTTACAATAAATATAAATTTAATATAATTTTTTTTTAATTAAGTACTACTTTTTTTCTAACTTTCACTAAATAAAATTAAAAAAAAAAGTTGATGATTCAAAAAAACCAATCTACCTAATCTAATATATGTGATTTTAAATTGGGTTGAGTTCAAATAAATGAGTATTATATAATCGTGTTGGTTCACGAGTTCACTTGACATAATACAAACCAAGGTGAATCAACTCGAAATTATTATTAAAATGTATATTTGTTGCTTATGCAATAATTATAGATAAATTCTTGTGGATGACAAACAAATTAAACTATTTACAAAATATAGTACAAAAAAAAACAAATGGGTTATGTACTTAGTGCATAGTATGAATTATAAAGTATATAGTTTAAATATATGTTATTTTCAATCGTGCATAATTGATTTGTAAGATTAATTTTTATCATACAAATAATTATATTGAATATTATTTTTTAAAAATATAATTAAAATTATATGTTCTACCCATTTATACAAATTTAACTTGAATTTGATTTATGGTAAGTAAACTACTTTTTTTTCATCATTTTTTGAGATATCAAACATGAAATTGTTAAAAATGTACCACACGGCGCTATAAGTGTTTTTATTAAAAAGTTAAATTTTATTAAAACAAATGTGTTTGAAAACTCTATTTTGAAAGTGTTTTTATTACAAAATTCCAAGTTTGAGATTGGGCGACTGGAGGTTCGTTGGTGACGGTAATTGAAAGTTCATCGGTGGAGTCATAGAAAGTAGTGGTCGGAGATTGGACGACGACGGTCACCAAAGATGGTCTACGAAAGTTGGCCGACAAAATTTTCAACTCTTGAAACAAACATTCACTTAGGGCTTGAGGGATAGTAATGATGATTATTTGAAACCCTAAACCCAACTAAAACTGAACTTTACCCAAACAAGGAGTGAACTATTATAACTCACTCCACCGTATTTCACTTTATGTCCCAGACATGTCCTCCATGGTTGTGTTCAACCTACATAACACAAAACTTATAGTAGTTCTAAATGTTTATTGAAATATGAAATCATTTTTATTTTTTTAAATTCTAAAATTTCAAATCATTTGTTTCTAAGTCCTATTGCTAGACAAATGGACGATCTAAATCTGAGAGGGGGGAATGAAATGTGCCATTTTTTTCAAAAGTGGTTTCTTTAACCTTTTATTTACGTCGTATTAATGTAAAATTATCAAAACAAAACCTTATTAACTCGGATTGACCTATCACTCTCACTCTCTGCCATCTTGTTGTTTAGACTTTTTTCTCTCGCTCCACTATGTCGTATTTTGATCGCTCTCGCTCTCTCATTCACTTTCAATCTCCTTTGTTAATCATAGTATCATCTCTCCACTTTTTCACTCTCAATTTCCTATTAGCTCTCTTACTCCACTGCATTTGATGTGTCCGAGCACCCGCGATGACACTCCTGCAACTTTTCAATGGTCGACGTAGAATGGAGAAAGGGAAAATGGAGAATGGTATGACAAAACCATTTTCGAGGTTGAGGTTGGATCTATGGTATAATCACGTAAATCCAATCTTTTTTAATTTAAGACCAAACTATTTTTAATTTAAAGAGTAAAATTGAATTAAAACCAAACCGTTTTTAATTAAAATTATATACATATTTCTAAAATAGCAAACCCAATTTTTAAGCGATCCGAACCACATGTTGGTTTGATCGGGTTGATTTAGGTTCACATATAAAAATTAAAAAAATTCGGTTCGGTTCAATTAGTACATACCGAACCGAACCGTTTAATCCCCTAGGCTTCCTCCAAAATAAAACCCTAACTCTAAACAAGCATCACCGCTGCGTCTCTGTTTGCTTCACCTCGCCCTTCTTCCATCGCGAAAAATGGTACACTCTCCTTTTCCTCCTTCAAATCCTCACTCGATCAGTACTTTAATGGTTTCAATTTATTCTTTGCATTCTTATGTATGTTCTTCTACTCTTGAATCAAGGCACCGAAGAAGGCTGTTGGAAAAGTTTCAGCAAAGAAGAAGCCGGTAAATCCATTGTGTTTTATGCGAAATTTGTTGTTTCAATTCTCTATTGCTTTGGTTTAACACCGTTTTGGATTATTTGCAGGAGAAGGTGGTAAACCCACTATTTGAGAAGCGTCCCAAGCAGTTTGGAATCGGTGGGGCATTGCCGCCCAAGAGGGATCTCACTCGCTTTGTCAAATGGCCCAAAGTTGTTCAAATTCAGAGGAAAAAGAGGATTTTGAAGCAGAGGCTCAAGGTTCCACCAGCTTTGAATCAGTTCACCAAGACCCTTGACAAGAATCTTGGTAATTTAACCCTAAATTCTCACGGAGATTCCTAGTACATTATTGGTATTAGATGGTAATCATTGAATAGTTTAGTTAATTACGGATTGTGTCCCTTTCCGGTTTATGTTTTTTGTTTTTTCGGCTGGAACTCCCATCATTTGTTATGAAGTACAGGCCTTTTTAGGTTATAGGAGCGATAGGTTGTATGGTTGCACTTAATTTTGAAGAGGTATAAAAGGAATATGTAGTTCCATACCTTACTGATTGATGGTTTTGTTTGGGTGCCTTGGGATGAGATACTATGTTTTGATTGGCATTGAAAGTTCATTTGGGAGTTGGTAGTAAGCTTCAGTCTCTTGGAACCTAGATTTTTGTCTGAACCTGTTTTTTCTCCTTGGGTTTATTGGATTATGCTTAGATCTTCTCACATTTTGGGTTGTTTAGACATTCTATGATTGTATTGTTATAAATGGTTCTCTTTATAGAAACCTATTATATACTTTACAGTATATCGTCCCTGCGCAAGGCCCCTGCACTGGGACGATTAGCATGGCCCTTGCTCAGGGATACTTTATAGTATATGGTCGTGAATGAAATGTGCCTTTGTTTTTTATGGTAGTTTTCATTTTTTTTTTCTAATTTCCATTTTGGAGAATTGTGTTAGTTTCTGCCTTGATTCCAACAAACTCTTCTGGTCATCTTCTTCTTCTGGTCATCTTCTTATGTGGTTTTGATTGGATTTAAGGTGTTTTTTGGCTTTTGCTTTTTACTTTTCTTGTTTCTTGGCATTTGTTGGAAGTTGGTTAGTCTGTTGTTTTTAAATGCCTTTTCATGCATTTGCAGCAACGAATTTGTTCAAGATGCTTTTGAAGTATAGGCCAGAGGATAAAACCCAGAAAAGGGAGCGCCTTTTGAAAAGAGCTCAGGAAGAGGCCGAAGGCAAATCATATGATGCCAAAAAGCCTATTGTTGTTAAATATGGTCTCAACCATGTTACCTACCTCATTGAGCAGGTCATCTTTTATTCCATAGATTTGAAATATTTCACTCACTTCAACTGCAACTTTGTATGCAATCAGATACACTCTTATCTTTAACATCCATATATTATGTACTTTATTTTCAGAACAAGGCACAACTAGTTGTGATTGCACACGATGTGGATCCAATTGAGTTGGTTGTATGGCTCCCAGCTCTGTGCAGGAAGATGGAAATTCCATATTGCATTGTCAAGGGAAAAGCACGTTTAGGATCGGTAACCTTTTCTTTTTCTTAGTCCTGTCAAACATTTTCCAGTTCTCTGGTGCCCATGGATATTTGTTTGAAACTTGTTTCCTTTTCAATAGATTGTCCATAAAAAGACTGCATCAGTTTTGTGCTTGACAACAGTAAAGAACGAAGATAAGTTGGAGTTCAGCAGAATCCTAGAAGCTATTAAGGTGACAAGCACAATTTAATAGATGTTACACTTGACGTTTACCTGTATAGAGCTTTATTTTTTAATACGTTTACTGCTGTGTTTGGTTTGCTAAGGCAAACTTCAATGACAAGTACGACGAGTACAGGAAGAAATGGGGCGGTGGAATCATGGGTTCCAAGTCACAAGCCAAAACCAAAGCAAAGGAGAGGCTTCTTGCCAAGGAAGCTGCTCAAAGGATGTCTTAGGAATTCCCAGATCAACACTAGAGCAAAGGACAAAGGAGAAGTTTCTAGCAAAGCAGAGGATGTCAAAGCATGGCTTAGTAGTTGGTAATGAGCTCTTGTCTAACTTAAGTCATTTTTCTTTGATTACAAAACAGATTGTCGAGAGGCTTGTCATTTTTATTTTCAGTTTTAAGTTTATTGGATTGAGAAATTTTACTTTGTTCTACATTATATTGGAAGCAGGACATTTTGGAGTTAATTCTGTTTGGAAGCCACTTTTCTTGTATAAGTTGAGTTATATGGTACTTTTACCCTGTTCTCTCTATTCAACCTCCTGTTATTTCATTGAAATTTTTTCTTAAACTTTGTTATAATACGTTTTCTGAAAAAAAAAACTGCTATTAGCAAAAGTTAAAAGTATTCCATTTAAAACATTTCCAAGCCTATTTATATTATAGGCTAAGTTTAGTTTGCATAATAAACATGATCTAACGTTGGGAAAGAGGAATCAAGGGTGTTTTGTCTTGTGTCGGCAGTGGCTACCTTCTTACGATTTTATTTACGATAAAATGCACTTTTGATCCAAGAGCTTATTGTTGGTGTTTATTTAGGTTTTAATTTCAAAAAAAAAAAAAAAAATTGTGGTCTCTGAAGTTTGAAAAATAGTTGATGTAAATGGGCTAATGGTAAACCCTAATGAGTTGGTCTGGTAAAAAGGTTAATAACTAACTCGTTGGTTAAATCCTTGGTGGCCACCTACCTAGGAATTAATTTTCTACAAGTTTTCTTGACACCCAAACGTTGTAGGGTCAGACGGGTGTCTTGTGAGATTAGGCAAGGTGCGTGTAAGCCGGTTCGAACACTCATGAATATTAAAAAAAAAAAAGAGCTAATGGTAAAATGATGTACCGGTTAGATTAACAAATTGCCTAGATGATTTGACAAAATTAGTATGTTCAATATATTTCGACCAATACCATATTGCAACTTGAGTGTCAATTTAATGCCATTCATGAAGCTCTTTGTGCGTGAGTGAAGTGATCATAATTGAACAACTTGTAGATAACTTGGCAAAAACTTTGTTTTGCATTGTTTTCAAGATTTGGTCCGACAATCATGTTTGTAAACATCTTGACACTGGATCTCTAATTTGTAATATTCTGTAAGATGAACTTCTTTGTCATTTGTTCGAAAGACGTCAATTCAACCCTAAAAACTCTTGTATACTCAAAATAAATCTCATTTATTCAGTTTGATATATAATTAAACATTTTTCTTGTACTAAGAAAACCTGTATAAATCATACAACAAATGACCAAAACAACTAGTTTTTCAAGATTCCACTTGGATTGAATTTTGATCAGGCAGGGGAAAGTTCAAACTCTTGAAACAAGTGAAGGCTCCATCAACCACCAAATTATGGCCACTTACATACTTAGCATCATCAGATGCAAGATAAAGGGCAGCGTTAGCAATATCATTGGTTTCACAAACTGTCCCTTCCAAAGCACTCAAATCAAATATCATCTTCTCAAGTTTCTCCTCTTCAACACAAGGAAAAAGCCGTGTCATTTCCTCGATAACAAACGGTGTCGGGATTGGAAACGGTGATATGCAATTCACTCGAATACCATACCTACACAACTCCGAAGCCAACGACTTGACAATGCCTATAACTGCAACCTTCGACACAGAGTATGTATGCTGAGCCAACCCACCCATGAGTCCCGTAACGCTAGCCGTGCATAGAATCGACCCTGATCGTCGAGGGATCATGACACGAGAAGCATGTTTGATACCAGCCAAGACACCACGGACGTTGACGTTCATGAGTTTATCGAAGACGGAAAGGTCAAGGTCCAAAATGCTTGGAGGAGTGTTGCAAGCAATACCAGCATTGTTGTACATGATGTCAAGCTTTTTGTGAAGAGAGAGAGTGAAATCAACAGCATCAGAGATGTTGGACTCTTTGGTAACATCACAGTGGATGAAAGTAGCATTTGGTCCTAATTGTTTGGCAGTGTCTTGGCCAAGTTTTTTATTGATGTCAGCTATTACTACTTTGGCTCCATTACTTATAAATTTCCCTGCAGTTGCCTTCCCAATACCACTTGCTCCTCCTGTAATCAGTGCTATCTTACCTTCAACCCTAACGTGAGTTGCAAATATAACAATTAGACACAAAATATTAATGAATGCAACCACAATGTAAATAACTTAACTTTGCAGATATAACAAAATTTAGATCTAATATTTGAAGTTTGTCAATGATAGATTATATTGTTGATAGACTTTTTTATATACATGCAATTCTGTAAAATTGTTAATTATTCCATCTTAAAATTAGGACATATTTTGGTCCGTGACTTTAAAAATGTCTAATAAATCTCTCGGTAAAAATAGTTGATGGAATTATCCGTAAATTAAAAACATAAAATTGAAATCTTGTTCGATAACCATTTGGTTTTTAGTTTTAACTTTTTAAAAATGTAGCTACAAATTCAACAATTTTACTTAACAAACATGAAAACCACGGTAAGAATTTGAGAAAAATACGCATAATTCTCAAAAACCAAATACTAATCAAACGGGATCTAAACAATTTCATCTTTCAACCTTATGATCAATAATTCTAAGAGCTTTCAATTATGAGTCAAGTGAGTACCTAACCCAATTCCACATTTATCGTAAAATCCACAAACTAAACACAAAATTCAAACTTTAATGTTCAGTCTGACACAGAATTCAATATATATACCTAATAGATCCATCAATATTAAAAAAAAAAAAAAAAAAAAAAAAAAAGAAATATCTCCCTCATGCCCTCAAACAAAAAAATCCAAAAGCTTAGAACTAGTAGATCTGAAGGGAAAAAAAAAAAACAGAAAAAGCCACCTTCCAAGTTGAGAAGAAAATGTCCTATTGAAGAAGAAGGTCGAATTGAGTGAATTGTTGTTGAAGAGAAATCTGAGCCGTTGGATCTGGATCATGCTTGTTCAGAGATGTAATGAAGGTCGGAGTGGCAATTTTAATGGTGGAAATTGAAGAGAGATAAATGAAAGAGAGGGTTTGATAAGGAAGGCTGTTTTGAGGATTTGTGTAATATTTAATGTTTTGGTTGGTTTTTAGTGAATGGGACATGTTTCCTTGTTGTTGTAATCAATCACCCATTTTCTCTTTTGGTAGAATTGGGAGCCAAGGGGGAAGGTATTTGCATGTTACTGCTTTATTTAACACTGACAAGTGCACACTAAACATTTATTAAAATAAGTAACATACGTTCTCGAAAAATTAGTGTTTTTGGTCGTGTTTTGTAATTGTAATGAAATTTGAGGTCTATTGTCAAATATATAATAATCAACTAAGGCGATTCGATTGTAGAGCTGAGGTTGATCGGTCGATTATAGCAAATGGGTAAGAAAATCGTGGGAAAACGAAACTCGAACGGTAGATTTTAGGTCTATTTTTGTATTTACATTCAACGATAATTTGAAGTGCAAGAGTTAGAGTAGAACAAAAAGGAGAGGGAAAGAAAAAACATGTGAGTTTGAGAAGGAGCAATGGTTGGCGGATGGGAAATAGAGGAAAGAGAGAGATTGGACGAACAAAATGACTAATAGGTTAAAATATACACAATATGTATTTTGGATTTGATTTTAGGATAGGTTTGATTGTGATCAGGATTACTAGAAATCTTAGGAGTATTGAAATGTGTGAGGAATCGAAGAGCGAAACGGGAAGAAAATTGTAAAGAATAAAAACGACAGGAAAAAAAGACGAGTTGAAAACTGTAGAAGCAAAAACGAATTGGGAGTTGTGTGGTTTAAAACTAATAAAGAGTTAAAACCATCATAAGTACATCACAGGATAAGAGGCCTTTGACAAATGTTCTTAGAAAACATGAGAGCATCATGCAAAATGAATTATTAAAGTTAAACTTAATCATGGCCACCACATCCTAAAACAAAATCAATTTGAACAATTCACGAAGAACGACTACTAAATTAGTTCAAATCTAGACGATGTCCACGAAGAACGATGACACTAAACCCATGAAGGAGAGACGACAATAAGGAGAGGTTGGGAAAGACGAGGTCAAGAGAGCTCTGAACAAAAAAAAAGAGAGGAGGAATCTCGAATTAACTAAACTGCAAAGAGATGAGGAAATAATTGTCTGATTGAAATTTTGCTAAGTCTCGTTAAACAAAAACTATTAATACCTCAATGCAAAAATACTTTCGACCTTTCAAAAGTTGGATTAATACTGATTACCTAAAGTAAAAGTTAAACAATGCTCTTATTAATTGTTTATCTATGCCCATCACTTCCTTCTTCCATTATTTTCTCTCTCTTCCATACTTCAATCCATAATCGGTCACTTCTCTATTTTTTCTATTTTCCCGTCCGTCTCATCTTCAATACTCTTTCACTCCCCTTCTAGTTAACGGTTTAACCTTTATTTTAAAAAGATGTCCATTTAGTTAAGGTATATAGACTATAACATAAATAAAGATAATAATAGAACTACCAAGGGGCCTTAGGATATAAGTGTTCAAAAAAGGTCGAGAATTAGAGCCTTATTTATATTTGGATCATAATTTTGATACAACTAGTCGGAGAGTTTATTGATCTCTTTTGCAATCTAAATGACTATTTATTTTGGTTAGTTAAGAAAATTAACCGTAACAAGTTATAATGTTAATACAACTTAGTCGTTATAAAAACTAGATGTCGATTTCAAATTTAAGAAACATTGAAATTTCATTGTGTTAAAAATGGAAATAAAAAAAGCTCCCAGCGAGGATCGAACTCGCGACCTTTCGCTTACGAAGCGAACGCACTACCACTATGCTATGGAAGCAATTATTGTTTATAAATTGGTTAATTGGTTTTCTAAAATAAATTAGAATAAACTTAGAAAATTCAATCAAACTTTGAACTTCGTTTTAATAATAACCTTAAACTTTTTTAGGTTGCATTAACACCCTTAAACTCTAAAAAAAAAATTGATAATGTCCGTGTCGTTTGTTATGTGCCCGTATGGGAGTACTTCATCAACATTTTGGACTTCGTACCACATTTCAACAAGAATTGTAGTTGGCGACTTAAATCGGTAGACCCAAATTAAGAACATTAGAAACCTCTTTTAGTTAGAAAGTATTCTCTCAAAATATTTCTCTATATCTTATTTTAATTGATACAATCTCCAACGTTATTTAAGTGTATTATAAATTGAACACTTTTCCTTGTCAACGTATTATTTCGTTCTAATACCAAATGGAACTAAAAAAAAATTGAGGACCTATAACAAATTTGATTGAAATTTAGGGTTTTTGTTTTCTCGAAATAACTTTAATATACGTTCTTTTTTAAGAAATGTTTGATTTTAAATCAAATTCTAAATTTAAAAAACAAATTAGAACAAATGACTCGATCTATACAAATATAAATACTAATTAATGGCGATGAAAAACTATCCATTAAATGTCACAAAAACATTTATAATGTCACTTTTGGGTGTCAATGTTTTAAGTCAACGGATCTCATACGACAACGCCTATTTATCGCCATAAGCGTTCAATTGATCATGATCATGATCATTATCACATTTTCAAATCAATACATCTCAAAAAAGTTAAAAAATTGCTTGTAATATTGTTGAGGCGGAATACTGAAATCTCGCGATATTTCTTTGATTTCGAGAAAAGTATCAACTTTTTTCTCATTTAACTATATCTATTTAGTCAAGGGTCCGTTTGAATTGACTTAAAAAAAAAGTTTTTCAAAAAACTATTTTTTATTTAAATTATTTAAAATACAACTATTTTGAATTGTTTAAAATATGACTTATTATTTAAGATTAAACACTTGAAAAATGTATTCCAAATACACCCTCGACATTTCAAACAAGTAATTATGTTTAATAATTCACTTTGATCCCTACCATCAAAGCTTGTACCAATGAATTAAAAGCTTCATTTTCTTCACAATGTTCACAAAACCAATGAATGAAAAAGATTGAGAAGGAGATATCATAAATTGAAAGAAAATAAATAAATAAATAAATCTAAATAAATTTATTGTGATGTCCTAAGAGCATGGGCCCATAACAAAGCCCATATACCTACCACCTTTTGCTCCCATCTTTGTGCACATTATTTTTGAGGACTACCAATAAATGTATGTGTAAATATATATATATATATATATATATATCCCTTCTATTACTTCACTTATCCCTTCTATTACTTTATTCTACTTCCAAAATTCAACTATGAAACCACATTTATACTTTTTAAACCTAAATAAATATAATCTTCTAGAATTACGAATCAACGAATCCACTGTATTCGATTAGCCAACTTTACGTTGGAATAGAGATTTAAATATCTCATAGTATCAAACAAGTCAATATCACAGTATATCATTACCGAGTTGAATTGGAAGACCTCTATCATGTTTAAAAGTATGCTATCAGTCATCTATTAGGAAATTTACACTTTTCTTTAATCCTAAGTGGATAACCATATCTTGGAGGTGCACGTACGGCCTATGCATGTGTATATATATGTATATATATAGTGGTAGAGTCAAATCGTATATCTTTACAATCTGAGTCAACACGAGCATATAACTTAACTGATTTAAAATAAATAAATAAAAACACACATTTGGGCATGTTTTCCAATAATCATATATAATTATTAAATAATATATGGTTTAATTGGTAGTATATAAAGTTTCTTTAAATGTGGTTGTTCCTTCTAAAGAAGAAAGGTATAACAATGGGGTGAGGCAAAGGTCCAAATGGGCCTTGGTCCCCTCCCAACACAAACTTACTCCCTTTAATTTAATTTTTAATATTTAAATTTAACATATAATGAAAATTGCTACACATTTAAATTTATGATTTAATTTGTTTAAATTTAAATTTTAAAATTTTAAATGAAAATTAATACAATTAAATATGGACCTTTTTTTAAAAAATGTATTTTGTTTTTTTCAATTTAAAAGAAAAATTATAAACTATTTCAAATAGGAAACTACGAGAAATATAAATAAATGAAAGGAAACAAATTAATACATTAATTTTTTTTTGTTGCATATTTTTTCCATAAATGAAATAGAAATCTATGATATTTAATTGAAATAAAATTTCATTGTTCTTACAAGACTTGTTCACCAAGTTATTCTAAGCAATTTAGACATTATATTTTAATAAATAATGTCTCTTTCTCTCTATTAAAAAAACTTTTATAAAAAAAAGTAATAAATTACATTCCTAACTAAATTATATATAAGAATCATGAATCTAACTCAAAAAGTTTAATTAAACAAAAGATTTATAAGCATTAAAGTTTGAAATGGTTCTACACTCAATCTAATTCTTATTCATATTCACTCAATTATTGTTTAGAGGTTAGACTTTTAAATTTTCTTTTTATAATGATTAGATTTTGTTATTTTGACCGTCTCAACGATGTTACTCTCAAAACTTGTAGTTAAATGGAGAATATCTTTACATTTTTATTTAAAACAATTTCTTTTTTATTTGTCAAAATGAGCTCAACCCAACAGTAATTTGTATGACATTTCATCTTAAAAATGTGAGATTTAATTCATCAATCTCATCAATCTTGTTTTTTTTAATATATAATTCATAACAATTGCATAATAAGATATCGAACCTCCAACTTCTAGATATGAATGTATGTTAAAATCACTTAATTAAGTTCATTTTGACGTTTCTCTTTTTACTTAAAGATGTATTTGTGTGTCAATTTCTTCGTCGATCCTTGATTTTAATATCAATTGTTATTGAATAAGATAATGAAATTAGCATATGGTTATAGAGGGGAAGAATATGTATTATGTGAGTTAAACAATGGTTTTGAAAACCAAAATCCACCCCCATTTTGCACAAGAAATAAACAAATAAATAAAAAATATTTTTTAAACTACAAAATTTCTAAAATATCACAATTTATTCGTGAAAGACCACTAACATAGTAAACAGTCTATTAAAATTAAAATCCATCGTAGTACAATAAACAGTCTATCTTAATTTATCACTGTGATACTTTTTGTTATATTTTATAAATATTTTAGTTTATCTAATTAACAAAAAGACGACAAGAACATAGTACATGGGTGACAATTTATGGGCAGGTTGATGTTATGTTTTCATAATCAAAACTCTTTTTATAAAAAAATATAATATATAAATTTTCACTTTTGATCCAAAATTTCACTATAATTATTATGAAAACCAAAAGTATTGGAATAAAAAGAAAAGCCTAAAGAAATCAAAAAGTAGGTTCCAAACCTTTCATTTTATTATCAAATTTAACATATCATAACTTTTTTGTTCTAAATAAATCCAATTTTCTATTATGCCAAAAACACCCCAACTTGTGGGCCCAACTACAACATTATCCCCAAGCACCACCAAAATTCCCATTAACCCTTTTTCTCTTTTTTGCAATTTTACCCCTCCCCCAACTTTATCAACTTAAAAGCCCCACATATAAAATTACCCTCCAAAATTTTATTCCCCTAAACCCCCTATGGAAACCAAAAGAATTGTATATTATTATTATTATTATTATTATTATTATCCCTAACTATATATACTAATAACATTTTTAAAAAAACTAAAAAAAAAACTAAAAAGCTTTTCCAATTTTCCTTTTCCTCCCTGTTCTCTTCTTTGTTTGCATTTCTGCCCTCATGCTCTACCTTATTTCCACTTGTATTCCCAGTCTTCTTGCTCTTTAAACCTCCTCAAAACCCCTTCAATTGCGACGTCGAACGCGTCTCTAACTTCGCCGGTACCGTAAATGAAATTCGGAATTGACTCGATCACTCTCTCTCTCATCTCCTTCACTTCCTCTCTGCTAAACCTCTCCAGAACCGCTTCAATGGAGGTTGTCCCGTTCTTCACCGCGTTCTGGTCTATAAAAACCGAGTAACTTTCCGGTTTGCCCGGTAAGAACCACTCGTACTGATAATACGCCGTCCGTCGCCAAAAGAAAACCGGAATCGCTCCGGCCACCATGCAGTCGAAGATGGACCGCCGAGTGAAGCTGTCTCCTCTCGGCTGGAGGCAGAAGTCTGAGGTGAGAAATGTCTCCAGAATCGCTGACGTGCCGTTAGAGCAACGGCTGCCAGCGCAATCGACAACGCGGCATTTTTCGCCAGCGGAGTTCCTGCACTGGTCGAAAAGCATCGCTCGGAAGTCGTTGCGGAAAGCGGCGCGGGTGGCTCCGGCGAAACAGTAGAGGTGAGTACGATGGCGCGTGCGTACAAATTCCTGCCAGGCCGATATGTCGTTTAGGGATTTGGGGTGGAATCCTGTGGGGTAAGGTACACCGACGTCAAAATAATCCCATGGATTTCGCTCAATCAAAAGTCGGGTTATATTTCTCATTCCGGGTAAATAAATACAACCCGATCCCCAATCTTTATCCTTACTCCGGCGGAAATCCCATGTGATACGCCCCATTGTAATGAAATGATCCCAGCCGTTGGATCTTTTGTAATACTCTTGATCGGAAAGCCATTTAAGAATCAAACGGCAATGCTGATCCCGTTCCTCCGCGGTTGAATTCGTCCAGAGGAATTTCCCCACTGCGAGTCCAGCGTAAAACGGTATGTAAAACGCGGTAGCGGATTCCGGCTCTAAAACACGGCATTTATGCTTCATAATCCGATTATGGAAAATAATCTCCGTTACGAATTGGTCCGTCCAATACCACGACGGAAGGAGATTCTCCGGTATAAGTCCGGTCAAGGAATCCGCTCTCTGGCCGAACCCACCGTTCGCCATCGCGCTACAGCTCGAGCTCCATGGATTCAGATTATCACAGTTTTCGAGAATGTCTTGGTTAAACACCGCCGGCAAACCGTAAACGAAGATCCGGCCGTTTTTGCAATTTTCGCCGTCATTGTTTACGGGGGAGACAGCGACGGAAGGGAAGCGGTGGAGTTGGTTGGTGGAGGAGGAAAGCGCCGGTGGGAGAGGAAGAGGGAGAAAACGGATCGTGAAGAGGAGGAGGATCTGAAGGAAGAGGATTACAAGTAGAAGCCATAACCGAGATTGTTGATGATGAAACTGCTGTAACAACGAATTGAAGGAATTCTTCCTATCGAAAAACTCAGTTGCTTTGAATTTCTTCGGATGGTGCTCGGCCGGGGAGGAGTTACCGGAAAGAGGAAGCATCAGAATGAAATAAATTAGGGCTAGAATTTGTGGTGACTGCGACCGTGAGCGTCAGCCGTCACCGCCAGGGGAGAATTGGGTTTTAGAGTGAGGAAGAAGAGGGCTGAGTTGTGGTGGAAGATGGAGGGTCGAAATTTTATTAGAAGGGAGATGACACGTGTAGAGTTTTATTACCGGCTGAAAGAGCAACCGACAGCGTATTAAGTCATTCTTGACCGACAAGTGCCGGTTTAGGTTTATATGGTTGCCAGAACGTTGATGGTAAAGCAATAAAATTTCTAAACAATGCGAGGATTCCGTGGACTTCTCCGTTGATATTTCTAAGCGGCGGAGGATAAGGGTAATATTGGTAAAGTAAATAAATAGGGATTTTTATTTACTTTTTTAATTCAACTATTTAAGGTAAAAATTTGTGAATTTAATTATTATAAATTACTTAATGAAGGAATCATTACAATTTTCGCTTTTTGGTTTTATTCAATGTTTTTTACTTACTTTTTGATTAATTACTTTAATTAAAATTATTAATTAATTTCTAAAAGTAAATACAAACTTTTTTCTTTTAAAAAATAAAATTTTAATAACATTAATCGAGCTATTTTAAGGTTCACAGTGTTATCATTACAATTTAAAGGTGTATTTTTCTTTTATAACATTTCATTTTAAGGTTAGAATTAAAACTTAAAAAAGAAAATCATTTACTAAATAAACACATGAAATTTGATCCCGTTTTATACGTTTTTATGATTTTGTACAGCTTTTGGACTAATTTTGAAAATAGGTCATTTTATAAAAAGATTGAAATGTTTCATCCACTTAAAACAATTTTTAGAATATTTTCAAATTTTATACTCTTTTTATCAAAAACATTTTAAAATAGTATTTTTTAATAACAACTTTTTATCTAGTCAATCCAAAAGAACCTTCCTTCAGCTAAACAGTCATGGAAAAAGAATATTCTTGAGCTAAACGGGGTCCGGAAAATTTGTTTTTTGCCCTAGTTTATTTTTTTATATATATATAATTTTAGTTTTTAAATATGCATAGATTAGTTAATATGATATTTTGTTTTGTTTTATTTTAGACGTTTAATATTTCTTTTTAATTAAAAGAATTAACCATATAACAATAATTATTCAGGTGGATAGTTAACTATTTAACGGAAAACTTTCTTAAACATAATTTAGTTGATTTTTTCGGAAGAAAAAGGCATAATTTTCGAGATACCAATCCCTCCAAATTGATCAATTTTTTTTTTTTAAAAAAGTACAGTTGGAAATAGAAAGATTTGAATTACAAATTCTTGAGTTTATTAACTATCTCCTCGATGATCAATACAAGATCAAAACAAAAATATAATTTCTTTTGATGTTACATTCAAACTATCAAATGTTTTGACGATGACTTCCAATTAGAATAAAGATCGGAGTGACAGTAAGTAATATTCCAAAATCTTATGGAATCTTTTCGTATGTAATTTTTTTTCAAAGTTCTCTAAAACTAATCCAAATCTACCGTTCAATCTTTGATTCGATTCCCTCCTAGTTAAAGACTCTTTCCAGTCTTTCTATTTAAGGGGCTACAAACTTGTGGACACCACCAAAATACTCACATGATTTACATTCGTGAATACCTTAAATTGATAAAATTAACATTTAATCACATGTGAAATAAACTCATAAAATTTATTCCGTATGTCAACATCAATGAATTTGTAATTTAAAGAAGAGGTAAGTTGAAATAAGACGTGATCTAAGATGAGACGACTAGATCAAAATAAGGTAAATCAGTAAAATATAATCTCTCATAAATTTATAATTTAGAGAATAAACTAAATCAAAATACCCTTATTGCTGGACAAAAAATTCTCACAAACACAAACTAAATAAGGCTAACCACATAAATAAATTTAATGATTTGAGTTTATGAAGTTTGTTGTGTTTTGTATCTTTTTTTTTTTTTTTTAACAAGAAATTTTGGATTTTAAAAGTTAATATTTTTAATTATAAAAAAATATGTTGTTTTTTCTTTATTTTTAGTTTGTAGATTTAGATATATGTTTGGGAAGTGATTCTAAAATAATCTAAAGTACTTTTGTCACTCTAAAAAAATCACTTAAAAAATACATTTAACGGAAATTATTCAAAATTTAATGTGTCAAAATAATTAGAAATATAAAATTAAACATTAAATTGATTTTGAATAAGAATTTAAATTTAAAAGTAATTTTAAATATGTCAAATTTTAAGAATAAAATGTAAGCTGAAAAACAAATGCACGTGTACACGGAATTTTACATGAACCTACGATAAATCTAAATGGTTTGATTTATAAGTTTTAGTATAAAATTCACAATTACACAAGCTAAAACTCAAACTAAACGAGTCAAACAATCTCCAACAACTTTGATATTAAGATCTAATTATGTTACTCCCACATTAAGGCGATGTTTTACATTGATTGAAAAGTAATTCATCAATAATGTAAAAAACGAGTATCAGTTGATTACTTTTGTTATTGTTGGGGCATGTATTGAAATTTGAATTAAATCTTGTAATCAAATTGAGGAATAAAAGATGTTCAATTGGATTGCAGTTAGAAATTACGTAGAAGCCACTATTTACTATTACATTCATCGTTACCGTTGATATTGTTACTATAATTAACAATATGAAAATTATGAAGTTGTCACGTTATTATTACTATTACTATTACCGCTATTGTTAGGGTCGTTATAGTTTTGGGTAAACGTAATAAAAAGCAATCCAATTAATTGTACGTATGATTAAGGAAATCTTATTTTTATTACACTAATTTTTATTACGAATTAAAATTAAAAAAATTGAGGAAAAGAAATGCGTTGAACCGACACAATGTAAAATAATTTAATGAGAATAAAAATGAAGGTACGAAATTGTAAATATCGAAAAAGGCAATAAAAGATAATATCATAAATGCCATTATTTTTCGAGATTAAAAAAGAAAAAAGAAATTTACGAATTACCAAAAAAGTACGGAGAAGGCAATAAATGAAGGGAAAAATAATTAGAAACAATAATAATAATAGGCAACAGAAATAATTACCAAAATAATAATAATAATAATAATAATGAGTAAATGCGGAGGAAAATACGCATTGGAAACAAAAGGAAACAGTTGCCAGGGGAAGCGTAGCTGTAAGAAATCTAGGAAAAACCGTTGAATGGAGATGACGTAACACTGACACGTGGATGTCACCAAGGACCAATATATATTAATTTATACGCAAAATTACCAAATTTGTTTTCAAATTATAGGATTAAATTTGGATTCAATCTATAATGACATATATCTAAAAATTTATTTTCTACAAATTCCTTTAACATTCAAATGTTGTAAGATCGTGAGGGTTGTCCAGTAAAATTAGTCGAGATGTCCATAAACTGACCCAAACAATCGTGAATATAAAAAAAAACTAAATTTATAATTGAATGGGTGCAGCAACGGATGTGAAGTGGTATGTTAAAAGGAGTTTAGTGGGGAGGGTGGCGTCCGGAGGGGTCGGCTAAGAAATGAGAAATGGGAAAGCGGTGGTTCTCCTCTTCCCTACTAAACTCATAATATTGTTCCATCAAAGTCGTTTTATGCCTTTTTCTTGAGGATTCTCTTGTCGTTTTGTAGGGGACTAAACACGTCTAATTGTCTCTTCTTTTTTTTTTTTCTTTTTTTTTTTTTTGTAATTTTAATTTTCAATTAAAATTATTAGATTTTTTTTAGTTCCAATTTTTTGGTTGACGACGAGTATATATATAATTTAGTTGAAATTAACAAAATTCAAACTATTCGTTAATAACGACTTCTAATTTTTTCTTGTATTACATTACCATATTAAAATTTATTGTTAAGTTATTTACTTATTTTAAAACGAGTCAGAACTCTTAAAAACTACCTCGAATCAACTTTGTGTATAAATACATCATAAATGACTTTATATAAGATAACTAGAGTACTACTCACAAACTCTCTCTAACTGACATCAAGTGTGTATGACAAAGACTACAAAAATGTACCATAAGTTTTCTCGATCACGTTCTTCTCCTCTTCAACAAATTAACTATTGATGTTATATGAACGTCAAATGCGCTTACTCTTATCCATCACCATACTTATCAATTTATAAAATATTTATTTATGTAAAGAATTTTTAAAAGTTTTTATTAGGATTTCTTTTAACTTTTTAAATTTCTTTTTTACTCATGACCGACAGAGAGGAAAGGCTTTTTGTATATATTTTTATATATAAATAAATAAATAATATTAATTTTCCTTCCGAATTACTCCAACGTCAATTTTTGTGCAGAAGAGGATTTCTAAAAACTTCAAAAATTAAAAGTATTGAAGTATCGAATTCAATTTTGTTTTAAAAAAAAGAAAAAAAATATATTTCAATATGGATATCAAATTTTTTTTATAAACTATTAATTACATACATACATATATATATATAAAAAAAATCATAAAAGAAAAAAAATACACAAAATAAAATAAATCAATTGTAATAGGAAATTTTTTGTAAATAATAAAAACGATTGAAATAATTATTAAAATATAGTAAAATTTTAAACTATAGTAATGATATCAGAGTCTATCAACATCACTCACTGACTCGATGAATGATAAGATCTAAAATTTGATTTATAAAAAATTTATTTGAAAATAGGAGATTTTAATATTCCACATCATTTTGTAATATTTGTGTATAACAGGTGTTAAATGGAGCGGAAATGCGTTGGTTCATGTACTAAGGGAATGAAAATGACGGCAAAAAGTCATCGAATGTTGAATTTTAATATTGTTGTTTTAAAAATCTATATATAAAAAAGTAATAATAATAATAATAATAATAATAATAATATTTGAGTCAAAGTTTATTTTTTTAAAAATGTTATTTATTTAATAAGGATGCTCAAATGAAGTAGACATGTGACAAATCCCAATGCGATTGACATAATTAAATAATCCAATTATTGACGTGAGTCACAAGCTTTATTAACCATAAATAACCATATGGATGATTAATTAAATATAATTATTAATGTGGAACATAGGATTTGATTGGGATAATTTCCATCTTACTTACTTAGTTACCCACCACTCCGCATCTTATTTATTCTTTTAATTAGTGGACAATGGACATATTTTCCACTAGAACATTAGATGTTGTGCATGTGTTACAACTTAATAAATGAATGAATAAATAAATAAATAAATAAATGAAACTTTTCAAATATAGGAAAACGATGCAACTATTTATAGGTTATAACAAAATCTTTTATATTTCTTACCGTTTAGATAATAGACGTTGATAGGAGTTTATCACCGTTTATTTGTGATCCTATCAATAATAAAAACTGATACAAATCTATTAGAGATTGATAGAAGTTAATATTCAACAATCTAGATGTTATATATCAATCCTATATATTTTATATTGATATAAATGTAAAATTATAAACTTTAGACCCAAAATGAAAAAAAAAAAAAAAACTCCATAAAATTTAAAAAATTTGCCTGATTATATACTTTAAATATAAATTTCACATGAAGGTAAATTAGATATATGAGTATATGGATAAATTAATTTAAATATGAGTATATGGTAAAAGGAGAAAGATAAAAAGAGAAACACATAGTGAGAATTGTTGAAATAATGATATAATATTAAATTCGTTGTACCCATCAACTTAAATTTTTGGGTGGATCGATGATTTAACATGTATCACAAGCAGATGGTTTAGGCTCTTGCACTGTTATTTTCTCTCTATTTTATATTCATTTTTACTTATTGGGTCTTCTTTCATATATTTGTAATGAAAAGAGAGATATCTTTCTACAATATTATATATTCTAAAATAAGTAGAAGGTAATTACAAAACGAGGTTCTAAACTAGCTCACAATTTTAAAATTTATGTCTATTTGATCTATAAACAGAACTTTTAATTTTTTGACAAATTAGTTATTGAATTTTTAATGTTGTGTCAAATACATCATCATTTATGTTTAAATTTATGCATCGATCACTAGACACAAAATTGAAAGTTTAGGATTTCATTAGACATAAAATTAAGAACCTGTTTGGTAACCCATTCATTTCCTGTATTTGGTTTTTTATTTTTAGATTTTAAAAATAGGTGTGTTTGGTAACTAATTCAAATTTTTTGTTAAGGATATATTAACCACAAAATTAAAAATTAAAAATGTTATATATATATATATATATATATATATATATATATTAAGGTAGAGAGAATGCCAAAATGGGAAGTAGTTAACATGTATATACTCATTATTTGTTGTACATAAAAACAAGAGAGTGAATGTAGTAGATAAGTGTAGCACTTAGATAATAATTGTATGAAAAATATATAATGTGGGGTATGATTGATTGGAAATTAAATATGACATATCATATTCTTAATGATAGGGTTTATTGGCTCTTTGTTACATATTCAACTATATGATAGCTATCACATTTTTCTTTTGCATGTTACATGTCCATATTTTTCATAACAACACTCTTCTAGTGTTTAATTACATTTGCTTAATACCTTTTTTCTTCTTCTTTATTATTATTATTATTATATATAAATATAAATTAAATTAATTTTTTTTTAAAAAAAAAGTTTAAATAGAAATGAAAAGACAACAAAGAAGAACCCATTTGGTGAGCATGGACATTGATTTGAAGCTTACAATTGACATAAATACAACACAAAGATGAAGAACAAAATGTTCTAAGAAAGATGCAATTTGAAGATAAATGGAGTCGCGTTAAGAGATGTGAAGAAGATAGTAAAAATAATATATTCAAATTATAAGAGAAGTTTGTACCGATAATCTAATTTTACTGACTTTAATTTGATTTGAATAAACTAACGTTCTGTTTGCTTCATAGATTGCTCTACCATCCTATTATTGAGTTTGGGATATGTCTCACCTATCGTGAAATTGTTTCCTATCGTGGTTTCAATTTATAATCACTGGTTGGCCGTTAAAAAAATGATGGTTGATTTCCTTTTTCTAAAAAATGGTTGTGATTGAAACGAATATCATGTTAGTAATCTGATTATTTCGTCGTACTAGAAAGTTAGTATTTATCCTTTTTTTTAAATTAGGTTAAATCTGTATCTAATATTTGATTGGGTCATCTTTTTTAAAAAAAATTCAAATTTTTTAAAAAAAAGTTAGAAAATAAATTTCATTTAATAGCCAAACAAAATTAGAAGGTTGAAAATTTTCCATACATGAAAAACAATATTCAATTAAACGTTTTAAGATGAAGAGTTGAATAAATAACTAAAATCCAAACTATAATAATTAAAAATACATTAGACAAATTTGAAATTATGAAATAAAATCAAATATTTGGCACAATTTATTTGAATGAAGTTCTGGATTTGGCTGTTATCTATATCTAAATATTAAAAACACACACACACCATAGCATTGAATTATTATTATTGTTGTTTTTAAACCGTGATAAAATATTTACACTTTCTGACAAAATCGTAGGTAGTAAATTTTTATTCTTTAGTGTATTTTTTTCATGAAACGCCTTATTTTATTCTTATTATCTCACATATTTTTTCGTATCTAATTTAATTCTCGTCGTAATATAAAAGAATTTATTATTATTATTTATATATTATTTTATTTTTGTATATTTTGATTACATAAATGTAGATTTTCAAGAGAGAGAAAAGGCTCCAAAAAGCCATATTTTAGACTTCTAAAATTGAACCTACATATTAGGATACTATGCTCTATCCTTTTTAAGAAAGCATATTTCCCATCACCAAAATTGAGAAATAAAACAAAGAGTAGTGTATCAATGAACTAATATATGAAAAATAATAAGTAAGATATATATATATATATATATATATATATATATATAAATTATTATAAATGACAAAATTATTAAAAATATTTATAAAATATAGATAAATTTTATATTCTATCAAGGATAGATACATATAGATATGTGCCTCTATCAATCTTAATGTCTATCAAAAGTTTATGTTTAATACTCGTATCCAAGCATGTAATTATTGGTTTCTAAATTTTTTCATCTATTTGTGTTTCCATTAGTTTGAAGTTTGAATGAGAATTAATTATATATACTGACTCTATTCGGCTTAATCTTATAGACGACTTTTGTCAATACGATTACTATATTAAAACTTTGTATACTTGTAGATATGCATGGTATAAAAATTACGCAACTAAGATCAATAAATTGACTCATAACCTAACGTGTTTATAACCTATGAAGAAAATATCATGTCAACGCAACAAAGATAAATACATTTCACCTCGATAAAGTTTCTCATGATATGGATTGAATCTTTACAAATTCTAAAATATTAGAACTAAATTCATACGGACGTATTAAACTTCCGTAGCTAAATTATTATTATAAACATGTAAATTTATGACTAAATTATTACGACGACTTGTGATATGAAATTTCTAAACACTAAGTAAATTATTAGTGAATTGTCAGCTAAGATTAGGATAAGTTCGAGAGTGATTTTCAAAATGAACGTTACAAATCTTATTGACATATTCAAAACCACTCACAAACATCCATACTGATATATAGTTTTACGCACTTTTAATTAAATACGATTCACACATATTTAAGAAGTAAGTTTGAAATTCATGAACCGGAAAATCAATAGTAGTCCTTTTCGACTAGACAAAAGTGTTTTTAACCATTTCATAAACAAACTCAGACGTATTCTCAGCAGAAGTTACGTACGAACGAAGAGATGAAGAGATTAGGAAAGCAGATTTGAAACTGAAGCAATGAAAAAGAATTAAAAGAAAAAGATGAGAAAATGTGTGTGCCCTACTTCTTTAAGAGTAAAGGACCAACATTATCTCCAGTGGCTTTGTTGTGCTTAACATGGCTTCCATCACACAGAGGGAATGTGCCTGACCTCCAACATCTGCACCATACAAATTAATATAACAATTATCTTCAAAATTATAATTTACAAACATATAATAAAATTTCGATAGATTCAATTCTAATCAAGTCTATCTCTGATAGAACATACTGCTAGTAGAAACGTTTAAATGTATCAGTATTCAAAACTATATTGTTAATAGAAGTCTACGATAGATTTTGCTATAACTGTAATTCTTTAAAAATGTTTTTATACACTTAAATATTAATCTAAAATGTTACACATTACAATTATAATAAACAATTTCATTTGGTGGAATGAAATATTTAAAGAAATACAAAACCACCCATTTACATATTAAATTTTTGTTATATTTTGTAAATATTTTAGTTTATTTTACTATATTTGAAAATGTCCAAACATGACCTTTACATAAAAAAGTTTCTCCACTATAGTCTCTATGTAACATATAATAATACGGGCAAATATCAATTTACATTCTAAATTATGAGGTTGTATCAATTTAGATCATGAACTAATAATAGATCAATTTAAACTCTAAATTTTCTTAAAAATATCAAATTAAACTCCGAACTTACATTAATATATCAATTTAAACTCTCAACTTTCATAAGTGTATCAAAATAAAACATAAAAAAGGGTTTACATTGATACAATAATATAAAATTTGTGGTTTAATTGGACATATTTATAAAAGTTGGAAGTATTTAAAAGAATGAGAAAAGAACCTGCAATAAGGGGTGAGAGGCTTGGAAAGTTCAGCAATAAGCACAGAGTCCACCACTTTGTCTTCACTCTTTCTGATTGCAGGGTTTATATGTTCGCTGCCGCTGCCGCCTTCAGCTCTTACGACAACCGTACGACGTCGTCCGTTGCCATTGAAACCATGATGAAGAGGATGGATTCTTGTCGATAAGGAAGAAGGTGAAGAAATGGCTACAATGGATGCCATTGTTATGCAATGGTTATTTCAGATGTGAGTTCTGTGAGTGATGAAGTAATGAAATGGAGGGTGATGAACGTGTGGAGAGCATACGCCTTTTAAGTTCGATTCAAACCACACCCTAATTGGTGGATCTTCATTTGACACGTCTTCTTCCCCTAATTTCCTTTGCAACACACACAACCCTATCCCTATTTTTTTTTCTTTACTATAATTATTTTATTTTCAAAACATGTGTGTTCGGGTAATATAACCCACCTCTAACTTCGAAATTAGTAAAGTAAGCATTAAGTTAGTTTAGGGTTTAGGGTTTTGAGCTTGTTATCGTTTTTTTCCTTTTGCTTCCATCGTCTATTCAGTAAGTTGAAGTTCTTTTTTTTTTTTTTTTGGTTTTTTAAGGGACAATTGCAAATATAATAATTAGATTCAAAATATTAACATATGTATCAATATTTTTAAACAATTACAAAGATAGCAAAATCTATTAGAGTATATCAATGATAGAAGTATAGATTATATTGCATGATAGACCATAAAGGATAAAAGTCTATCAGTGATAGACTTTGCTATACTTGATTTTTGTTTAAATGTTGTTATACACTTTATTATTATCTCTATACTTGATATCCATTAGAATTACTTTTTTTTTTTAAATATGATTTTTTGTGTTGTAATTGATATGTTTTTTTTTTCTTTTTAACCTAGTTTTCTTAGTATTAGCATGTAAATTAGTATTAAAGTTAATTGGGATTTCAAGTATGATATTTTTTTTTCTTTGTCCTTTTAGTTGTCAAAATTATTAGAAAAAATTACCATTTTAGTTCTCATGTTTTGATGAATATATGTGTTTGGTTACTGAAATTTCAAAATGTACCTTTTTAGTTTTTTAATTTTTAAAAATAGGTTTAAAAGGATTTAGAAGTATTTTTTGTTTGATTTTTCTTAAAAGTATATGATATTTAAAATTAGACAAAAATATTTTTAGAGAGGATACGGTTTTTAGAAACCATTCTTCTAATTAAAAATATCTTATAATTATTTAAAATAAAAATAATGTTATTTGAGGGACTCTTATTTTAAACCTATTTTTAAAATCTGGGAGACAAAGTGAATCAAACTTATAAACTTTGAGGACTAAAAATGTACATTTATAAAACTCATAGATCAAACGTACATATTTTTCAAAATTTGGGTACTAAAAAAATAAATTTTCTAGATTTTCATTAGAATTGAACGTGGCCGCATTTGGTTGTTATAAATTTTATTTTTTTTAGTACACACAAGTCCTGAAAATTGAACCTTCAATCACTAGAGACGAACATGAAGGTCATGACAATATCACTGAACCAAACTCGATAATTTTTTGTTGAGTTAATAAGATTAATGGAAAATAATTGATAAGTAATAGTATTATGAACAATTCAAAATATTTGAATAGTAGTGCCCTTTATTGGACTCATATACATATGCTTGGCCCAAAGACTTATAAACCAAGCTTGGGCCTTGGAATTAGTTAATTTTTTTAAAAAAATTTTAAATTTATGTATATGTAATTTGTTTAGTAGTAGTTTATTAGCACTAATTCAAATTAAAATGTGCTTAATATCATATTAATGTATCTATAGTGCATATATATTTATGGATTCTTGTGAGTGTATCAATTTTATATCAACGTTATTTTATTAGAAATTATAATTTCAAGTATAACATCGGTTTTTTTTTCCAAAGAAAAAAAATATAACCTTGATTTATTAATAGTTTATATATTAACGTTAATTCAAATTCATTTCAAGTATAATATCATATCAACGTGTCATCGGTACACCATAATACTTTTTTAAATTATCAAATAGTGTGAACTAAATCATTATAAGTTGATAATAATGTACTAAAAACAGTACTCTAAAAGAAATGAATGACGAATGTACGGACACATGTTCGCTGCCATAATAATTTAATTTATTACAAAAACAATTTAAAAGTTCCCACTAAATTCACATGTAAATTATAATTAATATTCCTATTTTTTTTTCTTTCCTTTTATTATTAGTATTATTATTATTTAATTTTGTAGTTATCTCACTAAAAAACAAGAAAACAATAATGGATAATTAATTGACAAGTATGAACCGAAATGTCTTTCCCAATTTAAAAAATATAATTTTTAGGTCCCATCATAATCATTTGTGTTGAACATCGAAAAATTGAGGGAAAATTTGTATTAATTAAAAACCTAAAAATACAAGAAAATTACTGTAATAACGAAACTATTTAAAATATTTATAAAATATATTCAAATTTTAGATTTTATCAATAATAGACGTTGATAGATTTGTGTTTATTAATACACGGATAGTGTCTATTAGTAGAATATAAAATTTTACTATATTTGATTAATTTTGTTATATTTGAAAATGTAAAAAAATTAAAGATTCAAATTATTCTCACCAATAAATATAAATATTTTAAAAAGTAAGCGTGGAAAAAAGTTCACTATCTATCAATGATAGGATGATGACGTTTTGGTATATCTGAAAATGGTCCACCAACAAATGAAATAAATAACTAAAAATATATATTTTTTTTTAAAAAAAATCAATAAATTCTAATCGAGAATTATGCTACCTGTTCGAGTTTCATCCAAGAAGCGCATTTTGGTAGGTTTGGGATGGTTGAAATTCATGGTTCGGATGATATCCCTACCAAAATTAATGAATTCGATAAAAAAAAAAATCTTAGTTAAATATCGACTCAAATTATTCTTGTTTTAACTAGATGGAATGCAACAATTTTTCTTTCCATTTTTAAATGGACTATTGTATTGAATAATATTTTTAGGGATAGTAATTAAGTGTATAACAACATTTTCAAATGATTACAAATATAACAAAATCTATATATGCTACACTTTTATAATGATATGGTCTATCACTGATACCTACTAGTGATATCGAGAATTGAATTTAAATTTTGTGAGATCTACAAATAATTTGGATCTAATTACTATACATGCAACTACTTTTAAATCAATATCTAATATTTCCTAAATCTGTAACAACTTTTGCGAAGCTATACTCAAAACAAGTTCTTAACCAACCTCGAGTTAAGAATAAAGGGTATTTTGGTACTTTTAGCTCTCATATATATATATATATAACTTACTTTTCAAAGCTTGTTTTCCAAAGGTTAAACACGTTTTAGGCTATTTTTATCAATTTATATATATAATATGAACTTTTTTATTTGATAATAGCGATGATTAGTGAATAATTGATATATTAATATATA
>JBBPDJ010000026.1:10978609-11115074 GCA_037974625.1 Cucumis cinereus
TATATATATATATTTATTGGATTGTTTCCATTAATCACATGTTTGATAAAGTTTTAAATTAAAAAAAAAAAATCAATCAATATTCTATATTTTACTTCCAAATGAATAACTCATGGATTTGACTATGCCTTTATTTTATTTCAAACAAAACCTCCAAAAAGTAGCATTTATTTATTTATTTATTTGAAAAAAGCATTATTTTATTTTATTTTATTTTGCTATTTATGATGGCAGTTTTTAGATATTCAAATTAAAAAAAAAGTGTTGGTTCATTGATTGATTGCATCATGTAATAGGGGAAGCAAAAACATAGAAGTAATTAGCAAAAGTGGAAAGATTTTGTCTCAATTCATTGAGGAAATGACACTCAAATCTAATTTTATTGATTTTACGCTTTTTAATACATTTATCAAACTATTAAGCTTTATTCGAAATGAGAGAACATGTTTTTAGAGTGATTTTGAAAATAACGACACAATCGTTTTTTGAGATCGAATGTAAGTTAGAGAATATGTGTGACATGATTGCAATTTATACGAGTTTTCATCGACATAAGTTAATCTAAATTTGATATTTCTTTCGTACTTTTTGTTGTATGTGTATATGTATCACATGTAGTTCAAAAAAATGATTTTTTTACAACACCATAGTCAAGTAAAATTAAGATAAAAGATAGATTTGAAAAATATATATATTATTCTTAGGAATGAGGTCGAGATAGGAACAAAACCTTCTCAATTCTCATCAATACATTCTATTAAACTATTTTCAATTTAAATATAGGGTGATCATGATTCATGATAGACCAAATAAACGAGTCATCTGACCAAAATTGATCGAACTAAAGTAAGTCAGTTGGAGATAAGAAGGGTTTCGGTCAGTGTCCGATTAGAAAAATTCAAACTGAATTTTTTTAAAAAAAAAAAGTTTAAAGACTTAAACTGACCTAAATCGATCTTTCGATCGATCAACGACCCATTTATATTCATTATCACGAGAGTATATGAAAGAAAAAAGTTGATGAGTAACAAATTAACCCCTTGCATGTCATAAATTTACGACAGAAATGCAATCTACAAATTTTATTAATTATTTCCAAAGTTTTATGTTTCAAATAAGTCAGACGTCAGCATGAGGAAATGGTAACGCAAGCAAAGAAAGAGTGACGCAATTGCCACGTGAGAAACCTTTTTTGCCAAATAAAAAAATTAAAAGAAAAAATGATTTGTGTGTTATTTATTTTATGGTTGGGGGTATTTTTCCAAAATGAAATCATGAAAACGACACGAGGTTCACTCCACGTCCACTTCCCTTTGCTTTTCATTTGACCCAAATTTCTAAAATTCTTAATGAATAATTAGGGTAAGTTACATTGCCAAATAAAAAAAAATTAAAGGACAAACAATAACTTTATGAGATATATACAATTTGAATAGAGTTCATAAATGAGATATTTGTTTATCTGATAGCTTTTCGAAAGAGTTTTTTTTTTAGGTAAATCATGCTAGTTCTATGTATTTAATGCTTTATTTGAGTGTTCGTACAAGTTAATGAGCAATTGATACCTCATGACGACTTAGGATGCTTTTGACGTTAAAGCGAAAGAGTTAGCAAACAAAAGGGTGAAAACGGAGTAGTCTTGAAGAGATGGAATCGCTTGGTGCCCTGCCTGACGCCTTTTCCAGAAGCACACATCAAGGTGAAATGTCGTAGCGCTTCTGCATTCTCAGCCCCGACGTGTAGCGTTAGGCTCATCGTTTTGACAAAATGTGCCAAGCGCCACGACGCTATGCTATTTTATGTATATATCCTTCATTTTTAGGGTTAGGAGGATAATGAGATTTTGAGTTGGGGGCCGCCTCAGCTTACCCCTTGGCACCCATGGAAATCAGTTTGATGAAGCATCAACGGCGGTGAAGCTCGAGGTGTTCGTGAAGACTACATGGCATCTCCAACATCTTCTCCACCTTCTTTCTAACATTTGTAACTTTTTTTTTATTTCTTACCCTTTTCGTGTGCTTATTTAGGGACAATTTTAGGATCATTTTCATCATGGTAATGGGGAAATGGACTTAGGATTCTAGTTTAATGTATTGGAACACCGAATGATGTGATATTTGTTGATTTTCATTAATATAATCTTATGGGTTTTATCTCTTCTCTCAATTGATTATTCAATTTCATTGGCTTGAATGTCCAACAAACTATAAGGTTGATGAGATTAAATACTTAGGATAATTTGCTAACACGTGTGACATGAAATTGACAATAATGAATCCTTAAGAAGCACTAAGTTAGTTAGGGTTGCATTTTGTAGTTAACCATAATGTGAATTGTTCCTATCAACCTAGATCAATAGAACCATTTCGAATGTTTAGTTAGATGCTGAAAACTAAATATTCATATTAGCATGTTAGATGCGTGTTCGACTTTGCTATATTTCTAAATTTTTAAAAAATTTATTATACATTCGACTTTATCCTTAAAATTGATATCCATTATAATTACTCAAATCTCAATTAAGGGTTAGTTCAACGATTCTTATGTTTTTACCCTCCACATAAATTTTCATGTCTTTTATCTACTTTTACAATCAAACCCACCTAGTTTTAAAAATTAAAAGAAGTCATTTGTAATTCTTTTTTTAAATTAATTAGAAATTACTTAATATGAATTTTCTTAACCATACTTTCGTGTCCTTTGAATCTCTCTAATTTAGGTGTAATATCTTTTTTTTTAAAAAAAAAAAACTACTCTATTCATTAATATTAGTTCGACATGAAATATTTTTATAAATATAATAAAATATAGAAGGAATGAAACGTAGAGAGAGAAAGAGTAATAGAAAGGTAAAAAGGGGAGATTAGAGGGACCAGCGGGAGAAAGGGAGAAGGAAATGAATCACAGTCTTTCAATGAAATATATGAAAGCGACCTCTTACACTGTAGCCTTTGCGTGACCTTATTCCATCGCTATTTTGTGACCCTTTTTTCCTTTTTTTATTTTTTTCATTAATTTCTCTACTTTCTTTTTTAATTCTATATATTTTTTTGAATTATATATTTATAAAATCACCTATAGAATTGTCAATATTTTAGTTTATTTTGTTGTATTTAAAAATAATCGTATATAGTATTATTTTGTCATATCGATGAGATTGATTTGTCTTTTATTTAAAACATATAATTTACAATATATATATATATATAGGAAAAGTAAAATTGAATAAATAATTTTATTAAATGTGTAACAAAAATTAGTTAGGATTTGAGGTTGATTTATATGAATGAGACAAAGGTACCACATTGTATGTGAGTTTCTTTTTCCAACTACAAAATTACACAAAACCTCCCTTGCATTAATTTAGTGAATCAATTTTGTTTCTTTTCACTTTAATGTGATATATATCTTTATTCGACTAAACGGATATGAATTATTATTTTTTAAAAAAAAATAAAAAACTAAAATTATATATATGACTGAGTTTATAGATATACATTCAGATGAGAACTTTTGAGTTTAACTTGTCACTTTTTTCCTCTATGTTTGAATAATGGTGAAGTTTGAATTAGTGTCGGAAAATTCTTATAGATTCGTAAAATATTGAGTGAAGTTAAAAATTTAGAACTCGAACTAATATTATTACTGAGTAGGTAAAAGTTGTCATCGTCTAACTAACAAAAAGAAGAAAAATAAACTTTTTAAATGTTAAGTTACCATGGGGGGTTGAGTTTTTTAGGGTTCTTAATTCTCTCTCACACACACATGTATAGCACATGCCACAAAGACAAGGGGGGGTCTATGAGAAAGTAAAACACTCCACTTAGGGGTATATAAAGGTGGGTGAAGTGGGTGCTTTTTTGGGGTCACACTTAGAACTTTGAGAGTTTTTCAACTTAAGCTTAAATTAAAGCTCTCTCTATATACTTTTGGAGTTTGTAAAAGGGATGGGAAGGCAACCTTGTTGTGACAAACTTGGTGTCAAGAAAGGCCCATGGACTGCTGAAGAAGACAAGAAGCTTGTCACTTTCATCCTCACCTATGGCCATTGTTGTTGGAGGGCTGTCCCTAAGCTCGCTGGCCTCCGACGTTGCGGCAAAAGTTGTCGTCTTCGATGGACTAACTATCTCCGACCCGACTTGAAACGTGGCCTCCTTGATGAAGCTGAAGAACAACTTGTCATTGACCTCCATGCTCATCTTGGCAATAGGTAATTCTTGTGGTTTGTTAGGGTGTGTGCTTTGTTGTGGGATCTTCGAGGGGAGAGGAACAACATAGTGTTTAGAAATATAGAGCGAGAGCTTAGTACGATGAACTTTAGTTCTCGGTCAGATTTCATGTTTCTCTCTTTAGTTACTCTCTGGCCGAGGTTGCACTTCTTTGGTTAAACATTAAGGAATTCATTCATGTTCATAATTCACTATCTTCTTCGTTTATTTGTTTCATTTCTAAGGAATGTTTTTGTTCGTTTTAGGTGGTCAAAGATTGCAGCGAGATTACCAGGAAGAACAGACAACGAAATAAAGAATCATTGGAACACCCACATCAAGAAGAAGCTAATAAAGATGGGGATAGATCCAGTAACACACCAACCTCTACGAAAGCAACAAACAGAGAGCAGCAGCCAAGGAAGCTCAACTGATTCCTCAGCAGCCATAACTCCATTATCAGAAGCAAATAGCACTGAAAAAGAACAGCCATTAAGCAGCCATATTTGGATGGAAGCTCTTGAAGATGAATCATGGTGGAATTTCCCCACATGGGGAAGTGAAATCTACAGTGATTTTGGATTATATTCTTCAGAGGATAGCTTGAATCGGTTGTTGGATTACTACAAAGAGCTTGGCGATGAGGATTTTGAGTTGAGTTCTTTGGGGGATTTTAACAAACACTTGGTGGGCATAGGAGAAAAAGACTGACAAGATATTTCAACATTTCAGTTCAGTTCATACTCATCTAATTAATCTAATTAAATCATAAGATGGGAAATTTTAAAATTAGATTATTATTGTTTAGAAAATGTTTGAGAACTTATTTAACTTCTTCTTCTTTTTTCTGAGATTTGGATTGCTGTTAACACTATGGTTGGACATATGTAAATGTAAATACAAGAATCCTTCGATGAAATTAATGAATAATACAAACAAATTAAATGGCAAAATTTGAAGAGTCAATTCAAATTCGATAGACTATTCATTTAATGAATTAGGTGGTTTTTTCTCGTTTTTTATTTTTTGTTTTTCAATTTTTTTTTGGTTGATTTGATATTTAAATTAGTTTGGTATAACTTTAAATTTCGGTATTTAATATGTCATAGAACTTTAAGATTTGTGTTAATATACACATCTTTCGATTTTCAATTTTGTGTTTAATATTTTTAATTATTTTCAATTTTTAGATAAAATTGTTAGTTCAAAATAAAATGAGAATTTAGAAACACAGATACATAGAAAACATTTTAATTTATTTTCAATTTTAATTTTACAAATTTATGGTCCGATATTATGTAGTATATACAAAAATCAATATTATTCTTAAAGGGAATACTCTTTTACTAAAGTGAATTTTGTTTAATGGTATTTATGTGACTTTCGTTTTTAGAGATCGGTGATATTTTTTTTTTTTTTTTACACTCTTTACTCTTCTTCTCTTTCATCCTTCAAAGAAGGGAGACACAAAGAGATTAAAAAATAAAATAATAAAGAAGTTTTTTTTTTTTTAATTTTAAAAATGATAAAAAAGTAACTTTTAAAATTTTTTTTGTCAGCTTGAATTACACAATTAACAAAAAGAAGGAAATACAAATGGCGTTACTAAACTTAAAACTAAACCCTAAAATCTCAGTTTTTGAGTTTTTTGATAACTCAATGATCCATTATTTTAAAATAAAAATTTTAATATGTTTTTATTAATGTATTTAGCACAAAATTAAAAATTTAAATTATGTTAAGTTATAAATCATTAGATATTTTCGTTTAAAGATATGTTAATTAAAGTCCAACGAACGTTGAAAGGTTGATCAACTTTTTAAGCTTGTAATTTAGCTGTAATTATGTCAACCTTACATCAACGTTTTATGCAACAATTTTTTATTTTTAATTTTAATTTAATGGAGGAGGTTGAGGGTTCACAAATCATATACTTTTGCTTGGGACATTTTTTCCCCCCTAAATTGACAAGTTGATTAAATGTCAATTTTATAAAGATGAAAGAAGAAAGAGTGAGAGAGTTGAACACATTGCATTATTTCAAGCATGATGTGTATGTGTGTGTATATATATATATAATATTATATATATATATTATATCCATACATTTGGAAAATATTTCACAATTTTAGAATTTCTTGTTTTGTGTAAAAAAATGTTGGTTTAGGCATATTGCTTCTTTGTAGAAATCAATTCATATTCACATAATCATTTTATTAAACCCTATTTTTTTTCCAACTTATCTTGTTCATATAACATATCTCACGCTTACATTAATTTTTTTTTTTCAAATATAGCAAATAAAGCTAACCTATTTATAATTGTAACAAAATTTTACTTTCTATTTGTGATAAACGCAATAGAGTCAGATAGACACTCTTTACCTGAGAATATAATGATCTCGAATGTAATATTTTGTTGTGTTTGTAAATATTTTCTACAGTTTTATCAATTTAAAACAATTTTCTTATTAGAGAGTTTTTCCTTTAAATATCTGCTTTAGTTTGTAAATATGCATACCTAGTCATTAATTTGTTAAAATAAGAAAGATAAAAAAATAATAATAAACAAAGAAATCGTTCAAAAGACTGAATTTACTAAACAAGCAAAATAAATATTTTTCCTTCGCTCTTTACTTTCGCCTATCTTTAGATGGGGAGTTAATGCCTAAAAGTTCAATCTTCACAAGACAAAAAAAAAAAAAAAAAAAAAAAAAAAAAAAAAAAACACGTCTTCAATTTACAAATAGTTTTGGGACTACTCAATTTTCTTTTGCAAATATTTGGTGAAACGGGGTCCTATTTTTATACTTTAATCCCAGAAATTGATTATCAAACTGTCCATGGGATACAAAACATAAGTGTACTAAGTTGAATTTAGTGCTTCAAGAAGAATACACTTCAGATTTCCCACTTGAGTCATGAAAACACATGTCTCTCCAATTTAGACTAAGAAATATCAAATATATATATCTATATTTACACAATTCTGAAAATGAAATAAGGTAATTTTAATTTACATTTTTAGGAAGAAAGAAAAGAAAAGCTACATAATTTGTGGGCTTATGACAATAATAATAATAATAAAAAAAAAAAAAAAAAAAAGAGTTAAAAGCCTCACTAGAGCTGAGCTATATGCAATAAAACAAAATAAGTTTTAAAGGTTATGGAGAGTTTTCTTCATTCTTAACGATTGTTGGTATGAAAATATAGGTTCAAGGAATGGATGGTTTTGATACATCTGGTGAATTTTGACTGCTCTTCACAACCAAATCATAATTGATGGAAGCCAGTTGTGATAAATTCTGCAAAACAATGAAGTTGCTGCATCATAAACATATATATATCTATATATACATACATACATATATATAATCATAGAATTAATTTAAATTTCTTTTGGCTTTTGGTTCTTGTTCAACTAACTTAGTACCTTTGAACTGACTAGACCTTATAAAAGTTTGTCATTTGATTTTAGATATAAAAAGAGAAGAATACAAGAGGTCCAATATTGATCAAAAAATAAAAAAACAAGCCTACAAAAATAATCATCCAAATGGAGCCAAACAGGGACTAACTTAACAAACAAGAATCTATTGGATAAAAAAGAAGTAAAATCATGAATTCAAGGCATCAGGGATTTCTATCAACAAACAAATAATTTGAAAGTGGAATTTTTATGAACGTGGATTAAAAGAGAAATAAACTATTACAACAGCTGAATTTCTGAGAAACCATTTGGATTCATTTGATTATTATTCTCTGCTATTTCTCTGCATTCTAAAAGATTTAATTATTGTTGGTTTTTTTAACAAAACATTCTAACAGTTCATATTACCTTGTGAACTGCACTTCCAATATTAGTGAGAATGTTGGATTTTTTTTATTTTTTTATTTTTTATTTTTTTTGTAAAAACACAATTATTCTCTTCACTTATCTTCCATGTAAAAAAGAGAATTTGTAGTCCCAGCACGCCTTACCTTGAAAGAGAAATTGCTGAACGAGTACTTCACAGAAAGGGCTGATGTACAGAAGTCAGCCAAACTACCACATTCGTCTGCCTGTATCACAATGACAATCCAATCAATCAAAATGACAATCCAATCAATCAAAATGACGGATATAATAATCTCAGAGTCACAAGGCTTTACATAGATTTAAAAGAGAAGACAAAAAAAAGAGTGTGCATCCACTTTCAATTTAAATATTGTAATGCCTCGTAGATTTAAAGCTATTTGTCAGTACTTTGAGCATATTATTGTAACGCTTAATCAGACTGAAACCTACAGTCACATCATACAGCAGACAGTATATCTTCCACCTTGAACATCCGCTTGCGTTTCAGTATCGATAGGGTAGTTCTAAGTTGTGTTTACTTTAAATCCAATAGGACTGATGGAAAGGGGGAGAGAAGTATGATTAAGAGATTTATGAAGCCATGAAATGTGTATCTTTTAATTATTAACTGTTGATCCAGGGATCTCAATATGGGCAAGTATCATTGGTCAAACATGACATTTGCACGTCCATGCAAATTTATTACACGATCCTGGTTGCTACCAAACAAAGATCTTAGAACATGAGATCTTATTGGTGATAGATAGCCTATACTCATATGCTTTATTGAGAGGTTGTAGCAATTCTTATTGATGGTTCTTCCAATAGATAAATAACAGATAAAGAGTAACAGAAATGATTTAGTTTATTAAGAGCATATCAGGGCAGGCAAACCATTATATGCAAGCTTACGTCTTCGTCTTGTAGGTTACTAAATGAACTACTGCTGCAAGTATCAGTCAGATCATGATCATCAAAATCACTTCCACCATTAAAATCCTCATCTTCTGGATTCCATATATAACGGCTCATGAAATAACTTGTATCCTGTGGCTCTGCTGATGGTATAAACATGGCCTGTAGTAAAAAATGAGAACTTCCTTTCAGTTCATAAATTTAACAACCACTTGTTTCGTGCAACAATGATGAATACCTTCTGCCTTGCAAGGGTTTCCCAGTTAATATCTTTGAAGAAAGGATGCTCTTTCACCTGACAGAACAAAACGGTTCCAATCTGTCATTTCATTTCATAAATCATAATTACCTAGCAAAACAACTGCTTTTTTCCAGGAATTGCACAATTACCTCTCTGGCTCCAGTAGCTCCCAGTCTTTGAACTGCATTTTCAGTCAGCAATCTGAAACAGAGTGCATGACCATTCATAGACAACACAATGTAGGCACTCTAATCGTTCTTGAAAACACACTTTCTTTCATCAATTTACAGAAAATGGTAGATAGATTGTGGTACTTGGTTCAAATAGAAGTCGATGCTCTATGTTAATCACCTAAATCTTAAGCAACAACTACAATCAATCCCAAATTCAGGCTTGACACTACCATAACTGATTGTCCAATGTCAAAGACCTTGGATAAAAAAAAAACATGGTTAATAACACAGCTAAGTAATCCTAGGTCAATTCTGATATGATCCGGCGAGTCAAATCCATCTCATTAGCTATTAGTACAAAAACAATATAATGTAAGAAGTATATGTACATATATATATATTAGAGGATGAAATGGGATTGTGCCTGATTCAGGACCACTTAATCTTACTTGAACGTTGACTAGGGGTAAATCAGTTGAGTTTACTACACCTTGGCTCATATCTACTCCAATATGTCGACAAAAAAATAAATATTAACAAGAAAAGAATTAATTGTTTTTATGTAGTACAAAAGGGGTTCACAAATACGACTCAAATTAGTTTTGATATAAAATAAATAAATTACATTTTATATCATGGTCAAAGGAGCAATTTCAACCATTTTCTTGGAGGATCCTAAGATTTATTTGATCTAGTAAACTATCATATGTCTGAATATCTGTAAAATCAAACCTCCTAAGATGGGATTATCTCCCTCAGTTTGTCCCTTTGTGCATGCTGAAGAAGATCAGGTTCATGTTTTATTTCACTGTCCATATTCATATCATTGCAGGATAACCTTTTTCGATCAAATTTAATATGAGTTGGGTTTTCGGTGAGGATTAAAAGCCAAATTTTCACCATCTCCTTTGTGGTCTGTCTCTTACCAGGAAAAGAAAGGTCGAATTAAGATTTCCAAAGAAATTCCTTCCAGATTTGGTTGGAAAGAAATCAAAGAATATTTTAAGATAAGTTCCTTGATTTGGTTAGATATTTTTAATTCAACAAGATCAAAGCTTCCCGTTAGCATTCCTTATCTTAAGTTTTTTATAACTACCATCAGAATGATATTTGTAATAATTGCGGGGATAATTCTTAATCTCTATCTTTAGCTTTCCCTCGTTCTTTCTACACTTTGGAGACTTTGAATTCGGGTACTCTCTCTTAGGTTTTCATTCATTGATGAAAAGTTTTGTTTCTGATTATAGAAATAAAAGAGCCAAAATCAAACAACCATTTCAGAAGGCAAGGAAACTGGAAGTGGTAAATGTTGCTAGGGTGTGTAAAAGAAAAGGTTTCTATGAATCTTACTTGTCAATCAAATCATGGGCTTCATAACTCATCTCGTCAGGCACCTTGGGCCATGGTATGTCTCTGTTAATGATATTATCAAAAATTTGCTGCAATCGAATAGTAACTCATTTTGTCAATCATAAGGTTGGGCAGTTATCCAATGTAAACCAATGAAACAAAAGCTAAAAAGCTCTGTATTAAATTTTCATAACCCAATCGCACCACACATATATGCTATCAAATAGGGCACTTAATATTTTGTGCATTATTTCTGCTTCTCTTAGAAGCACTGATTTAAATAGAAAAAAATTAAATTTAACTCAGAAGAAAAATTACGCATTCAAAAAGATGATCAGCCTCATACAATGCATGTGTCTTTCATTACATAGTTAAGAATACTAGTAGCAGATTCAACCTGTGGATTCTCTGCATTGAACGGTGGTATTCCTACAAGCATCTCAAAAAGAATTACTCCAACAGACCACCAATCCGCAGTTACACCTGCAGGAGACAAGTTGAAAAAATAATAACATAATAAGGCTTCGTTTAGAATAATTCACAATAGTTCTTGCAAGAAGGATACTACGCCCCTATTGGTTACAAACCATGTCCCATGCCCAGAAGTATCTCAGGAGCCAAATAATCTGGAGTACCGACTACTGACTGCTTTTGTCTGTGTTCTCTTTTTGAAAAAGATGTTGGTCCATTGTCTCCAAGTGAAGCAGATCCACTGATTGATGGACCTGAGAAATCATCTGTACTATTGATAAGACCAATCTTGGAGAGCCCAAAGTCTGTCAACTGTAACAAAAAGGAGAAGAGGTTTCTAAGAGGTAACAAGCAAAAACAATTGCAATCATTCTCAAGAAGTTTAAAAGGAGTAAACGAATATTTAAAAAGATGCATGTACATGGAGGAGGGAGGTGAGGCATTCGAAAATGAACACTTGAAAAGAGAATTCACTCAATATGTCACATCAAAACCTGTTTAAGAATCAAACGTTTCCTTCCTTGACTACCAAACAAAAGAATTTATTCAAACATTCCACTTCCACATATGCCTGAAGATAATTGTTGTAGCAGTGTTGTTCTTACTGCACAACCGTACATTACAGAAATAATATCCTTTTTCCTTTTTAGTTAATTTTCATCTATCTACAATAGACTCCTGATCTTTCTCATTCCTTCACAATCTACAAAACCTATAGTAACATAACGAAAAAGTTGTACATATAATACAAACACAAACCCAACAATATATTCCCAGAAACCAAAAAAAATAAGAAAAAGAAAGAAGGAAAGTATTTTAAAGAAGTATGAAATTAGACATTCTGTTTAAATTTTATCTACGCAGGTGATACTTCAGACCAACTTTTTTTTGTTTTAATACTAGAAGTATATTACTTGGACGAATAGAATTAGAAAAGAAGAGGGAGAAACGAGACATCAACGGATCCAAAACCTGTAGGAGATTACACAAAAAGTAAAACTAATTATCTTAAATAGAAAAAGGATAAATACGATGCCATACAAAATGAATGAAAATTGAAAGTATACCAAGCAGAAGCCAAAAATAAAAATACTCCCACATATCGTCAAAACTTCAATTAATCATTGAAAAATATCTTACAATTCCTTTCATCCCACGGCACTCATATCCTTTACCATATTCTTAAAACATTTCTGCAGCTTAATTGAAGGATAAATAGAGAAAATTTTGCAGCAGCTGCAAGCTAGATTGCAGTTGAAAAAGAGATGATTTTAATTTTCACGCCTTTTCTATTTCTACAAAATGCACCACTTTGAAAGCATAGGTCTAGTGGAATCTTCCAAGTGACGTATCTACTGACATCCTAAGGACCAAAGACCTAGGAGAAGGACCTCTTGACCCTCGTCTTCAAAATGGCTGTAGTGAGAGAGCTATTGGGTCGGAAGGTAAGATAGGTTCTAGAGGAAATAATAAGAACAAACAAATGAAATGAAGCAAACAAGATACAATATTATTGATAACTGTCCTAAGTGGCCATTAATTAATCGACACGGCCATCTAAGAGAATCTTGTTGTCCCCATGGACAGCTCCCCAGAAATTACTGTTGCCCACAAGGACAAACAGCCTATTAAGATAAAAACACTCTCCCCAACAAATTTACAAAGCATTCCTACCAATTTTATCCCTGTAGAATTTTTACAGTCACTATTGAAGGCCGATCAGAGACCTACCAAAAAAGTTTAGGATAAAGCAGCCACTTCAATCTTCTCCAAGTTGGATGGCTTCCTTCAAGGTTCCAACCCATGTATCCTTAATCCTTACAATCTGCCATAAAAAGCTCCTTAAAAAGTGCCACAAGGATCGGTCTAGGGAAATTTTCAGGAACTTTTGTAAGACCTGATAATAACCTATCCGACCTTCTCCATTACACACCTGCCTAAAATCCTCAAAATAACTTCTTGATAGAATAAGTGAGAGTTTTTCCTTCCAATGAACAAGAATGCCTTCTAAAATATGAACATTAAAACAACCTCGTACTTCAAAATTTGGAGAGAATAATTTTAAGTCTATAACATAAACAGAATTACTTGCCTAAGATTCAACTCCATAACGTAAGAATTTAACTGCTGCTAGCTCTTCTCTTGCCATAAAAACTAACAGCAGGGAAATAATGAATGTAACTTTGTTTGTTGGCGAATATTTCCACAAAAAAAAACAATATTTAGGGGACTAAAGTTACAAAATATTGAAAGAGAAATTAAAACTGAAGCCTTCACACCTTAATGTGACCATCTTGACCAATCAATAAGTTATCTGGCTTTAAATCTCTGTGAATCACATTTAAGGAGTGCAAATACTCCAAAGCTAGAACCTGAAAAGTATCAAGACATGCATTAACTACTTGGTTTTCTGATGATGACAATAATCATAATGAGTAGTAGTAATGAATTTATTTTTAAAAAAAACTTGTTTCTCTACAAGCATGATAAAAATGAAAGGGAGAAGAAAAAGTAATAGCAATTTCTTACAATTTCAGCGATATAAATACGAGCCATATCTTCGTCTAAGCACCCTAGGTTTCTCAGTAAGGAATAAATATCACCACCATTTAAGTATTCCATGACCAGATACAGATTTTCCCTACATGTGAAAGAGTAGAAAAAGCGGACCTGTTCATGATCACATTCACAAAAATGAGAAATTAACATTCACATACAATTCTTCCTAAGAATGAAATTAATTGTTGAACCAACTAACCACAAAAGGGTTGCGAACTGAGATAAGGATATTGCGTTCAGCCAAAATACTTTCAACTGCATTCTTGCGAATCATATCAGCCTTCTTCAAAACCTGATGTATCATACAGAGAGATTATCTACGTTAAAGTACAACATAAATAAGACCCTACATTTAATGAATTTAATATAATGTTAACTTTGATTCTAAATCATTCTCCATTGACTTTAACTGCATAGTTACTTGGTTCAATATGTATTTCAACATGTGCAAAGAGACAAAAGAAACAAAAGAAAAAATGAATATGCTATCAGGACGGATGAATGATCAAACATCACTATCAATGTCAAAAGACGAAAAGGGTGATAACATAGATAGTTTCTTTACTGACTAGTATGGAAGCTGATCTTAAAAATAAAACAGTTTTTCTGTAGATAAGAAATATTAAAAAATATATATAACAGTTTGTAGACTCAAATAAATCATTTAACAAGATGATAAATAGCAACAATTATAAGTAGGTACAACAAAGTAGATACTGTAGTAAAAAAATATCATGACTCCTTTGAGTTTACAGCTAACTATTTTCTAAGAAACAAAAGGATATGAGCGTACTGTATGTTTAACTTGTAACATGTAAAATGCAAGTGAAGTCACGATAAGTAAAAATAAAACATGATGGGCAGATTAAAAAAAACATCAGGAAATCAAATTTCAATGACTATGAAAACCAATTTTCAAAAGCACAGCTAAACAGAATGCTCAAACTATACTCATAATAGCCTAGTCTGGCATTGTATGGAAACCATTATAGCACTAATATGAACATGTAAATCATCACGTTAGCCATGTTAGTGTGATATTTGTGATATTTTTTACAGAATTTCTGAAGGAAGTTGTGTATATTCCTTCTTCATTTGTCATCCATCTAAAAGTTGTTAGAAAACTGACCTTTATTGCAAACAAGTCTCCAGTTGCTCTTTTTCTGGCAAGAAAAACTCGGCCATATGCCCCTCTACTAATTGGCTTAATTATTTCAAAATCTTCAATAGATGTACGATCTTTTGAGCATGTGTTGACAGGACTTGCACGCAAACTACGAACAGTATCATCTTCCACTGAACTCTCTTCATCAACCATGCCATGTGAAGAGTCTACTTTATCATCTTCAATTTGCCCACAAAGATGTACATATTTTTCCCTGTAAATGCAGAAATATCAGGATGTGGCCAGAGAAATAGATGTGAGTGATATAGATCCCTAAACCCTTAAAAAAAAAAAAAAAAAAAAAGCGGTCATAATAATGCAAGAATAAGATAAAAAATGGTAGCCTACAGACAGCTTTGTATTTTTCCACAAATAATGTCTTGTACAGTAATTGGAATTTAAAGTAAGTCAACTCACTGCAAGAGCTTCTCTATGCGCCTTCCAAAAGTCTCCACAACAAGGGCATCCACCTTCCTATCCTGGATTGCATATTTAAGGTCCTCTAATCGATCAAGCATAGACTCCAATGCACCATAACCAGAATTGTTAACATTTGCAATGGAACGAACAATATCCAATAATTTGTAAATCTGTTATTCCACGTCCATGTTATTTGAGACATTTAACAGGAATGAGTTCTTGGAAAACTTACAAACTAAGAAAGACTAAAAGTAGTTCTGCATATTTCATTCAAAATTCCACATCAGTAAGGTGGAAGAATAATGAGATAATGATAAGAAGCGGCATCCACTACATATGCCAAACCATTGAACGTAATTTATAGCACAAACTTTGTATAGATGTTAGAGTTATACCATGCATTCATGGATTTTCAGCATCCAATTAAACATGTGATAAAAATACTCCATAATAATACCTCGAAAGCTGAACAGAGCCAATGGACAAATAGGATATAGGGAAAACACTACCTGCTGATAATTTTCAAGTTCAGATATTGCTTTTCGCCCATGCAATAACAATTCAATCTGGCTGGATCTGGGGGTTAAAAGAGGTGATCTTGGTGTTAGAGTTCCAGCTGAAGTTGATTTCGTACTGTAATCTGGCGTCAAAATAAATGGTCGATTGTATGATGAATCAGGAAAAATATCCTGACTTTCCATAAAGGAGGAGTTGTCAGTAACAGGGAGGGAATCAAGCAGATCTTCAGAGTTTCGACATGACAAATTGATTCCTTTGGATGACAGCTCAAAAACCTCTTCTTGCATACATGATGTAGAAACCTTGATGGTATCAAAATTTCCGCAGGAAGTATCACTACTTCTTGGTGTACTTTTAGGCGTCCAAGACTCTAGTATCTTTTCAAGAGCTGTAGCAACCCGGTCGAGGCGCTCATTCACGGTTAAACCTTTCAAATCACACCTATCAGCAATTGTACATATTCGAGAATGTTCCTCAACATGAATGGTTGGAATCTCAACCTCACAAATCCGACAAATCATCAAATTCTCAAAAGTGGTATTTTGATGATAACCCCATATTCCCCAAGATACTTTTTGTTCTTTAAGAGGTGCTTCCAAATGCGCAACATGACTAGATGGGGTATCTAATTGGTTGTTGCTCCCAGTCTTAGCTTCATGTTCATGCAACAGTTCAAGTTTATCCTTGGAAGGTGTTCCAGTAGAGTCAGAGTCTTTCCGGTTCTTCTCAGCTGCTGACGGTAGCTTTTTCCAGGATGCCATCCTCATACTTGTAGATGAATCAACACTTAAAGCAGAGTCCAGCTCAACATTTCCAGCACTATTGCTAAAACTTTGGCCTAAATCTTGCTTCACTTTGTGACTGGCTTGATCCTTACCAACCAAATTTAGCTGCTGCTCAATTTCTTCTTTCACAGTCAATGGATCACCAAAGTTAAGTTGTTCGAGCTGCCTAAGTTTCTCTGGATAAATTCCTAGATCACTAAGTTGATGAAAACCCAAAATGTGGTCATCTTCATAACCACTCTCCTTTCTGAACTGAATCAGCCGAGTACATCGTGTCAGGATGAAGAGTAGACGGGTATGGGCTTGCTTAAGAACCCCTAATGACAGCTCCTGCCGCCGGTCGTCTAGACTTTGGACAATCCCTTCACCTTCCGCCCAGAAATCTGCAGGTGATATTGTTGCACATTTCCGAGAAATCACCAATAAGTCCTCTAAACCCTTTTTTATTTCAGGCTGAGAGGGGTCTGTCTTGTCAAGTAAATCTACGAGATCTCCAGCAAAAATGCCCAGTTCGTTATTAACATCATCCTTCAATCTGTCAAATTTTTCTCTGATAGCCACCATGATTTCCTGAAAATTAAACAAAGCAAGAAATAAGTTCATTCAACATAGCTGGAGAGATAGAACAGCCATTAGCACAAAGGAGAACTAGAAGGAAGAACATACTTCCAAATGTCCAAATGCCCGAGGTTTCCAAAGTGGAAAAGGGCGAACTCCCTTGGAATTGAGCTCGTGAGAAAAGCTTTTGATATCCGGAGTTCTCTTCTTTCTTCCACTAGTAACACGCAATATGGCACGAAACCGTGGAGACTGAATTTCCTTTCCAAACGCTACATGATTATTACCCTACACAACAACAACCATTGATGAACTACTACGTTCCGTACCTAATCTACTTCATCGTTCGTTCGGATTTTATGACGCCCAAAATCACATACAGATACGATAAGAGGGAAACAAACCAACCATAGATCATTACCTCAAAATCATGATTCACAGACGGATGTCTGAACGATTTCGATTGACTCCACAGAACTCTTTTCCCTGAGAAAACACGAATAAAATTTACAAAACAAATAGCCATCCATGGATTAAAGAATAGCAATCCTCAAACTTACATATCCACGCACCAAAACAGAGCCTAAAGAGGAAACAAAACATACATATATTAAACAATCTACATTCTACATTCAACATACCTAGTTCAGTGGAGGAAACTTTTGGCTCAGACTCGGTCCCGCCGCTGACATTATTTCTAGAATTATCTCCCAAGTTGGAAGGCGTGCCAACAGCAGAGGTCCGTAGCGGCAAAGGAGCAGACCTCGTCCGAATGTGATTCAATCCAAGAGATGAGGCCATAATGATGGAAGAATCGTCAGGTTGAAGAGAACGATCCTCGGGAAGGTCATGTTCATCATCGGAATCGGAGTCTCCGGCGTTGGATTTGGAATCGCCGCGAACAGGGATGGGAGGGATCTTGCGGAGCTTGGCGGCGGAGGGAGAGGGATCATGATCGGAGGGAGGTGATTCGGACATGGAGGAGGAGGCGATGGCCGGAGAGGATAGGGGAGTTTTCCGGTGACGGTTTGTAGAAGATTGAGAAAATGGGGAATTGGGAGAGGAGAGTGATCGAGTGTGTGAGAGAGAGAGGAAATTTCGCGGGAAGGAGAAGGCGTAGGATTGTGACACGTGGAATAGTATGAATCAGTTCGGTTAAGATTTTGTAAACCTTTTTTTATTATTATTATTTTTCAAAAAAAAAAAATGTTTTTCAGTTTAAAACGTGCTTCCCGCTAAGTGACGGAAAGCCGCGTGTGGTTGTATTCCTCGTTGCCTTTCCTTCACCTATTTATCCAAAATAAAACCCAATAAATAAATATTATAAAATTCAAATATAATTAATTTGGTGATAAAGAAAACCAAAAATTCGAAAAACAAAACCCATCTAATGGTTTGTTTGGTTTTTTAGTATAAAAAAGGATAATTGGTTTTTGTTTAGAAAAAATCAAAAAGTATTGATTCGGATCGATTTTTTTATTGAAAAAACGAATCAAATCGAACCCACCGATAGTATATATATACCCTAAAAATAAACTCTAACATTAGATATCTTGTTTTTTTTTTATTTAAAGAAGTGCCACGAAAAAAATTCAATCTATAAAGAAATAAACTAATTTTAATTTTAAAACAGCTAAAAGAACCCATTCAAAATAAAAATAGGAATAACAATAAAAATCTAGAAGAAAAAAATATCTAGAACCAAAACGATAATAAACTGAACCAAATAAAAAACAATTCAATAGTTTCGTTATTTATTGGACATTGGTTAGAATCCTTTCTTTTTAAAACCATTGATTTTGTTCGATTTTTTGTTGCATGCCTCACAACCAAATGACTATTAGCACTAATATATATCAAAATTAAACTTAATAACAAATGAATATGCAAGAAAAAACTAATAGAAACCAAAACATAAATGTTAGCCAATTTAAAATAAAAATAAAAATAAACAAACCTAAAATAGATTATAAAAATTTATGGTATTTATAAATATTTTTCGCTACCCTTTAAAATAATTTTCTATATATGCCCATTTATTTATCAATTTTTTTTATATAATTACACTAAAAAAATCTGTCAATATAGACTCCATTGATATTTTTATCAACATTACTCAATTGAGAAATACAATTAAAAAAACAAATAAAAGTATATATTTTTTAAAATCAGAGTTTGCCATGTGGCATCATTAAATCTTACCACGTGGCTGGCTGGAAAAGCACCACTTTGTTCATAAGAAAAAAGAATGAATCCGCGCCACAATTTTCAACGGAAAAATCCCAACAAGCCTTCACCTTCACTTTCCTTACACAAACACTCTCAAAATCCCCATCTTCTTCTTCTTCTTCTTCTTCTTCTTCTTCTTCTTCTTCTTCTTTTCCATTTCCATGTCCATCTTCAATTTCTCCCCTTCTTCTTTTCCCTTCTTCCCTCCTCCACCTCCTTCCCGTCGTCGTTCTTCTTCATTTCCGGCCACAACCCATTCTTCTATAAAACCCATCACCGGACCCCTCGCTGTTCTTTGGTTCAAACATGACCTCAGAATCCACGATCACCCTGCTCTCCATGCTGCCTCCTCCCACTTCCCCTCTCTTATCCCTCTTTACATCTTCGATTCCCGCATTCTTTCACGTAATCTCTCTCTCTACTATGGATTAATTTAATAGCAATGTAGATACTGTTTGAATGTCTTGAATCTGTTGCGGTCTAGAGATGTCAGTATTTTGTATTTTGTAACATTCTCTCTAATAGAAGTGTTTAGCTAATCCACTCTAGTGAACCACGTTAAACTGTGTCGATTCCTTTTTCTTTTTATGTATGACGAATTCGTAATAGATACAAATGTCATTACATGATGAATCAAGTTTAATGTATATGTAGGGTTTTCTGATGAAATGCTTGAGATTCTTCTTCTTGCATTGGAATCCCTCAGGTATTCTCTCAGGGATCGGGGTTTGGATTTGCTAATCAAGTTTGGAGATGCGGAATCTGTACTTCGTGAGCTTGTTGTTCAGGTGAGCTGACGGTCCATTTTTTCTAGGATTTATAATTGTGATTTGGGGCTTAATTTAAGGATGATTTCTCAAGAACCATTTGTGTAATTTGTGTTTTTGTTTTTTGAATTCAATTTCAAGGTTTTGAACAGGTTAAAGCTACCCATGTTTTTGCTGAGGAAGAAGTTGAGCATGAGTTGTGTTTGTTGATGGATGATGTAACTCAGGCCTTGTCCACTTTGATTCGGAGTCCTGATCTAACAATTTGGAGGACGCCATTTTATGATATAAAGGTCTTTCCATTTTACTCTAATCATCTCCTTCATTTGCTGCTTTTCACCTGTTGCTTTTTATACATTAGTGCTGTATTTATCAGAGCGTAGAGGCTTTACCTGAATCATACGATGAGTTTAGGAAGCTTCAACTTCCTGTAACTTGTCCGCTCTCTTCTCCAACAATACCCTGCTTGGAAATGGAATTGAACTGGGGTAAGTTTTTTTTATTTTGGAGAACGAGAGTGGCATCCATGATAAAGAATCTTTCATTTGTATGATAAGTTGGGATAAAATCATTAGGTACCATGCCCACATTTGATGCCTTGAAGGAATTCATGAATAGTACTCGACTGAATGAACCAAGTGATGGTTGGGATTCAATCAAGAATACAACAGCTGAAGCTATGGTTCGGGCGAAATTTTCTAAGAGAGGAAGCAATGAAAACAATCTGAGTTCGAGAGCATCCAGCACAGAGAGAATGGGGAAATCAATTTTTTCTACACAAAGAGGAAAGAACTTCATGATGGGAGGTACAGAAGGTGTGTTGAATGCTTTAGCTGCATACATAAGATACAATGAGGGAACATCTCGAGATGATTGGCAAGCGTAGGTGTTCATATTTCTCTCTTACTCCTATTCACTATCTATCTAGGAAAGAAGGTTGAAAAAAGAAGACAGAGAGAACTTAAGCTCAGATTCTTATCTAAGTGCTAAGGGATTTGGAACTATTTTATTCCTTTCCTTTTTGGTATTTATATCTTTTGTTGGCCCATCATTCCACGTCAATTGATTCAAACCTGTCAATTTGCAAACCTTATTCATCACAGCTGAGAACTAAAGCACAGAGCGTTCTTATTCTTGTTCTGTTCTCATTTCCATTTTATAATGAAAAAGAAAATCTTGAAGCATTCGTGTTTATTTCAACTAAATTGCCCACTGAGGTCTATGTTTTATGCAGATTGCATGAAATGGTACGCAATTCTGAAAGTCGAGATGGAGCTTCCTTTATCAAACTCTTTGGTCCTGCCATTCATCTGGGAATAATTTCTAAAAGGAAAGTGCATTATGAAGCCATCAAGTATGAAAAGGAAAGAAATGCTGGGTTTCTATCTCCTTTTGGGTACTCTGCACGCACTGTTGCTGCAGCAGTTGATGCTGTTCTCTCCTCAGAGGTGCCCTGTTTTGTTCAAAATTTCTAAATGTACTTCTGTTTGATTGGTTGGTTCTAGAAGTTGGCCTAACTGAATGAAGTTTTACATTTATAGATAAATTAAAATATAAAAGTATCGTTAGTTTCTCATTTGATTTTCACAACACAGTGGTATTGGCTTATGGGTCTGAAGAGCAAAGGAAGACGGTTGGGAAGTCATTCTTATCGGAATTGGAGATGGAATGGCTTTCTTGTTCAGGTTGGTTCCATAAAATGAGAAAAGAAGATAAAAGTTTATGAGAATTCAGTATCTTTGTTATCCTTTGAACTTTTGATTGCTTGAGACTTTGTGCTTTTCGATTGTTCTTGAAGAAAAATAAAGAAGTTGTTTCAATTGGTATATTCTCTGCAAAGCTTTGGCGATATATGTAATGCCTACTTCCGTTAAGAAAGGCTCCTTTTTCAGTACACAGTTGATGGATGTGAAGGCCCTGCCATTCTTCTGGTCCATGGTTTTGGTGCTTTTTTGGAACATTACCGAGACAATATACATGGCATTGCTGAAGGTGGAAATCAAGTTTGGGCTGTAACTATGTTGGGATTTGGGAGTTCAGAAAAGCCAAACATAGTGTATAGTGAACAAATGTGGGCTGAATTTCTTAGAGATTTTATTGTTGAAGTTGTGGGTAGACCAGTACATCTTGTTGGAAATTCAATTGGTGGTATGTATAAACCTACTGGGTTTATTTGTCTAAACTCTCAAAACTTCTTTCTTATAACACTATCGAGGAAGTTTGCTTGCTTGCTTTTCAGGTTATATCGTTGCCATTGTTGCTTGTCTTTGGCCTGCTTTGGTCAAATCCATTGTCCTCATCAATAGTGCTGGCAGTGTAATTCCTGGATATTCTTTTTTGCCATTGAAAAAGGTGGGTTTTTTTAATATTATTATTTCCATCTTTGCCCGTTAACATTCACTAATTATGTGCATTAGCATGTTAATACGATTGTGTATCAAGGCCACGGAGGCAGGTGAGTGGATATTAGAACATAAATTGGAGCCTTATTGCTTAATGTCTCTTACAAAAAACATAAATTATTCTGTTCTGAAGCCCTTTTTTTTTTGTTAGGTAAATCATCTTTAATTAATATAATAGAAACCTATGACTTTGATTTCAAATCGTCTCAAATAGAAATATTTCAAGTTTGGGTATGCTAACTCTAGTTATATTCTCATTTTGTATTCTCTAGTTTGAGAGTAGAAAATAGAGTGTGAGTGCTACAAAAGGTCTGAGAGAATGTTCTTGTATGTAATTGGAATCGGAGAGAAGATTTTGTGTAGTTGTGATAATTTTTACTTTAGTGGATTTCATGGACCGTAGTTTTTTTTCTCCCGTCTTGGAGCTTTCCACATAAATTCCTATGTGTCCGTAGTTTTGCTGTTTTCTTTTAATTTCTCAGTTTTTTTGTTTATTCCGTGATAGCATTATGGGGGTTTTCCAACAGAATTAATAATTGCAATGAGTTAATTATTTATTTCTTATAACAATAGGTGCTAAAATAGGCATTTTGAAAGTTATAAATGAAAATAAAAGTAACATGTGTGGATGATGGCAAAGGTAATCTAAATTATAGCAAATAAAACTATAGTCTAAATAATAGTAAAATTTTCTCATAAAGAAATATGTTGCAACATGAACATAGCTCAACTAGAATAAGCTCGTAGGTATTATCATTCTCCAATTCATATATTTAATTCTCTGACTCCTGAAAGAAATTGTGATGCATATTATATTTACTAAACTACATACTTGTCAAACCTGATTCCTAACTTTCACATATTGTTGTATTGAAATATAGGATAGACAGGTTTCTATTGCCGCATGGTTGGGTGCTCGACTCCTTCTATCTTACTTAAGACTGAAAACCAAGAACATACTGAAGAATTGCTATCCTACTGTATGTGAACTCATGCTCCAATCTTTTACTATTTCCTTGTATTTTATATATTTGTTATAGAACTTAAGACGTTTCCAACATTACTTTGCTGTGCAGAGAACAGATAGAGCTGACGATTGGCTTGTCAATGAGATGCTAAGAGCTGTATCCTTTTCGCTAAGTTTTTGTTTTTATTCATAGAAATTATATCAGTTTCACTTTTAATTACATATTGTGTATGTTTTGCCATCAAATATCACCTTAACAGATTATAAAAAGTCTAAGGATCCTGGTGGCCTGGTGCTTCTAGAAAGTATTTTCAGCTTCGATCTTTCGGTTCCGCTGAATTATTTGTTGGAAGGATTGGAGGAAAGGGTTCTTATCATCCAGGTAAAACATTGGCTGTCACTCTATTATTTTTGCAATTTTTCAATTTCTCCCCTCATCTTTTACGATTTTCAAGTTCAATTTACCGTTTTATTATTCTACTTTTTTCAGTTCAACATGTAAAGTAGGAATTTGAACTATTGACTCTTTAGTAGAAGATTATGTACTTTAAATAGTTGAGTTCTGTTTTGGTTGGAATATTTTTGTTATTTTAAATTAATCTTTGTTTTAGAAAGAGCTGTCAGTTTAGTATACTATTTATGAGGCAATTTTTCATGGAAGCAGGTTACTTTTTATCAAAATGATAATTTAAAAAAATCTCAGGATATGAAGTAAATTGTTACATACTAAAGTTTGAGCCAACTAGTTACAAATTCAAGAATACAATGATTAAATTATTACAAACTAATATCCAGGCTACGTAACTATATTTAATAACAAAATGGAAAAGAATACAGTAGAAGGAAACCTTAATTGTAAAATTTGTAATTTGTATTTTTTAGGGAATGAAAGATCCTATCTACAACTCCAAGTCTCTTTTGAGGATGCTTAGAGAGCATTCTGTTGGGGTTATGATCAAGGAATTGGATGGTGGTAAGTTGAGAAAACATTCCTTCACTTTATTTCGGTAAATAGAGATAAAGAATACATATTTCTTAACTAGTTGAATTATCGTAGTCACTTTCCAAGTTTGATTTGTTGTATTATCAAATTTTCAGGACATTGCCCACATGATGAGCTACCAGAAGAAGTGAATACCATACTTTGTGAATGGATAGTGAGAATGGAAAGTACATAGGAGTCATGGAAGTCATTTCCCATTTTTGGGGCGATTTTTTTATTTATATTAATGTTCTCTTATAACATGAAATTTATTTGTATTTAGATTAACGATCGAGTCAATTCAATGGTCATTTAAAACTATTTTCTAAATCTCATGAACTTCAACGACCGATTATCATGAATCTTAGCATTTTTCTAATATATTGAGGATATGATGAAAAGAAAAATAAAACATAAAAAGTGTTAGTGAGGGCTCATGCGCAAGATCAATCCAAATAAAATTTAAAACTAATCATTATATTGATTAAAACCTTAAATTTTAGTAAATCAATTAAACCATGAATTGGAATTTCATTTTAAAATCAAAATACATTCCCAATAAAATGTTTGAAAATAGATGAGGATATTAGAATAATCAATTTAGCTTTCTTAAGCTTAATTCAAAAGTAAATGCAACATGATAAAGAAACTCGATGGTAGAATAAAAGAAGAGCGAAATGGCAAAAAGCAAAATACAAATTGAAACATTGGCTATCAAATTAAATCTAACTATTAACGTAATAATCTAAGCCCAACATTAACGAAATGGGTATGGAAAGAACATCCACATTAAAACACTAGGGACATCAAGCAGAATACAGATCATGGAATTTATATTCTAACTTTTCATCTAAGTAAAAAAATTCCAAAACGAAATGACAGGAGACAAATTTTGCTCTCGAAATAAGTTATGAACTTCAAAATTATGACAAAAATGGATAACACATTAACCTTAGCATTTGAGATTGAAACAGGGCAGGCACACAGAGTACATAGAACTCTAGATAACTACGAAAGTGGATTTAAGAACTTCAGAAATATGGGACACATCAGTCGGCAATGGTGACTTCAACCTCAACACCGGGTTCGATGGTGATCGAGGTGATCTGCTTAACAACGTCAGCAGAGCTAAAGAGGTCAATGACCCGCTTGTGGACACGAAGTTCAAATCTGTCCCATGTGTTGGTACCTGCAATATAAAGTAAAAGGATCCTTAACCAATTTTCTGATGAGATTAGAAACTTAGAGCAGACATTGACAAAAAATTAAGCCAACCAAGAAAGCATATTCAAAAATAACCAATAGTATAGAACAATGCTAGACTGAGTACATTAGTACACCATCACAGTTGATTATGATTCATGAATCTATGATACTGAGTATATTGGTTTTATTTTTACAAACAATATGAATAACAAAGAATAATAAACTAACAATTTTGTTGTGAAAACGAATCCGAAGACAATTTTCTAGAATTGTAGAGTCAAATAATGATTCAGTTTTTTAACACCGTTTCAATAGTGCAGACAAATTCATACAGCAGAATCACCAAAACACCCATCCAAAGTTGAGTATGAATAGCAATGAACCGGTCTAAGGGTTGTACACGTGGAGGAAGGACACGGAGATAACAGGATTAAAACACTAAAACACAAGGTGTAAAGATCAACATATCATGATGCATGAATATTTAACTAAAACCACCATTGACAATTCCAGATAGGCAGATATATGAATACAAATGGATGATGGGGAAAGAGAGATATAAGCGAAAAATCAGTTGAGGGATTGGCCCAGGGTAAACAATTACTAACAAAACAGATAGAGGATTCCATGCCAGGCTTACGGTTAATCTTAAAATAAGCATTGATTCAAAAGTACCTTCACCGCAGGGAGATTTCCTGGTGGTGATGTGCAAGACTTTAGTTGGCATCCTCACAGGTCCCTTAACCCTCAGTCTCTTGTCTTTGGCACCCCGAACCAAATCAGTACAAACTGTTGATTAAAAAAACAAAGTAAACCGTAAGAATTGCGCTAGCATTAACAAAACTGAAGACAGCAACAAATAGATTTACAATTATTAGTAGAAACGCAGAAATTAAGGCCACGGAAAACCATTGTTGTTGAGCAAAGTCAAAGCCCCCCAAGAGGCTTGACCGCATTTGTGAATCATGGATGACTCTTCCAGAGCAACAATCAGAAGTTCGTTTGACAAATAAATAACAAAGCAATAGCTAACACGTTAAAAATCAAGATGAAAATGAAAAGTGAAAAAGCCAACGAATTACAAACATCAACAGCAATCACAAAGCAAGTGAGGAAGAATCAATAAATACACTTCAGAAACACTTTACAAAAACGCAAAACCAAGAGACAGACAACATATGAGTTCAAATGCAATATTAGATTTTAAAAAAAAAAAAATCAACTTGCTTCTAAATAGAGATACCCTTTTCAAGATTCTTCACATTCTTGGATGAAAGAGTGATCCTAATCTTGTGGATCTGCTCTTGTGCGTCCTCCAAGCCAGGCTTCGTAGGCTTCATTGCTGCATACGCCATGTTTGCTTACTTCCTGAAAACAAAAATTCCAAAAACTAAGACAATCAGGTGCAAGAAGAAGTACGGTAAACACCATGTGAAGAATGGTGGAGAAGAGTACCGGAGCAAAGGGCGGCTACGGCTGAGCTAGGTTTTTCAGTTGGAGGAATGTTAAGGGGTGGGAAGAAGATGAAGATTGAAAGCTAGGGTTTTTGGTATTAATATCGGTGGACTAGAGGCCCGAATGCTAATAGATAGATCGGGCCAAATTCGAAGGGTTTTTTCTTTTTCTTTCTTTTTCTTTTTTCTTTTTTCTTTTATGTGAAAAATAAATACAATAAGATAAGTGGATACACTTAAAATAATATATGAAAAATAAAATATGAACTTAATAAAAAAAAATTTAGTAAAAGAATATATTTTTTTGTAAATTTATGGAAAAAAATACCCCCAATTGATCTTATTATGAATTTAGGTCATGTTTACGTCTTTCAAATGAAAATTTGATCCAGATGTAGTAAAAATCAGTTGTAAAAATAATAAAGATGCAATAGAAATATGATCCAATAGAAATGTGATCAAAATTGGTCTAGTCGTAGTGGGTTCTATTCATGAGTCAATTCTAAATCACGAAGGAATTTAGGTTTTTGTAGTTCGTATACATATGCAGATTGTAATTGTATTCTTATTTCCATTGAAGTTGCTTACATTAACATTAGTAATGAGTTGAACATGTCTGATTATTATAATGCCCTATAGGTATACAAAAAGATTACTAAACTTTCGAATTATCGTGTTTTAGTATTTCGAACAATCCACTCCCTTCCGCACTACTTTACAAGTTCACAAACTCCTCTTATCATTCATTGATCCAAAAGTATGACTTAAATTCTCAACAACGTCTCTCTTTTTTAGTATTAAACTCAAAATGATGAATTACCACACTTCACTAGTAATTTAAAACTTTGGTTAAAATATTTATGTCCTAATATTCTTTGGTGGTTCATGTGTTATCTCTCTTCACGTTAGCATGTATACCTTGATTAAAATGGGTAGTTTTAGAAACTAGACAACAAAAGAATGAGATTAAAAGTGTATTAAGGAATAGAGGAAAAAAGAAGATAAAATGGAGAAATGTTGGACCATAGTCTAAAGCAGAGTCGAGGGAGAAATTTGGAGATGGAGGTGATCGCGGGGCGTAGATAAACGATTTTTCTTCTATACACTAATGGTAAATGTATTTTTTAAACTTTTTTTCCCTAAAAGATGGTGATAATGTAAAATTTGAAATCAGAAAGACTTTTAAATGAGGTAATAATGATTTTCATCCATATATATATTAACACTAAAAGTATTTTTTAACTTTTTCTTTTAAGTTCAATAGTATTATTGAAATGTCTAAAAATTCAAATGTATTTTTTAAGACAAAGTAATAGCGCCATAACAATTTTCATCCAAAACGAAAAGGTAACTGTATTTTTTAATATTTTAAAAACGGTAGTTTTTATTTTAATTCCAAAAAGGGGGACGGATGTTAAATTGCATATGTGGTCTCTATATGACTTGGAGGAAGTTAGAAAGCAGTCCCTTGTTGTTTTATAATTAAAACTTGGTCCATATGGTTTCATAAAACATTCATAGATAGTCTCTATAAATAGATTGTAGAGGAGATTAAGTTGTAAGTTGTAACTTTTGAAAATTAAGGTCGTGTTTACTTCTTCGCAAACTTAATCCATCGATTTAATATGAGAAGCAAGTCACATTTGATTTTGTTTGTTATTTACCAGTGTTTTAAGATCATAATGAAATGTGGGTTCAGTATGAAATTTGTAATCAACAAACACAATTTATTTGTGGAGAATATGGTTATCAATCCAATTATGTTTGATTATTATAAACCAGACCAACACCATCTTTTTTACTAACTTTATATCATCTACCTCTTTTATTTAGAACTGTATACATCTTCGTAACAAATATCAATATCGATAATTTGTATCATTGTTAATATTGATGTCGGTAGAGGTGTACATAAGTCGGGTTGGAGGTTGGAGGTAAATTATGAACCAACCCAAGGTCATCGGGTTGACAAAAATTAAATCATATTGGTTCAATGTGAAAGGATAAACCCAACACAACCCAACCCATAATTTTTGGGTTGGGTGATCGGGTTCGTTTTTTTGTTTCTTACATAATTTAGAATATATTTTAATTCTTTCATCGTCCCTTAAAGGTTAAATTTTTGTTATGAACAAAATGTCATATTTACGTATATCAATTTTTTAAAAACTTATAATCAAACAAAAAACCATGTTGATTGGGTTGATAAATCCAAAATAAAATAAAATGCAATCCAATCAAACCTTTGAATAATTTCGGTTGGTCGAATTACCAGGTTTTTTTTAACCCTCTTAAATCAATAACAGTACAAGTATGTGTATCTATACCAATAAATTTTGATAACGATTACTCAATTTTTGATAAGGAAACGGTAAACATGGCCTAAGTTCTAACCATTTTTTTTATTAAGTGAATAAAGAGAAGGAATGAAAAGGTTAATCCAAAGAGACGTGGAAAGAAAGAGTGTTAGGGTTTTAAATACAGAGGGAGTGAAGAAGAAGAATTAGGGAATTAGGGTTTTAGATAGAATGACAATGGGACTAAGGCCTTACACCGACAGAACTGGCAATGGCTTGGGATTACCATCTTTCGACGTTGATCAAGGCGAGGTTCTCATGCACGTATTGCCCGCCGTTGCCATCGTTTTTGATAATCGGTCTCCCGAGTTCCCCGGCACTCTCTACATCTCCTCCAGGTATCTTCCGCTTCATTTTGTTCCATACTCTCTGTTTTAGTGTAAGAAAATTTTGGGAATTAGGACCCCTTCTTTGTGGGGAGCTTCTAGTTTATTATTTTTTTCAAAAAAGTTGATATTTTGTTAAGCGAGTGAAGAGGGTGTGTTGTGTTCTTATTTTGTAAAGGAAGGCCGTTTCTGAATCTTTGGATGAGTAGTGTACTGAATTTGGTAATGAAATGATCGATTGTGGGAATTTGATGCGAGTATGAGAAACAAAATGGTAGTGGGTTGAGTTAAGAGGATTGGGAGTACTCCTGAGCTGAAGGAGATTAAGACAAAAGGGGAAATTAAGAGTGAATGCAGAAAATTTCCCAGAAGGGAAAATGCCATGGAAAGTGTTGATTGCAGTTGAAACAGGGGGGAAAAGAGGTACATTACTTTGGTGTCATCGTTTTTTAAGGCTCAGAAAAGTATGATTTCTTATCTATTCTGTTTTTTTTGTTTCCATTCTTGGTGAGAGTTCTTCATTTCTACATGTGCCTTTCCCTGAACAGTCGTCACAGTAGTGTCTTCTTTTTCAATGATTTGTTGGTTATTTCTTTAGAGATAATGTTAGAGTTTGCAGGTAGCTGCTGTGTAGGCTTGCAATTGGGAAATTAGGATAGAAAGGACATCTGCAAATGCAGCCAGAGTCTAGAGGGGAACAAGATATTTGGGAGTTTGTCCATAATCCATTGCAAAGTGTGTCGGGACTTCTAAGTTCTCTTTAAGCTCTTTTAGTCATGTTATACCTTTTTTAAGTTAATGCCAATTAAATGGATTTTTTTGTCATAATACTCGATTGTAGGTGTGGGAGGTTATTAGGTTTAATGTATCTTTTGGGTGTCCCTTCCTTCATTAGCTTTTTGTAACTATCAGCTCAGCTTTGTTTACTTCTTTTGGGTTGTGTATGCCCTTCTTGATGTTAGTTTTGGGATTCTTTTTTCTGGGATTGTTTGAGCTTCGTCTAATTATTTTTGGGTTGGAGTCCCATATTAACGCTAGTTTTGAGATTCTTTGTTTGGGTTGTTTTTTGTATGTTCTTGGACATACTTCATTTTTGTCAATATGAAAACTCAGTTTCTAGCTATATATATGTCTTAATTGTCTATTATTTAATTGGACACGCCCTACAAAAAAAAAAAAAAAAACAATTAACTAACTTGCTGACTCATTGACAAACTGATCATGTTTGTAGGCAAGTGGTTTGGTTGAGTGATGTAGACATGGCAAAAGGTTATGCAGTTGATTTTCTGTCAATGTCATTGCATGCAGTTTCAACAGACCCAGAGGCCTATTCATCTCCTTGTCTGTATGTTCAGGTATTTACTTGGGCAGTTTTACATTATTTTCGTTGATGTTGTATAGTTAAGCAATAAAGAGTAAGGATTGAGAGATGTGAATTCCAATTACTTGGTGTCTTATCGATTAAAAAAAAAATCAGACATAGTAGAGGTAGGTTGATGAGGAACGGTTGTGGATATTAGAGAGATAAGTTTCATGAGGGTGATGTGACCATGAAGATTCAAGAACCAAACTCGAATTTGAATCAGTATAATCAGATTTCCCAATCCAGTTGTTGAGGTGGATAGGGGTTTCTTCATTTTGCTGTATTAATGGAAACCGATGAGGTGGGATTGTGGCAGCTTTTTTGGTGGAATAAGTTTGGGACTTGGGGTTAGTTTGCCTTTATGATTCGTGGGTAGAACAGTATGTTTAGTGTGCTGTTGGGATTCAAGTTGGAATTGGATAGATTGAAAAAAAAATGAATATATCTATTTTTTCATTTGTGTATTATACAACCCTGATTTTTCTTTGGAGAAACTATTGGATCCTTCACACTTCGAGGACGGGGTGTGTTTTATGGTTGGTTAATTTAAGCCCATCAGGGATTCAGGATAAATGTTAGGGGCAGGTTAGTAATCAACTAAAAAGTTTGTTAGTAGGAGCCTGAAGGTGGTTACAATTGGATATGGTGGGTGAGGAGCATGAAAGCAAGCAATCTTCTAGTTGTTTGGGCTTGAGTCTATTCAGGAGAGGTGTATATTCTTAGATTGGGAAGCAAGGCTCCAAGTCAAAATATCTTCAGTATGGTAGGAGGAGACTTAGATAACCTTCTATAATTAGCTAGTCAAAACTTGGTCCCATGGTTTAGGAAGGTTGGTGTATTAATTATAGGAGTGTGGGACTTGGTCTCCCTTGAAAAGTGTGGTCTGGAAACTTAATTTATAGTTTGTAATTAGATAAGTGTGGGAGAACTCTAACTTGTGAAAGCATCCCATTATTCGCACACTCACTCTCTCTTGTGTAAACTAGACGAGGTAGCACACGATAGCAAAGCATGCATCCGTTCCACCCTCAAGTGTCGGACACATTCGAGGTCATGCAGTCACAACAGCTCCTTCCTTAGCCTCTCTGACTAGGGACTAGGAGTCACCTTCCCTTGGTATAGACCAGTCTGAACAACATTACAAGGAATTCATAGGCATCATATCTGGTCGCACATGTACTCTACCCCCGTCCCCGTCTACGATCTCACATGCTAGTAACCAGACCACAAGTCTAGTCTGGTGAAGAATGCAACTAGCATCAATTTATCGAACAAATCAATCTCATTTGGGATGGGATCTTGTTCTTGACAATCACTTTTTCAAGGCGTGTAATCCACGCACATTCACATAGATCCACCCCATGTCCTCTGAGATAGAATTGGGGCTATATGGAGCTTTGGACGGCTAGGTCAATCCAACATCTGTCCAAATGCTGTCGAAGTTCAACCAACTCCCGTGGAGACATAAGATATGGTGCTTTGGATGGGGGCTCGACCCCAAGTGCAAGCTCTATCTTATGGTCAACTGCTTTGAAGGGAGAAAGAGTTCTAGGTAACTCTAGAGGCATTACATCATCATTATCCCCAAGAACACTGGCCACAACGTTGGGCACTTCCTCAAACTTAACTAGATTAATCTCATTCAAGGTGGCAAGGTGGGACTAGGAAACGTTTCTACGTAGAATTTTTAAATGTTTGGACGTTAAATTTCCATGTCCGTATACCTTTGAAGGGTTTGATATTTCAACATATACACTTATATCTTTTTTTCAAAAAAAATTAAAGATTGCGTGCCCAAAAACCTGTCCATGACCTACTTTTTCCGAAATGAACATGTCACCGTGTTCATAACATGTTCAATCTTTGTCCCATGTATGTGTGTATGCTTCTTCTGATGTAAGTTTCTCATACTTGCTTGTATACATTCCAACTTTGAGAAATCCAAGAACAACATTTGATAAAAAATAGTTGTTTCCCATCTAGCATTGTAATTAAGGCTTGCATGAAATTCTTGCTCAACTATCTGCTTTTAGGCACTGCTATTTTTCTGGTCCTTTATTTTTTTTAATAACATTTACGAAAATCTTTTATTTTGCCTGACGTTTCCTTTTGCTGATTGTGTTTGAAGATCGATACTGGAGATGATGAAGAGTTAGAGCACTCTGATTCAGAATGTCATGGTGAAGAGTCTGAGAATTTTGACTTAGCTGCAGTTAGAGAGATGAGGCTTGTACCTTCAAATCCTACCGAATGTATGTCTCTCCTCATTTTTGTTTGCTTGTGAAATGTTATTGGAATGTAGAATAATACCTTTAATTATTTTATTTTATTTTATTTTTGTTATAGTAGAAACTCTGTTTGAGATATTCTGTCAGTGTGCTGAGCTTAATCCTGAACCAACTGGAGGTTAGTTCACTTTCATAATGGACCTCGGTTTCTATTTTCATACAACTAGTTGGGTTTTTTTTTTTTTTTTTGTATGAACTTCCTGCTTCCTTCAGATGAAGCAGAAGAAGAGCACAACTGGATTTTTAGTGCCGATCAGTTGGAACAGATGCCAGGTATGTAGTGAAATAGATATACTTCTTCTACAGAACCACTTGTCAGAGATGATTTAAAATTCATCTTCTGCAATATTTAGGACTTTCGGTAGCAGGAGATGACGAAGAACAGTTCTCCGCTGTTCCACCAAGCTCAATCGGCCACTCAAATGGAGATCATGATCAACTAGCTCACACAGTGCTTCAGGTATGTTCATGAACGCATATCCCATCTTGTAAAGTATTCATTAGCAAACTCAATGAACACATTTTTTATTTTTGTTTTTGGCCTTTTTCTTTCTCTTGGTTTTCTGAGTGCTTTTGTTGCATAATGTTTAGCTTCAAATCAATGATCAGCGTTTTGAGGATGCAGAAGAAATGGAACCTGAAAGCAATGGTAAGCATAGATAGAGCTTGTACCTTAAGAATCAGACAGTCCTGTTGCACAACTAAACCCCTGCTGTATATGCAATTTTTACGATCCACATCAGACAGATTAAATTTTAGGCACTTAGTTTTTCTTTGTAGTTTCTACTGGCCTGCTTAATTGACTTGCTGGTGTTTGGATTTTTAAATCCTCATACTAAAGTGAGTTTGGATTTATGTTGTGTTTGGTTTTTTCATATTTTAAGAGTAGTTTATAACTTGTAAGGGTTGTAAGTGAATTAAGAAAAAGTGGTTCATGTTTAACCTTTTTTTTTTCCTCTCTTTTTAGTACCATTCTAACTTACCTGTCTTTCCTTAATTTGTATCTCTAAGCGTTGTTTCTCTAACATATATTTCCTCGGTACATATTTCTTAAGAAAGATAGTTAAAAATCACATTTAGTACCTAAACTTTCATAGAAGTAACAATTTAGTTTTTGAATTTTCGTTCGTAACAATTTAGTCTCCCTACTTCAAATACCGTAACAATTTAGGCATTCAACTTTAATGTGTAACAATTTACAGGGTTTGGGGTAAGAGGTAGTTGATTATCATAGTTGGATTATAATCGTTTGTGTTTGTGTTATAATAGTATGCGTTTTGTAAACTGTTTTAGTTTGAGAAAGAAATAATAAATATTGTAAATAATAAAAGGAAAACGATGAATGTAAAATAATAAAAATTGTAACAAATATTAAATATTATAGCAAATAAAGATTTTGAAATATTGTTAATTGTAATTAATTGGAAACTACATAAATATTTAGAGGTGTTTGTACATTGACTATTGTTTAGAAAAAGGAATACCAAAGTTTACAATAAACTCACTAATTTCAGTAACTTTTAACAATTGGTCTAAGTTATTCAAAGGGTTAACTTAGATTACTAATCTAGCTCACAAAAATCTTCGAAAAATATGGCTCAATGTCGTTTTACTTTGAAATTTTATAGAAATGCTTTTTTAAATACATGTATAGTGATCGACGTAAACAATGTCTATCAGTGATGGATGACAATGATAAATGTCACATGTATGCATTGATAGACGTGACGTTTGTTATATCTGTAAATATTTTGATTTATTTTGCTATATTTAAAAACAAATATCCGTAAATTGCATGAAATATTACTTATTACATCCCTTCATTGTAGGAACAAACGGATAAAGTTGAGGAATGAACCATTTAATCCATTATCATTCTCAAAATAAAATGAGCAAAATCTCATCATCATTTTCAAAGTATAATTCATTGACCTTTTTTTAAGAAAAAATATTTATTTTGAAATTAATTTTAATGTCAACATAAGAATACTTTAATGATTAAGACATTAATAACAACCTAATGTGGCCTCACAATCATAATAGTATATTGTTTATAAATATAACCCTTAATTTTGCTAATTTATAGAGACCATAGGCCATAGGGTGTTCTTGAAAAATAAAATTGGGTGTGCAAAGAAAAGAAAATTTATGAAAATTTTGCTTTTTTTATTTCCCAATTTTTTTAAAGAATTTGTGTTTCCCACTTTTTAATTCTTGAGTTTCGTTAAATAAAAAAATAAAAATGTACATTTTTTTATCCCTAATTTTTTAAAATGTATCTTTTTAATTTATTTTTTTAAATATTATTTATGATATTTAAAAATTAAAAAAAAATTATTTTCTTAAATTTTAATAGGAAGAGGATAATTTTTAAAAGAAAATTCTATATAACTATTTAAAATAATAACAAAAGAAATCATGGTGGTCACCTACCTAGAAATTAATTTTCTATAAATTTCATTGACACTAGGGTCAGGCGAGTGTTGATAAGATTAGTCGAGGTGCACGTAATACTCACGAATATAAATAATAATAATAATAATAATAACAAAAAAATTACTTTTAAATTTAGAATTAAAAGTTCGAAACCTACCTTTCGAAAAATTTAGAGACTAAAAAATAATTTTGTCCAAAAAACCGTAAGGTCTTCTTTCTATGTGTCCAAAGTGATTGTATCAATTTGTGTACTTTTAGGCCAATAGATCTTTCGGGAAGTCCGTTTGTGTCAAATTTCATAAAACCTAATCTCAGTTCCCTTCCGCCCTCACACTTCACGATCTTTCTCCCTTTCTCGTTGTCGCCGTCGCCGTCGCCGTCGCCGCCGCCCTCAATTTGCCTCACGGTCTCCATTCAGATTCATAGTTCTCAAGGTTAGTTTGAAGCATGGTTTGCAAATATTCTGTAGATTTGTTGAATATTTGTGTGGCCTCATTTTGTAAATCTCAGCAATTTCAGAAAGCTGAAATGGCCATAACAGACAGCATTCTGTTAGGAGTTCTTCCCAATCCACTAACTTACAGTATTTTGGTTCATGGATATTGTCAATTTAGCGACGTGGATGCTGCTTATTCCGTTCTTTATAAAATGAGGGAAGCTGGCATTATTCCAAGTGTGTTTATTTATACTACTTTGTTGGCTGCTGCAACCAAGAAGTCTTCACTAGAACAATGCCTTAATCTGTTTGATGAAATGCTTCAATTAGGTATCACTCCTGATGTATGGAGTTACACCACTTTGATGCACTGTTTCTTCAAAGTAGGACAGCCAGAAGAAGCTAATAGAATTTTTTTGGATATTATACTTAAAGACCACTGTCCCAATCCCGCTACGTTTGATGTGATGATTTACGGCTTTTGCAGTTGTGGATATACAAGTAATGCTATTACGTTGTTTAGGAATATACAGAGCCATGGACTTCTTCCTAGATTGGCTACATATAACATTCTTATTACTGGACTTTGCAAGGCGGCTAGGTTGAATCTCTCTATGAGTATTTTCAACGAGGCTATGAGTGTGTTCAATGAGGCCATCGATTTGGGTTTTGAGCCCGATTCTAGGACGTACACTGCATTGATGAAAAGCTGCTTCAAATTTAGAGAGTATCAACATGGCTTTGAGATATTCTTTGAAATGAAAAACAGAGGACTTGCTTTTAATGGCTTAGGTTACTACACTGCTATTGGTGCTTTACTTCGGTTAGGTAGGGTTGAAGGGGCAAAATTTTTTATGGTAGAGATGATAAAGAATGGAGTGGTATTTGATTTAGTTTTTTATAACACAGTTGTTAATTTGTACTGTAAACAAGGTAAATTGGAGGCTGCACATAGGATGTTGGATAAGATAGAGTCACGAGGACTACAATGCGACGACTACACACATGCTATAATCACTGACGGGTTATGTAATGTTGGTAATTTTGAGGGGGCCCGACGACATTTGAATTATATGTATCCAACAGGTTTTACTAATTCAAACTTGGTAGCCACGAGTTGTCTAATTGATAGGTTATGTAAGGCTGGACAAATTGACCAAGCAATGAAATTGTTTGAATTAATGGAAACAAGGGATTCTGCTACCTACGCCTCTTTGATGCACAATCTTTGCAAGGCAAGGAGATTTCTTTGTGCATCAAAGTTATTGCTTGACTGCTTAAGAAGTGGCATCAGTGTTTTTCAGTCCACACAACGTGCAGTTATTTTCGGTCTTTGCTCTTTCGGATTTATAAGTGAAGCAAGGAAGCTCAAAGCCTTCATTCATTGATCATAAATCCTTTGTTCTTTCGGATTTACAAGTGAAGCAAGGAAGCTCAAAACTTTCATTCATTGATCATAAATAGGGATTTCATTCGGAGGAGGTAGTCGCAGTAAAGAAATGTATATTTACGGTAGAAAGCAGGAGTCCAAACGACATGAAACAAGGTAGATACCGAATATCTCTCTTATACATGAAACAAGCATAGGGAACAAAATTATTGAGTGTCACTTTTCTACGGTTGGTCATTTTTCCCATGTGCCCCTTTTCGTGATTGATCATAGGGATATTCTTTGTAATTTAACATTTTCCCTTTTTGTTTAGCCTCGCACAAAAAAGGGAACTATTTTTTTAAAAAAATAGATTTTTAAATATTCCCGTAGTCTATATGTATACTATATAGATATATATATATATATATATATATATATAAAGTGGCTATATGGAGAATTTTTTCCCTATTTTACCCCTTTGTATGGTTCATTTTGTAGTTTACTCTTTGGTTTTATAGTAATTGTCTTATTAGTTTTTTTGTTTTAATTTATGATTAATTATGGTTTTTTAATAAATAACTACGTATTGAACATTTACACCCCCACACGTTTACGTCCCTCTTGGTTCCACTTGCCATGAATCTTTCTTTTATTCGTTTTTTTGTATATCAATAATCGTTTCCTATATTTTCGGACACCATTAATTGTGAAGATTTTTTTTTGAAAATGCACTAATTGTGAATTTAAAAGTCATTGATTTTCCAAAAAACAAACAAAAACCTTCTACACCAAAATGCATATTTAGGATTGCTATAATTAAAGATTTCAATAGGAGGAGAAAGAAATGTTTATTTACTATGGGAAGCAGAAGGAGTCCAAACGACATGAAACAAGGTAAATACCGAATCTCTCTCTTATACATTGTTACCATTTCATTAAGTGCGATAATTTTTTCTGTGATGTTTACATTTCTCAATCACATGAGCATCAGACATGTCTCATCCAATGTGACAATCTTATTATAACATATAGATTTCAAGGTATTTCTCTCTAATCTTTTAGATTGATTGAATAACAAATTCAGATGGTTTATAAATTCCGGTTCCCTTAATTTTACAAGTTTAGTTCTGGCCCACGTTCACCACAAATTGACTTAAGAGAAGTTTGTATAAATATTGGTTAAAGAAAAGGAAATGTTCAACAAGTAGGCCATGGTAGGATAGTGTTATTCAATTGCACCTTTCCATTTTGCCATCATAGAAAAGGTAAATGTTTTAGGAATAACTATTCGTGTTCTTCTTCATATGATTACAATTCATAATTTCCTCTACATTAACATCTTCTTCTTCTTCCTGTTCTATAATGATCATGGAGTAAGGCTTCAACCACAGACTTGCAACAGTACCAGAGGCAAAACGGGAATCCAGGCTCCCACGAATATTCCTTATTTTTAGAATACATAATTGTTATGGCCTATGGGTGAAAATTTGTACTAAGCTCTAAGCTCATACTCTTGGAAGAAGGGTTGACATAAACTTTACTAATTTGATTGGGACCAACTCAAGTGATATAAAAGGGCTTTGACAGCCCACTGCATGATGATGCAATAGATTCTCAAAGTATCAATTGACGAAATTGTCTGCTGCAAAATAGGATTTGTATATAAGTAAAACAATACATACACTCAAGGTATGTCCAAATTACTCCTAGTTTTCTATTTTTTAAGTTTTCGACAAAATTTGTTTGCTACTGACTTCAACATTGCAATGTAGGTGGCTTACTACTTTAATGAGCGTGCAAGATTCATTTCTTTTGGAGAGCCATTATTTAATTTTTCCCATTGATACACATTTATCGTGGATACCAAATTTCAACATCAAGTATTGTAATTGATATTGTATTTGAGAATTAATCATTAATTTATGGATATTCAAAATATGGATGGGATAAAATGGGCAACAAAGTAAAGAGTTGGATCACATTGAAGAAATAAAGACAAATATTGCAGTTTCCACCGCAACCAAGAACATGACACAATAGACCATTTCAATCGAAACGAGTTAATTGAAACATTGATCTTGAAAGAATTACGAAAGGGATTACGTTAGAAGAATAGCAAACAAGTACGTGGTTGATATGATAACTCTTCACCCCTATGTGAGATTGGAATAATCTTCGACGCTCCAGCTCAAGAGAGAGTCGAGAAAGAAGAAGAATGTGGAAAAGAAAATCTCAGATAATGAGATGAAACCATATCAAAAACCCACTTGTAACAGTTCAAACTCAGCCAATGACAGTCCAATTGTATTAATTTGTGGAATGTTTGTCACAAAATAATTAGTTTCTACATAAGCAAAAGAGTTCATATGTCCAAAATACTTGTTCTCTACAATTTAAGAGTGTCGATAGGCTAGCACCTCAACAATGCAAAGAATTCCTTTCTTTTGTAAGGTCATTGTTTGGTTTTTTTCCTATTTATTACAAATTCATTGTTGATATATAATTTCAACATCAACAAATTTGAATGAAATAAATAATTAGAACCACAAATTTATTTTTGAAAAAAAAAAAGTACTTTTGAGTATTTATTTAGCTTTGTTGGGTATCTTTTGGGATAGAAAAAGAAAAGAGGACCCAAACAAAAAGTTGGGCTTATAAAGGTTCACAATTTTCATTTTTTTTTATTAAAAAAAAATCCATAAACTATTGGATTGGAACACCCAAAAACACATGCAACCAATGTAGGGTCCATAAGGCTTTGTCAAAAGTATATTAAAGAGTGTTTGTCCCTAAACTTTTTTTTAATATATATATATATATATATATTTTATTATTGTTTATAATTCTTATGATTAACACTTCATTGTGTGTTAGATCTCTAATTATAATTAATAAAAAGTAGATTAAATATTAAAAAGATTAGTATAGCATTAGCCTAAGGAGCTCAAACATGAAATTAAAGATCCAAGAATATCTAATCTACTCACATTAGGTAACTATGGTTTGTTAGTAAAAGAAAGTTCGTCCTTCTTGGCCATTATTTGAATGAAACAAGTAATCGGGAATGTCACGTGAAATCAAGTGTCGATGAAGAATAGTCAAAACGCAACAACTTCAAGCCCTCTAGTTAGCGTTCAAAAACTTTCTTACACCATAGATAAAACCACAAAGACTAAAGTAAGCATGAAATGATGAGGCTTTCTAGAGATAAAATAGGACCTAAAAAATTTCAATTTTACAAACTTTTTTAATACCAGAAATGTCCCTTTTACATACCTCTTTTCTTTTTACTTTCCTTTTGGGTGGATGCCATGGGTTGGCATTTTCAAAGTTACTTTTTGTGTGGGTTACTGCACTTTTCCATGTCAACAGATGCCCTTCAATCTTCATCTTCATATGGAATTTTATTAGTTTAACACAACTCACTCCTTTCCTACAAGATAATCTATTAAAATTATCACTAAATTATAATCTCAATTGGATTTTGTTTAGTCTTTTGGATCACCTTTTTATATGACTCGTTGTTCTAAATCATCACTCATCCGTCTAGTAAGTATCACATCAATATTTTAATAAGGGATAATTGTAGCAAAATTTATATCTAACTCTCAAAGTCTATCCGTGATAGATCATATCGCTTATTAGAGTATATTAACACTAGAGTCTACCACATTAGTAAAAATTTATCGACGATAAAATCTATCATTGGTAGATTTTGTCATATTTGCAGTTTTCTTAAAAATATTACTCGCAGCCTTTAATAATGGTGTCAAATAACATAACCGAGTATAATATTTTAACAAACATGGTAGACTATCGAAATTCTTAGATAATATCTATAATTTAACCCCAATAACATATATAAAGTTGGTTTGTTACTAGAGACAAAGAAGTGATTGAATTATGGATTCACTTATAATATTTGTTTAGTTTAATGAAAAGGGTTTAGTAAATAAAATAAAATTAGAATAATAACAATAAAGGATATTGACAAATAGAAAAAGACAAGAAGAAGAAGAAGAGGAGGAGGCTACATGTGAAGAGGAAGTTCCAATTCCATAAAGATTTGTTTTTTAGACTTTTTGGGTTTTTTTTTTTTTTTTTTTTTTTCATGGGATTTTGGAAAAGTTTAACTGAAAAAAATAATAAAAAAGGCATTTTGTAATGATAATAAAATAGAACAAATTAAACTTTTTAAAAAGGTTGTTTGAGTCAGAAATGAGTTGGCCAATAAATTTGATTGCCCATTGGGAGAGAGTGTGTTTTGGACTTTGGAGAAACACATGCATCCCTATCCCATGCCCTAAAAAGTACCATTCCCTTTTAAATAGGGTTTTCATCCGTCTCTAAACTTTCAGAGTTATGCGTTTTGAACTTTAAGGTGTCTGATAGATCATTCGAGTACATATTTTGTGTTAGATTCGTCTCAGACTTTAGATAATGTGATATGAATAGTTCAACGTCAAGTTATTAATTTAATTTAATTTAATAGTTTTGATGTAATTTTAGTATTTTCTGATTTTATAATTTTTATTGTATTTAAGTAGGGGTAATTGTGTCATTTTACTATGATGCGTTAGGATTTTTATTGGAAAGACTATTTAAAGTCTTGGTTTTAGGTTGTTTGGAACTTAAGTTTTACGTTATTCAAATTTAGTCATTGTGCTTCTTTCAAGTTTAATTAATTTAGCCAGGAAGACTTTGTGATTTTGCAATTCATGTGTTGAGTTGAATCATAAGAACATTCACGTGGGATGAATCATATTCTATTTGTGAATTGTTCGAATCTTAGGACAAAAAACTCATTCTTGTTTCAAAATATTTGATCTTAAGGCAATCCATGTCTAACATAATTCTTAGAGTAAACATGTAAACGTGTCAATAATAAGAATAAAAGAAAAAAAAATCCCAATTCTCAGTGATTAAAATATCAAATTTGAAAATTCATGAACATAAATACAACGGAAATTAAGCCTTTTAGATTAAAAGTGTAATATTTTATTTAAGAAAACTCGTAGACTTATGTGTCCAAATTAACTCATAACAATATGGTAATTATGTTTTAATCTTTGAGCTATTTTTTATTTGTTGATTAAAAAAAATAAAAACAGTGAATTTATACAAACAATATCATAAAAATTTTGAATAAATTTTAGGTCAATCATCATCATGTTCATTTTAAAATTCTTCAATTAAAATAAAAAAAAATAAAAAGATTATAAAGTGAAGTGACAATAATCTAAAGTTTATATAGATTCAATGTGGAATATTCCAAAAAGAAAAAGTAAGAGCATAAAAAATGAAATCTTTAATTATGTTAAAGTTTTTAAAAATTTTAATATAATATCTTTAAAAATTATTTTAGAAAGTATTTTAGATTAAACAAAGTAATTTTCAATTTGAAGTATACAGACTTTTAAAAATATTTATCTTATAAAAAAATTGATATTAAATTATAATTCTTAAAATATTATGTCTACCTTATAGCTAAATCTAAACAATTCAATATTAATTTTACCAAACACCATAATATGTTTTAATTAATATGCTTTTATGTTATTTGATACTAATTGATTAACATAAATTGATGGTTAATCGAAATACTTATTAACTTAAAGTATAGCAATCACTGATTAACCTCTATAGAGTATAAATACGATGGTTAGATTTGAACCATGAACCTCTAGGTCTTTGGTGTACATCGGTGTTAATTGAGCTAAACTCTTGTTGACAATTAACCTATATATTTGTTAGTGATAATCAATGAATTACACAATCTCATTTTTCTATACTTTGAATTATTTGATTAAATTACAAATTAGTCTCTAAACTTTTAAGTTGGTGTAAAATAAGTTATTGAGACAACATTAATCAAATTTCAGAAAAAAAAAATGTTGGAGTTAAAACTTGAGAGTCCTGGTAAAAATATATAACAATAAATTTGTACATAAATTTGTTATCTAGCACTACAAACATCCAAGTACTAGATCTAAGGGCAGTGCACCCTGGTGGGGTTTGGGAGGCATCATTCTCGAAATCTATTCAGAATTTGTATTCAACATATTTAATTATTCATAGTTATTTACGATTATGACTCTAGAATTCAGAGAGATGCATTATATAAGTTTTCATATCCTACCAGGATCAATCTATAATTTTCTGAAACATTTTCTCTTAATACTATTGTTCTTCCTTCGCGGACGTACTAACACATCGTCAGTGAACCACGTAAATCTACGTATCGATTCTCTCATACTTTACATTTCTATATTCTTTGTTTGACGATTTCGTAACACAATCAAGTGTGTGTTGGAAAAAAGGTATGTGGTCCTGTAATTCCATGGGTTTCCCTATGAAAAGAGGGAGAAAGAGAAATGATATTGTGTTTCCAAAGAAAAGGCATGAATTTAACAAACAATGCTCTATTTTATTATTTGCAATATCAATAAAAATACATTAACCAATTTGATTCCACATTTGTCTCATTTATCATTACTTCACAAAATGCCACCATCCATAACAAATCCTTCATTCATCACAAATTTTATTTTATTTTTCTACAATATTCATTTTTGTTAATTTCCATCATAATTTTGATTCTTTTCTGTATTTGATTTGCATTATTGAGTCACATGTCTTATAATTTTCTATTATCCTTTTTCGAAAGATGTAGTTACAATTATAGTTACATCGTCAATCTTTTCGTGGTAAAAATTGAATTTTGAAAATTTATAGGATCCAAATGATAAAAATTAACATTCAAACATGTATGTGTGTTGCAGCTTGTACAATTATTTAAGTTTGAGAGGTCCAATTTTTAAAGGATGAATTTAACTTTTTTTTTACGAGAATTACTTGAAATTTTTAATTAAATTTTAAATATTTAAAAAAATAACATAAATAAAAACTAGACAACAAAAACAAAATGTAAAAAAAAAAAGAGTAAATTAATTTTATTATAAATTTAATTTTCAAAAGCTAAAAAGTAGAAAATGAAATGCTCATAAAACGAAAACCACTTTAAATTTATAAGTAAAATTGAAAGCACTGGCAAATTTTAGGTACTAAATTTTCTTTTCTTTTTTTTTTTTTGAAATTTTTACTTTTTTAAATATTTAGGATTTAGGGTTGAAATATATATATATATATATATATATAGGACAATTACTTATTTTAACAAACATTGGAGGAAGGGGCAGAAGGGTGGCTGGAGGAATAAATTTCACAATAATTTCCACATAACTACTCTGACTTGGAAAATAAATATAAATTAATACCAAATCCAAATTTTTATTTTTCATTTTTTATTATTTTTTTCTAAATTAATAAAATAAACAAATAACATTTTTAGTCCCTTAATTTTATCTATTTGTTTATTTAGTGATAGAAAGAGTAAAGTTACTTTATATATCACATTACAATTAAAAATAATAATAGAATTTTAATTTTATTTAAAAAATTTAGAGACTAAATTAAAAAAAAAAAGTCATATTTCAAAAAAAAAAAAAAAAAGAAAAAAGATCATGCGAATAAGGTGTAAGTGAAGAACGACAAAAGGCTGCAGAGTGGGAGTGTCAGTTACTGACACTTTTGTATTTATTTCTATTTCTTTACAATTACTTTTATTTCCATTTTTCTTTATCTTCCCCATATTTACAACTGTTTCCCACTCCCCCACTCCATTTTTAAATCTCTCTCTAAATTAAACTTATTTATTTATTTATTTTATTTTTATTTCTATTTCCCCTTTTTCAAATTCTTTCTCCTCTTCTCCATTCGTCCACGTGGCTACCCCTTTCTTCTTACCCTGGGGTTGCAACGCTGCACAACTCTTTTTTGCCTCGATTTGAATTTTGAAATTGGGTCCGCCGTCGTATCTCAAGGCGGGTTGTGTGTACAGACAACTAATGGTCCGCCACGTGGAACATATACTGGGTGATCAATGCTTGCTCACCCCTACAGAGGTTGTTTAATCTGGGCCGTTCAGAGGTTGTTCGGGAAATGTAAGCATCGCATCGGATCGGATGGTCCCAGTTGCACCAAACCAAGGATTTTTTGACGAACGGGATTTGTTCTTTACATTTTTTACTTTTTTATTATTATTATTATTATTATTAATGAGCAGTGATTCGGTGCTTTGCTTTTATGTTTTTTTTTTTGTGTGCTCGATACGTCTCTTGTGTTTCGCCTAACTGGTGTAATTCAATCAACGGTAACAAATTTGAATCCCTATTTTTTAAAAGTGGAGGTTTTGACTTTTTTTTTTAATTTTAAAAAATAAGATTACAGATATTAACAAAATATATATATTAAAAGTTATATTATATCATTTATACATATTGCCATATTGGCAAGAACTACCGGTGTCTATCGATATAAAAATTTTACTATATTTTATAAATAATTTGATTTGTTCTTCAATATTTGAAAATGTCCCAAAAAAATAATACATATTTTAGACTCACTTTCATTTTAATGTTTCTCTAAAATAATAGAAAAATATAATTAAAGTTTTTATGAATTATTTTCAAATATAGCAAAATGAATTAAAATATCACTAATAGATGTGGTTAGACACTGGTTTACTACTATCATTATCATTGATAAATGCTAATAGACATTGATATCACTAATAGACTATTACATTTTTCTATATTTGTATAATTTTTATCCGTTTTCTCATTTTGAAAAAATTCTCAATATTTTTTTTGTACATTTATTTTAAAATTGCAATTTTTTAGAAAACCGTATCAATTGTTTTTTTATAAAAAAAAATTGTTTTCAAAATTTAGAAAATGCAAAAGTGTTTTAAAATTTTGAATTTAGATTAGAAACAATTGTGATTATAGATTTGTTAAAAATAGTAATTTGTTTATAATTGTTTTCTATAAGATTCTCACAATTTTGAATCACAAGTTAAAGAGAACCTTAATAATGGAGTTAGTCATATTTTAGTTGTGATGATTTGAATCTCCTAATATCTCATTAATGTATTTACTAATTTTTAATTATCCAATTGATTTTTATATTATTTTTCTCATTTAAAATAATATAATATAAATATGGAAGAGTGTTTTTTTTTTTTTTTATGTTTGAATTAAATTGACTAATAAAACAAACACACACATGAAAATATGGAAGATTGTCTTGGGAAAAAAAAACCATTGATTTTCATTTATTGTTTATTTTTAAAATTTAGAATTATAAATTTTCGTAGTTATTGTATTTTATCTTGGTTCTTATACTCTAGTCATATGTTATTTTATATAATATATATAAAAAACCAAAATGATATTAATATCAGTAGCTAGTCAAATGGTAAGATCATCGTCCAACCCATATGAACTTAGGTTCAAGTTTAACTCCTTACAGTTTTTTACAGGTTGTTTTTTTATTATAAAGTTTCGGTCAACAAAATTATGAATCTGTCATTTCAAATTTTCCATTTTTTTCAAAATATTTATGTGGTTACATTTTAAAACACGGTACTATTATTAATAAGGTGTTGATTCGTGACATTGTTCCTTTGTCTTTACTAGAAGGGAACCTTATACTAAATATGTCTTCATCCATTTACCTCATTGGTACATATTTATTTGAACAAATATTTAAGGCCACTTGTACTATGCTTTAGATGTTGGGTTTTAAATACATTAAAGTTTTTATTCAATCTAAAATAATTTTATATGAAATTTCTTTAAAAATTACTTTAGAATACATTTTATTTTTACCATAAAGTTATAATCTTTCAATACGTCTCACAATTTTTACTCTTTTGATGAACTTCTTGGAAGAATGGTAACTGAAATTATTTACATTTTTTCCCTTAATTTATCAATGTAGATTTTATTTAATGAATTTTTTAATTAGGAGATGAATTGACGAAAATTAAATTAAAAAATACCATTTAAATTTTAACAAAATTAGTATTTAACAGTATTTTATTACAAATTGGGTGAAAGTAAAAGAGTAAAATATATTATTATTTTTCATAGAAATATGGATTTAAAATGCAGCTTTAATACTTTTCGAAGTCTTAAATTTTAGTTTACAAAATATTCTTTTTGAAATATGGACCAACATCTTTTGTTTTTATTTTTATTTCTATTTTCTCAAAAAAAAAAAAAAAAATCTCCCAACGGAATTATGACAATTATTGACATTTGTCTATTCAAAAAATTGTATAATTCTCTTTTTTCCCAACGCTTTTTAGATTTTATATTCTTAAAAATTCCACAAAAAAAAAAAAAAAAACAATAATTTTGAACTTTATTTTTTTAAAAAATATTTTGGGAACATATCCAAATTCACCTTGAATTTAAGGAGTTATATCCTATATTTTCATTTCATCAAATTATGTATTTAATATAAATAATTATATCAACCCAAACTTTTTTAATAAACAATCCTTATTAGATTTAATAAGTATAAAAATCCTTATCTAAAATAAATATTACAATAATTACTATAGAATTCAATTTAATCTAACTTTAAAGTTTAAAATAATATTTTGATGTAATATCCACGATGGATTGTATGTTTATAGAAATTTTGTATTTAAAATATATTTTTTAAAGTAATCTATAAACTTTGATTATTTTCCAAAATATTAAAGTGTTTGGCTGAATAGTAATTTAATTTAACTGATTAATTTGTTTGTAATAAATTTTAATATCCCCACCAAAACACATTAAAATCTTTATCTCAATGCTAATCATGAAGATATAGATTTTTGTCTTTTGACTTCTATAGAAAGTAATGCTCATAATTATTTTTCTTTAAAACATAGATCTATGATCCTAATTAGCATTATCTCATACATTAATTTAATAAATCACATGTTCTTACTCCATTATTCATAACTTTCTTTCTATCAAAATTTTAAAATAAAATGTAAATGCATTAACTAGTTGAGTTATGCTCGTATTAGGATTGGTTGATTAATGAATCGTAAAATGTAGTTATGTGCTTTAGCCTACTTCAAACACTTTAGTGTGACGACCTATATGTAAATATTACATAAACACACGTATTCAATATTAGAGTGTTATTTGCAATGTTTTCAATTAAACACCAAGGTAAATTGTATAGACATCACGAGTTTAATTATTATATAGTTTAGATAAAGTTAGAATTTAAATCCTGTATGTCATACATAATCTCTATAATTTGATAACATCTTCATAAATAGTTCAAACAATAATATTTTGGAGGGTTTTATTAAATCGTAAAGATAAATTCATAATTATAAATTTTAGGGACTAAATTCTAACGTTTTCAGTTTTACCTAAACTTAACTTCTAAGTTACCTAAATCACAAGATTACCATCATAAAATGAACACTCATATCTTTGTCTAATATTTAGACAACATTATGATTTGGAGTTTATAATTATGAATAGAAGAAGACACTTGATGGTTGATCGTTCTTTATTTGTCCAAAAAAAAAAAAAGATGAAAAATATTAATAATGAGCAAACCATAATCACATCAATCATGATCATTGAATAACATGATGTGAATCGTTGAAAGTCAATATTATAGAACGAGTAGAAGTAATGTATAATTATCCCTCGTAGGTTTGACATTGACCGTAAAATTCTATCGTTATAACCGTCTTTCAAAATAGACATAGTTGTGATTAACATATTTATTTATTTTTTGGTTTTGTGGTAAGAACAATCAATATGTTTTCCAAATGCTTTGTAATTAACTTTTTTGTGTTGGATCTTGGACTTATCTATGAGAGTTTGTCCTTTTCATCCCTATGTTTTGTTATGTAACCAACATGTTATAAGGAAAAAAAAAACTCTTAAAATAAAAATAAATTAGTTTTTTTGAATTACAAATTAACTTTTGTCCATGGAATTAAATTATATCGTGAGAAAATTTGAATCACAGACTTCTTGGTTTACATACATAGAGACCAATTAAGTTGAGCTCTTGCTGGCAAGTTTGCTCTACAAAATTATTTCATACATACGTGTCTCTCTCTCTTTATATATATGTTGCATGACAATTGTAGAGTGAGAGATTAAACCTATGACTTTTAAGAACAAAAATTATGTCGGTAACACTGAGCCAAACTCATTTTGGCATATATTTGACATTTACAACGCACATTGTTTATTTCTAAAAATTAACGATATTTTAAATTTATCTTTTTATTTTTTTAGTTCAACAAATGGTGGGCGTTTTTTTTTTTTCACTTTTGACAATAAAAAAAGGTATTAGTTCATTAACCATCACTGCATTTTAATTTTAGCAAAACCTATATTGTTTACGAGCTTCAACAATTCAAAACATAAACTCTCGTTTAAATAATAGAATTTGGAATCCAATATCTCAATTGAGTTAAATCAATATTTTTTTACTTATAAAGTCAACGCAAACACGGTTCAATCGTTAAAACCTCTAATTATTATTTTTTTTTATAAAATTCAAATATGGCAAAGTAAAAAACAACAAGAAAATGACATACCCTTATAAAAAAAAAAGGAAAAAAATATCATAGGTCACATAGGTGGCTCACAAATTTACATCACAATAAATAAATGAATAAATAAATAAATAAATAAATAAAAAGTTGTGCAAATTCAACAATTTTATGTCCAATAAAAATATTATCATCATCCCCCATCAGAGAAACAGGCTTTAATCCCCCAAGAATCTACCCCTTTTCAGCCCCATTTCCCCCCCATTTCTCCAACTTAATGAAAACCCCATTCTTCTTCTTCTTCTTCATTCCTCTGTAACTCCATATCTAGAACACTAAAAAACACCCCACTTTCATCAATGGCGGCCCCCATTTTCTTCTTTCTCATTTCCTTTCTTATTTTCATCTCAAACCCACTTGGGATTCTTGGCAATGAAGAGCTTAAAGCTCTTTTGGACTTGAAGGCAGCTTTGGACCCTGATAATCAGTATCTAGCTTCATGGAGTGCTAATGGGTATCCCTGTTCTTCTTTTGAAGGGATTGGGTGTAATGAGAAGGGACAAGTGACTAACATGTCATTGCAGGGGAAAGGGCTTAGTGGGAAGCTTTCCCCTGCCATTGCTGGCCTTAAGCATTTGACTGGCCTTTACTTGCATTACAACTCGTTGTTTGGGGACATTCCTAAAGAGATTGCTAACTTAACTCTGCTTTCTGATTTGTATTTGAATGTTAATAATTTTTCTGGGGAGATTCCTTCTGAGATTGGAAACATGGAGAGCTTGCAAGGTTTGCTTTGCTTTAGCTTCAGCTTTTGATTTTGAAATAGAGACTTTTGTTTCTCATGTGGGTTTTTTTTGGGGGGCTGCTGTTTTGTTTAATAAAGTTCTTATGAAGAATTGAAATGGAGATTCACAGCTTTTACTTTTACATGCATGAGTTGTGGGTGCCATTGGAAGTTCAGGGGGATGATTCTTTTTCTTGTTTCCCCTGTTCTTTTTTGCATATGGGTCATGGTATTAACTTCAGATTTTTTTTTTCTGTTGAAAAAGTGTTTGTTTTTCTTTGATCTAGAGTGTTATAGTCCTTTTGAACTCGAGAGGGTTTTGAGGTTTCTTGAATCTAATGGGAAGCTTGTGATTCTTTGATTTGGGTTTTACTCTGTTTTTCTCATGTACGAGTTGTTTTGTTCTTCATTTTCAGTTTTGCAGCTTTGTTATAATCAGCTCAGTGGAAGCATACCAACACAGCTTTCATCTTTGAAGAAGCTCACTGTTATTGCTCTCCAATCTAATCAGTTAACTGGTGCAATCCCTGCAAGCTTGGGACGTTTGGACTCGTTAGTGAGAGTAGACTTGAGCTCCAATCATCTCTTTGGTTCAGTTCCTTCAAGACTCGCCGATGCGCCGTCGCTTGAAGTTCTGGATGTTCGAAACAATACCCTCTCTGGCAATGTACCTCCTGGTACCAATTGAATTTTAAACCATTTAATCATGAAGATGTACTTCTTGTTTTTTGTGTTTTGTTCATTTTTTTCTTCTACATGAAGCTAACTAGAACATTGTTTTGCTTTTGTGCTTGATCTGATGAAGCTTTGAAGAGACTAAATGAAGGATTCTTGTATGAGAACAACTTGGGATTGTGTGGAGTTGGGTTTCCTTCCTTGAAAGACTGTGCTGGTTCAAGTCATGTTAATCAAAACCAACCTGAACCCTTCGCTGGATCAGCTGGCACGATGCCTACTCGAGACATTCCCGAAACTGCAAATGTTCAGTTGCCTTGCAATCATACTCGCTGCCCAAGTTCGTCCAAATCTCGAAGTGCTTCAATCGTTGGTGTAGTTGTTGTAACTATTGCACTTTCAGCTATTGGGATCTTAACGTTCACACAATACCGTCGTCGAAAACAGAAGCTTGGATCGTCCTTCGACATCTGCGATCACCGTCTCAGCACGGATCAAGCCAAAGCAACATACAGGAAGAATGGATCTCCTCTTGTCAGCCTCGAGTATGCCAACGGATGGGATCCGTTGGCTGACGGTCAAGGCTTGAGCATTTTCGCACAAGAAGTTTTTCAAAGTTTCAGGTTCAATTTAGAAGAGGTGGAGACAGCTACACAATATTTCTCAGAGGTGAACTTATTAGGGAAGAGCAACTTCTCTGCTACATATAAAGGGATTTTGAGAGATGGGTCAGTTGTTGCTGTTAAAAGCATTTGTAAAACTAGCTGCAAGTCAGAGGAAGCTGAGTTTTTGAAAGGATTGAACCTTTTAACTTCATTGAGGCATGAAAACTTGGTGAGACTTAGAGGATTCTGCTGCTCAAGAGGCAGAGGAGAATGTTTTCTGATCTATGATTTTGTTCCAAATGGGAACTTGTTGAGATACCTTGATGTCAAGGATGGTGATGGCCAGGTTCTTGAATGGTCTACTAGAGTCTCCATCATAAGGGGCATTGCCAAAGGTTTGCTCTCTTATTCGAAACTCTATTTATCTTTATATCGAGGAACTCGTTTGGATGTGTTTTTGGTTTAAGAATGTTTGATCTTGTTTTATATTACTATTTGAAACCAAGCTGAATGTGTTGTTCTACAACCAGGTGTGGCATATCTGCACAAGAATGAAGCAAACAAGCCTGCACTTGTACACCAAAACATCTCAGCCGAGAAGGTCCTTATCGACCAGCGATTCAATCCGTTACTCTCAGATTCTGGCTTACAGAAGCTTCTTACAAACGACATTGTCTTCTCCGAACTCAAAGCCAGTGCAGCTCGAGGCTACCTAGCTCCCGAGTACACAACAACCGGTCGGTTCACAGAAAAAAGCGACGTTTATGCATTTGGTGTGCTGCTGTTTCAAATCCTCTCAGGGACTAGAAAGATCACCAGCTCATTGCGTGGTGCTGCCGAAGCATGCCGCTACACAGAGCTCCTTGACTCGAAACTCCACGGTCGATACTTCGAATACGAAGCAGCCAAGCTCTGCAGAATTGCGTTGCTTTGCACGCACGAATCACAGAGCGAGAGGCCGTCGATGGAAGCTATAGTTCAGGAGCTTGTAACTTGCAGCAGCTGTCTATGACGATGATATGATACAAAGGAAACAGAAGGTTGTAGTAATTTTGAAGCTGTGAATGAATGGCTGCCTAACTTGCTCTCATTGATGTCTCTAACTCTTTTTCCTTCTTATTTAGTGAATAGTATGTGTATGAACTATTTGAAATGTCCTTTTCCCAAGGACTAAACTTTGGCTGTCACACTTGCTGCTGCTGCTGCCTGTTTTAATTGCTAACATTTTTTTTTTGACTAAGACAGTGAGGAACTGTCCCCTAATTTTTAGAATCTTGTGAAAGTTGTTCTTATGCCCTTGTCAAAGGAAACAAGGGGGTTTAACATATTTTACTATTTGCCCTTTTTTTTTCTTCCCTTTATTGTTTTCTTTTGGGGTTTTAAATTACTTCCTGGATAGATTCAAGCTTAAAATTTGAATTCAAATCAATGTTATTGTTTCAAATTTTCGAGTTGGTTTGATTGACCATCCAAATGACCTGAATATAGGGGTCTCCAACCCCCACCCCTTTGGTTAACTTAAATACTTAAATTTGGGTTCTAACATATACTAATAATTAAAATTTCATAAAACTTACATGTTAAACATCAAAATCTAAGTTGTACGTATGTAATATTAGAAATTATGTAACCCAGAACCAACCTAACATGAAAATGACAAAAAATTCAACTCAACCCAATCCTTAAAATTTGGATAATTTGAACATCACTATATTTTCAAATTAATTGCATCATCTCGTGGGGTCGTTTTCGATAATTTTAGCTTAGTTTTGTTATTCTCTTAGACTATATTGTTTGAAAAGGTTGGTAGGATTCTTTTGAATTGCCTAATTGGTTGTTTGTTACTTTGTTTGGTTTATGATATTTATTTTTATTAAAAGAATTAATTGTTAAACTTTTAAAAAAAAAAGTCATTTTTGGAACCACAAACAAATCTTTTTGGGGTATTTTTATTATTTTATTTTATTTTTGAGAAAATAAACCTAAAATAAGTAATTGAATTACTCCTTTTTCTTCTCATAGTAAGTTGACCATTTCTTTACACATATAAGTTGTAAAGTTCTATTTAAAATTTTCTTTCTTTTGGAAACTTTCAATTTCGAACACATAACAATGTATAAATTTAAAAAATTGGAACCATATACTATTTTTTTTATTAGAAAAAAATGTCAAAAATGTCAAAAATAACAAAATATTTATCTTTCATAAAAAAATCAAGTATAATTAATTTTTGTAAAAAAATATGGATAAAAATTAGCGTGGCTGCTGGGATTCGAGCCGAGGTCTCAATATTACAGCCGCTTGATGATTAAAATTAAATTTTTGTAGAAATTTATTTGATTTTAGTCTCAATACTTTCAATAAATAAAAATAATAATTCTCACTAATACTCTATTGTCAATTTTTCTTTTTTAAAAATTATGCTACCTATTAGCTTTCTTACTATAAATTTTGAAAATATATCGTATCCTCTTGCACAAAAATTATCATTATTATTTAACTAATTTTAGTAAAAGTTAATTTACGGGACTAAATTTGATACATACTAAAAGTACTGCGCTAAAACTGAACAAATTTCAAAGTTTGGACTAAACAATATTTTTTTAGGGCTATAATACCACTTTGGTCCCTAAACTTTGATGTTTGTTCGTTTTTAGTTTCTATGCTTTTAATTATCAAATTTTAGTCTTTATACTCTCAATAAATCTTAAATTTATTTTTCAATACTCGTTTAGCTATTGCATTGTTACTATACATTTGAAAATATATTCACATATTGTATTTTTTTGCACAAAATTTATAGTTATTATTTAATCAATTTTGATAAAAATTAACTTTTAAAGACTAAATTTAAGATTTATTAAAATTATAGATATTAAAATTATAAAAACTAAAAGAATATTTTTAAAAGTGTTATATCAAAATGGACCAAAATATTTAAAATGGTTTTCTTTTTCAACCATAATTATCTAATAAATCAACAATATTAATATATTTTGACTTGATCAAAGTCAAAAACAAAAAAAAAAAAATCTAAAAATAAAATAAAATCCTTTCGTCACATCATAATTCCATATTTACCAAAACTTTGTCGTTCCTTTACATTCTCACAATCACAACCGCTAATTCTCCAAACCCTCAATTCTCTGCCAAATCATCGGCCAACAATGGAAGCTCACCCGCCATATCCTACACCTTACAAACCTCAATCGCCTAAGTCGGTCCTCTCAACTCTCTTTTTATACGGTAAAAAGCTTACCGTGGACCGAGCACTACAATATTTCAGAGAGAGATGGGGAATGCCAATTGTTTGTTCTGTGCATGTGTTCAACAATCCAATGTAGGAGTTGTGGAGAAATGGGGTCGGTTCCTGATGTTGGCTCAACCTGGTTTCCGTCTCCTTAATCCCTTGGCCGGCGAATGCCTCGCCGGAATTCTCTCCACCAGGATCCGATCGCTTGATGTTCGTGTCGAGACAAAGACCAAGGTTTAGATTATTCCTCTATGAGTATCTGTTTTCCTTTTTTTTTTTTTTAATGATTTTGTTTGTGATCAGCTGATTTTGGAGGTTTTTGATAGTTCTTGGAAACTGTGTGAGTTGTAGTTCTGTATATGTATGAGTTTATAACCGCCTCTCTGTTCTAGCTTGTTATTGAATTCCAATTTGTTTTAGTGGTTAGTGATCTTGTTGAAATCTGATTTGAGTTTGGAAGTTCACGAGTTATGAAATAGTGCAATTTTATTGATGGTTGGAAGATTTAACAGATTGGAGGATGAGGAGATAACTAGTTGTGATTAATATGTAGTGATTGGAACAATGATTTGGGGAGATTGGAACAATGATCATGGGATAAAGAACTACATGTGGAATTGAATTTATACAGTTTTTTTTTTTAATTGATAGTATTTGAGGATTCAAATACAAGAAGTCAATAACATTGACAAATCTATCTGTTTTTTCATTTACATCTAAGACAATCTAATATTAGGATCAATTTTTAATTCTACAACTCTGCCGAATGTTGGTAAGAACCATCTTAATTTATGCAGGACAATGTGTTTGTGCAATTGCTTTGCTCGATACAGTATCGGGTTGTTAAAGAAAATGCGGATGATGCATTTTACGAACTGCAAAACCCCGAAGAACAGATACAAGCTTATGTCTTCGATGGTAGGTGTCTGAATTCACGTGCAATACTTTTTTCTGATGGCGATGGGTAATGCTCTTCTTGACTGATTGTCTTATTGTTAGTTCAGTGGTTCGAGCTCTTGTTCCAAGAATGAATTTGGATGAACTCTTTGAACAGAAGGGTGATGTTGCCAAGGCTGTATTGGAGGAGCTTGAGAAGGTAACTCAAGTAATCACATATTGAATTAGATTGATTGTAGATCGAATGTAACATGTGAACACATGCACTATCCCCAAATGACAAATACATGTGTCAAGGAATCGACTAATAAAAGATGAATAAAAAATGTAAAACAAAAGAGAATTGAGCAGGGGAGAACAATTTATTATTAAAGAGAATAATTTAGATTCAAGACATTCCAACACAAGTTTACAAAACCTATTCCTTGTACGATCCATAGCAGATTGCCCAAACTCAGGCTTTCCACCTAAGACTTCATAAATTCGAAGTTGTGAACCAAACAACCCCTCAAGTTTCTCTTTCCCCTTCTTGGATCTTCTTCCAGGCTTATATAGATATCATGGTTCAATTTGCTTGCTCTCCTGTACTAGAGACACAACCGGGCGTTTGTAGTATAATAATACATGCTCTTCCTTTTTTTTTTTTTTTTTTTTTTTTTAATTCTTTTAATTTTTTTAGAAAAACTTAAGAACATTCGAGCTAGACTATGCAGTGGATTGAAAATCTACCGAAGTGGTGATAGCTCTTGATTATCACTAATTCAATTATTTGAAGTTCAATAATATGTTTGCCCCTTGAGCTAAATTGCTTGATGATCATGAGATTGTACTTTGACTTGATGGATTAGGTGATGAAGACATATGGATACAGCATAGAGCATATTTTGATGGTTGACATAATACCTGACCCTGCTGTGCGCAAGGCTATGAATGAGATTAATGCAGGTAAATGTTTTATTCATGGAGCAATTTATCAAATACTAAGAGACATTTTTTAAAGTTCTCCACCTTGATTTTGCAATTTTAGTGTATAGACAACGAACGTTAAGTCAACTCTAATCTAATATCCCTAGATACTAGAAACATTTTTGAAAGTTGTCCACCCCGATTTTGCCATATCTACGAGTGGTTTGAATTCTTTTTTCTTTTAATCAACATTGTTTTGACAATTTACTCGATTATGCTCCCTGAGTTCTAATTTCTGTACAATTATATGGTCCATCCTTTGAACAGCTCAAAGGCTTCAGCTTGCGAGTGTATACAAAGGAGAAGCAGAGAAAGTTCTCCAGATAAAAAAGGCGGAGGCGGAAGCAGAAGCGAAGTACCTAGGTGGGGTTGGTGTTGCAAGACAGAGGCAGGCAATCACAGATGGTTTGAGACAGAACATCTTGGAATTCTCTCACAAGGTGGAAGGTACCTCAGCCAAGGAAGTCATGGATTTGATTATGATCACTCAGTACTTTGACACCATTAAAGACCTCGGAAACTCTTCGAAGAACACAACGGTGTTTATACCTCATGGACCAGGTCATGTTCGGGATATTAGCAATCAAATACGTGACGGATTGATGGAGGCTGCCAGTGCCGAGTTGATAGCAGAATAAAGTACCACCGTTAGTTTTCTTCATCTCCATCTCCTAGTGCAAATCAATATGCCCAATTTTATGTTGATAAGTTCTTTTTCTTTTTTAAATATATATATATATAAAGAAAAACCAATTAAAACTCACTCAAAAAACATATGATAAAAATATGATATACATAACATATTTTTTTAGTACAATTTTATTTTGATAAGTTTTTTTTAATATAGAAAAACCAATTAAAACTCACTCAAATTGATGATCTATATAACATTTTTTTTAGTACAGTGGAGGTAGGGGTAGGTATAATGCTTGCTTACATTTAGATGGACAATGTAATATTAGTATTTTTATATGTTAGGATGAATGTTGCTCTTCATTATTTGATTTGATATGAAAACTCTAGGAAATTTGGGATGAGAACTCCTAATTCTCCATCACTAAAATCTCTACTCAAGAATTTAGATATTGATTCTTTTAAGATCAAATATTTTAAACAAGAACAAATTTCTTGGTCGAACACTCTACAAGATATGATGATCAATCCCACTTGAATGTTCTTGACATTAAATTCAACACATGAATTGTAAAATTGAACAATCTCTCTAGGCTAAACTTGAAAAGTGCAAAAGCTAAATTTGATTTATTGTAATCACCAAAAATACTAATGGATCGTTAAAAGACTAAATTAACACCACTTAAATGTCATAAAAAGATAAAATTGAAAAATATTAAAATTATATCAAAATTATTAAATAAAATCTAATTAATAATTTAATGTTTGATCAGTTCATATCAATATTATTTTTATTTTACGACATGTTTGTCATTTTTGTTTCACATTTTGCTATGAGATTTCAAATGGATATATTTTCAAAAAAGAGAGAAAAAAACACAAATGAACATTTTAATATCATATTAAAAAATATGACATAGTAATACCTTATTTGTTTAAAATGAGTTCACTTTTTAAAACCTAGAGTACTATTATTCACAAAACTTTAAAATTCATACGTCTTTGAGTTTTTTTCATACACCCAAATTTTATAGTTAGAAGATATAATATTTTATAATGTAAAAATATAATCTAATTAATCAATAAAAGTTAAAAGATTTAATCGATAAAGTTACAAGTTTAACACAATATTTATTCAAACCGAACATAGTTGAGAGTTTAAATTAATAAAATACAATAGTCGAGTGTTTAAATTGATAGACTCTACATAGTTTAAAGTGTAAAATTGATTTTTTCCACTAAAGATAAATTACCATCTTAGACATTATATGTTGTGTTCCATTTCAATTTGATACGTATATTTTCTTTCAAAAATGTTTTATTATAAAGTTTCAATATTTGGGAACATCTTTGTAAGAAACCGTAGCAAATTGAAATTAAGAACTCTTTGAATATGTAAACCCTAATTCTCAATCACTACAACTCCCAAATCAGTATAATTTCAACCCTAAGAATTAGGTTAGACACGAATTGCCTCAAGATCAAATATCTTAGACAAGAACAAATTTTTCACTCAAGATTTGAACACTCCACAAAATAGGAAGGATCAATCCCACTTGAATGTTCCAGGCCTGCAATTCAACACATGAATTGCAAAATTCAAGAAGCTCTATTGGCTAAACTTTAAGAAGCGTAAAGGCTAACTTTGATTCATCATAATATTTCAAAAACAACCTAATAACGAGACTTAAACAGTCTTCCAATAAAAAACCTGATGCATCATAAAAAGATTAAACTAACCCTACGTATATGTCATAAAAAGAATAAAAATTGAAAAAAATATTAAAATTACATCACAATTATTAAATAAAATCTAATTAATAATTTGATGCTCAATCGGATCATATCCCTTGTTATTTTACAAAATCGAGCCAATTTTAAAGTAACTCCACATCATTTAAACTAAATTTTGGTTCACTATCCTTCTTTAGTACATTTGTAGAAGTTTAAATCTATGGGATTAATAAAATGTGTAATTTATAATACCAATTCAACGTAGTTGTTGGTTAAGATACTTAAGGAATCAACTCATAAATTCAAATGTAGTTGCCCTAACTCATAGATTCAAGGACTTTGTGTACAAATTCTTATGAGAACTCAATATGGTAAACACAAATTTATTGAGCCTATAGTCATTGTCAACTTTACGTGGACGATAAACACCTAACCAGGAATAACATGGTATATTACATGAGAATATACGTGTTGCTCAGCTCATATTCATCGTCTCAAATGTTATAAAATCTAGCTTGAAGACCATCTTCCATAAGTGAATTCTATTTTACTTTCTGATTTGTCTCGGTCTTAAATTCTCTCGTACTTTTTGTCCTATTGTACTAAAAAAACGAGTATATACATTATTAGATGTTAACATTAAAATAAGTAATACATAGTTCTATCTCACAAGTCTAGTTCCAAACGGGTGAACGCAACCACACAATTCATTCAGTGATCTCTTAATCCCTATGTTTAATCGTACTGTGTTTTTTTTCGAGCATTATACACGAAAAGATTTTTTTTTTCACTTTTTTTTCTTTGTCTATAAAAATTCAAATATATAAAATTTCCAAACTCTAAAATTGATAAATTCAAATTAAAGCAAACATCACCTTAATGTATGTATATTTTTTCCCCCCTCTATCTACCCTTTTACCATTTTCAATGGCCAACCACCATGTTTCATCCTTTATTTTCCCTTCATAGCTTGACCTTTTTTTAATAGGTGGGTGAGGGAAGACCAAATAAATAATATTAATATTCAATTAATAATATGAATAGTTTCAAAATATTAAATATATATTTTTTCTTTTTTAAAAAACTGTAATTAAAAGAGATATTTATGATTGTGGCAATAAAAGTAATAATGAAGTGGATTGACCTACCAAATGGACATTTTGTTAGAGACCATTAATTTTATAAAAATGAATTAAATATCTAAATTTTGAATAAAAAATTCTCTAAAAAATAAAAAAATATTAATTATCATGACACTATCTCTAAGAACACTAACAATTTTCTTCATATAATTGACATAGCATTAGAGTATTATTACTCCATATGTATCCATAAATAAAGGGCATTTCAATCCATTCATCAATGTAATTATTACAATAATTTTAATTTGTTTTGTCAAAGATAGAACCAATTTAATCACCCTCCATGTACTAGTAGGTTTGGTAATTATTATTCTAAAAAAACATAAATAAAAATAAATATATATTAATCGATAGGTTAAAAATCACATTTACTCTCTAATCTTTGGTTTGTAATGATCTAGTCTCTGTATTTTCAACTTTGTAGCAATTTAGTGTTTAAACTTTACAATATCACAATCTAGTACTTGTAATTTCAAATTTATCGCAGAAGTTAGTGTTAGGCTTGACGAGATTTCTTATGTAAATAAATCGATAAACTAATTAAAGACTCACTTTTTCTTTTACAAAATACACAAAGCCTATATCATAAAATAATAAAAACTAACACCCGATTTTTGATGAATTTTTTACACTATAGACTAAACTGTTGCAAATTTGAAACTATGAGAACTAAATTGTTACAAAATTTAAAGTATAAGGACTAAATCATTAAAAACCAAAGTTCAATAACTAAATTGTTATTTTCATGAAAGTTTAGAAACATTGTTTTTTGAGGGGTTTGGTTTTCAAATTTAACAAAATGAATCAAAATGTTTACAAATATAGCAAATAGATGATAATAAACACGAATAGACTACTATCATTCATCACTAACCGATAGATGTCTGTCACTAATAGACTATAAAATTTTGATGTATTTATAAATATTTTCAACAATTTTATCGTCGAAACAATTTCGAACTGTTTAACCTAATTGAAAGGTTTGAATAGGTGGTATTAGAAAATCTCAATCTCCACCAAGCTTTTTATATACACTTCCTTTTAATAATATTATTATTTATTATTATTATATTTGTCCTACAAAGTGGGGGCCACAATCACATAACCAATAAAATGAAGGTTTGGTGGGGAAAGGGTATTGATGGGAAAATGCATAGTGACATTCCTTTGTAGCAAAGTTCATAGGGAAAGGGCCAAAAGTGCATACCAAAAAAAGTAGATTAGCATGTGAATTAAACAGTAAAATGTCATTCAAACAAAAAGAAAAAGGGATCAACATTAATGTATTAATTTAATGTATTTATTTATTTTACTTTCTTTCTTACCCAAAATCAAAGTTAATAACGTTAATCTTGAAAGTTAGGGACCAAATTAAAATAAAACTATTGTTCTACTCCAAACTGTACATTTTAAAATCTAGAGACGAAAAAACACGTTTCGCTCAAATAAATTAAGAAATATGAATCATATACCAATAACATTTTCTAAATAAAAAAATTCTCAGAAATGTGTTCATCAGCTAACACCCTGAAATTGAAGAAAATTGAGTCAGTAATACAGCCTTTTTCTCCAAGAAAGTATGCTACCAAGTTTCCAAACAACTTCAAGATCCTAGTTTAGGGGAACAACGAAGAGGTTGACAACTATCCTCTCTAGTTTGTCTTAGATTATAAAAAATATATTTAAAAGTTCGGATTTTTATAAGGCACCTTGTATATACAAATAAATTTCCCAAGTCATTCATCGGCAAGTTCTCCGAAGAAACTTAAGGGGCTGTTTGAAGAACAGTAATGGAATGAGTTTGGGTTGTAATCTAATTCAAAACCAGCTTTCGATTGAGCATTTTAAACTCAATTTGTAATACGAAACTTATTCTATTCCCACTGTTTTCAACACAGTCCTCCTTTCCACCATTTCCACACTTCACGATCCTATTTCTATTCCGTCCTCAATTCCTCGCGCATCCCAACAACCCTCAGATTTTCAGTAATCTTATTACCTTCCGGCTCTCCAAACACCTCTAAGAGAATCAATGCTAAAATTCTAATAGAAAAAAGAAAATCTACAAACTGTGCAAGAGAAGAATAAAGGAAAGGTAAAAAAAAAGGCAATGAATTCTACCCATTTGTTTTTGACATCATGGCACATAAAATGGTTGGGCATCAATTTTCAAAAGCAATCAAAACTTGAGAAAAAGAAAGTGAAAACACAAACAGTTTGAAGAGCAATTCAAAGGGTGAAGATTCCTTGTAGAAAAGAGAGTGTCCTGTGTACAAATAATTATATCTACTTTCCCTTTAACAATAACAACAATGAGTGGAATGACATTTTAATAAGCATACTAAAAAGTGAATAAGAAAAGTATAATGATAATAATAATAATAATAATAATAAAAAGCTTTCTTCTCTAGTTGGTGAGCAGTCACCATTGTCTGACATTGCCGACAAAATCCACATACATTCCACCATCATTGAATCCCAAAGCTCATACTAAATTTAACTACAACAATGGCAGGATGAAAATCGTTCATTTAAAGCGATTCGATGTAAGATATTCTACTTCAAAAGTAAGGATAATTGCAACGGATAACACCTCTAGGAAGAGTAATTAAGTTTATAACAACACATTTCAAGAATTACAAAAATAGCAACTATCGGTGTTGGACTCTATCACTGATAGACTTCTACCAACGATATGGTTCAAGGCAGCCTATTATTCGATATCGTTTTTCACACCCCAATCTATTCAATGGTAAGTCATTTGTAGTGGAGTGCGTGTGTAATGAAGGTAAATCCTGAGACCCATAATTAAGAGAAAAGAGAAAGTGAATGTGGGTCAATGAACTTTATTGATATCCCTAAAAATGGGGGAGCAATGTGTTTTTTTGGTTTATTCTTTAATGGAAGAAGAAGACCTACTGGGACAATCTTTCTCTCATTGGTAAACGTTGAAGAAAATTTATTGTAATTAAGAGCAATGAAGACCTAATAATACATCATATCTACAAATGTACAAACAAATATCTTCAAGTTTTTTACATTTTTCTCATCTAATCCTCTCTCAGCTTTGAACCTTTCATTACTGCCCCATCTTATGCATCAATTGCAACAAAATGCAGTTACTGTTTTAAAAAACTAATAGACTACATCTACTTTTTATATTCTTTTTAAGCATTGATTTTGTGAATGTGGGGAGAAAGAACACTTTCAGGTGTACCAGATTAGGATGCCAATGGCATACAACTGGGCCAAACCGACAAGCTAGCTTATGACATCATTCCCAATACTAACAGTGACCATGGGTTAAACCAAGACTCAGCAGACCTAAATGGTAAATGGTATCTAACTTTCTTTTTTAGCGATGAAGAGATAGCCAGAGGATGCTCAATACACAATTATGAGAAGGTAGGACCAGATAAACCATTAAAAAGTTTTGCTTTTATTCTTACCATCATTAAAAGGTAACTTGGCAAATTTAGCATAATGGCTCCTTTGAGATCTAGAACCTACTCCATTTCAACCTAAGACATAGGAGAATATCGTGGCAGATAAGAAGAAATGCAATGGAGTAAGTAAATAAAAAAAAAAAATCAAACATGAATGGAAACTTCTCTACTGAACGCAGGAAGAAGAAGAGGTTTAGGAAAAGAATACGATACTCAAGTTTTGTATTAATGTTTGACTATTGTGTTATCAAATGTACTATATTCCCTGCTAACATCCTTGTCAAACATTAAAATTATTGATGTAACAAAAGATATTCTATGAATATTTACTTTTTCTTGGTTAGAGCCGAGGGGTTGAAAAGAACAGTGGAAAAATAATAAATAAAACATGTCGCCTCAAAAGCACTACCAACCTGCTTTGTGTTGTCAAAGTTGTTTTCTGAGCCATACATGCAACATCAATTCAAGTTCGTTGCTACATCCCTTTCGACCTTGTTATGTGCATACTCATGCCGACAGCCCTTCTTGCTTGCCCTTTGCTCAAGACTTTTTTAGCAATCATGCCAATGCTAACCAATAAATCTGCAAAACTTCAAACTTCAACTTTCAGGTGGAAAATTCACACAAGGGCCCATTCTAAGAGTAAAAATGTCATAAGAACAGGAGATTTCAATAACAAGCTACTAAAAATTGGTGACAGAAGCGAACAGAACATTTGAATAATGCAAAATAAATCCATGCTCAAAGTATCATGCATGAAGGTGTCTGCCCTCCTCCCTCCCCACCCCATCCCCACCACACGCACATATATATATATATATATAAATAATATGTGTATATATTTTAGAGAGAGAGAGAGAGGATATGTCACCTTGTAAATGTCTTTTCTTTGACTATGACATCTACAACAGCATTGTGATAGACATCCACTCCAAACAGTGGGGCTCAAAAAGTGACACAGGTAGGCAAAACAGGAGATATATCTGGGATTCTATCGGCCAAGTGCATCTTCAGCTGCAAAGATATGGTACCTAGTCCGAGGTTGACTTCTGACAGCTCTGGTTCGGTTTGATCAAACACATCCAGCACTTTACTGCATTAAAAAAAATACAAAGAAAAAACGTTATAAAAGTTTCAACCCAACGTTATTTCTGAGAGTTGTTAAATTTCTCTGTCCACCAAAAGCTATTAATTCTACGTTTAATTAACCTAATGAACCACCCTAATCCTTGGAAGCTTCTTGCATACTTTGATCATTTCTATCTATGAACTAAGAAAAATTTCATTAGATCTAAATACAGAGCAAATTAATCAACATTAAACGTTAATTTGGGCTGCTTAATCATGGAATACATAACACTGAAATTCCAAAACTTAATCTTCTTCCTTTTAGATGCTTGAATAAGTTGCATGAACATAACTATTGTAGATTAAGAAAATTAATTTTCATGTTTTTTAAGAAAAGTAAATGGCCCATACATTGCAGGGGGCACTTCACTAAAAATAATAACAATTTTTAGAATAAATATCATTTACAAATAATAATTGTCTCAGGAAAATATCCATTTATTTTGCTTTTTCTGGTCCCTAGAGTCCCAAGGTTCAACTTCAGTTATTTGAACAACCAGAACTTTTTGTCCCTTGTGTAGGCTTGACCAACAACTATGAAGCGTATGGACAAGAACTTCAGTTCATTCGAATATAAGAAATAAACTTGGAGAACTTGAAAATAGGGGGACCAAAATGAAATGTGACAAGATATACATACTATAGTAGTGTTTTAATATAGTTAGCACATAAAAATGAAGACGCTAAATGGAGCAGCTATCCCTAACTATCAGTACTAGCAGTAGAAAAAATTGGAATCTCAAATGTTAGATATGGAACTCAACTACTGATTGGATGCCTAAAGGACTCGGGAAAATGTCTTTAGTTACGACAGGAGGAAGTTTTGTTTGAATGCAAAAAAACAATAACCTTCAATACTTTATTGTCTCTTCAGAAAATTGTACAATGTGTCACACTTGGTAGAGTAGTCAGTCAATTGGATATTCATTTGAATGCCTCCGTGTCTGTCATTGAAATAACAATATGTTTGCCTAGATAGGCAATGTCAAAGAGTGCTTCATAATTGTGGCAGTCCTGAAAAACTGCGATTAAGCTGAGATTTTATCTCAAGTAGTATCTTGTCTTCAAATGTGCTACAGCTTTTTTCTTCTTCTATCTTCTTTTTAACAATTCAAATAATTACGGTTCAACTTCGAAGGAACTTAAACGGTTAAAGCCGATCATAAAGATTAAGATGTGGGGAACCAGGAAAGACTGGATCATGAAGATCCTTCTGGTGCTACTGCAGCTAGTCAAGGTATAATGTGTTCTTGATACATACACAAACAAGGAAATGTATATCAGAACATTCTTAATCAGACGAAGTTAATTCCACTTTCCAGAAACATTTGATCGTCAATTTAAAGGGGCTCCATATTTTAAGTCAGTGTCATTGTCTTTTCTTTTCTTTTTCTTTTTCTTTTTCATTTTCTCTCTCTCTCTCTCTCTCTCTTTTCCTGAATGAAACCAAATCCTTGTGAAAAAAATTACAAAGTTAATAGCACTTTAAGTCCCATGTTGATCTAGAAAATTATTACAAGAGTACTCAAACTCAATTCCTGACCAGTTTTTTTACCTTTTTATGCCCTCTGTTCTGCAAGCCTAGGAATTCATAGCCATTCCTGAAGGGGGAAAAATGAAAAAAGAAAAGGAAAAAACAAGATTGAGGACTCCCTTAGAATCATGCATCTGCGTAGATTCTATCAGTACATGGCTCAATCTACTCTACATGGACAACACAAAAATTGCAGTAAAGGAAAAAAGGAAAAAAGAAAAGAAAAAAAGAAAAAAGAACCAAAAGAAAAAGTAAAATGAATTAAAACAACAAAAGAATTTAATATACCCTATTTCCATAATTCTACAGGAGTTCAAAAGAAGACATTACATTGAGGGTGCATCAGAAAAGACCTCATTGAGCATGTCATTTTCACCATCTGTCATTGCAAATAGTTCTGCGTCTTTGTCTTCCTCGTTAGAAAAGTCTCCTCTTTCAAGCTTGGCATGAGCTGCAACAAATACCATCTTCTGAGCTCTCTCCAAGCCGACCCTCGAGTTCCGATGCGAGCAAACCAAATTCATGATAGAACATTTACACTTGTAGCCACAAGATGTTGAGTGGAGGAAAATGAGCCTCAGTGCAACCTTGCCAAGGGTCTTAAACTCGCTTAAGCAAGTTTCCCAGACAAGTCGCCTACTCTGTGGGTTGGCAATTTTCATCTTTCCAGTTAAAGGGTCTCTTTGTTTAACCTGAACCGCCTGAGCATATAGTGGATCTAACCCTTCAGATCTCCATTTCATAAGCTCCATGAATGCAAGATGAGCTTCTTCCCTTGACACTAACCGGTTGATAAGTGAATCCACATCCTTTTCCTGCTCTTGTGAAAGGCACTTGAAGGGTGGAAGATATTTCCCATTCATGTCCCTCCTCAAGTAAAGCGGGTCTAGTATAAATGCAGCTGACCATGCTGGATGATAATTTTTCCTAAACCTCTTTTCTACAATTTTTTCCACTGGCCCTTCAGCTATGCTGAACTTAACACACCATTCCTTCACTTTTGTTCTCAGCTCCTCCCAGAGTGGCAAGCATTGCCCAATCAGTGGCCGTTCTGCCTCAATCTCGTGAGCCATCCCACGGATCATCTTCACAAATGAATGAACTGCCTCCAATTCATCCCAAAAGCGTTCATTTTGTATCAAACTAGAAACCTCAGTAGCAAGTGAATCCTCCATGCATGCCACCTTATAGGACTCGTCTAACACAACCATTTGAAGCACATGAGCACCGTTAAGCATATCATCAAGCATAGAATAAACAGGAGAAAAGTTTTTGGATGTGTCACAGTTTGGAGAAGGAACATGAAGCAACCAATGACCCTCTAGCTCCTGCACCTTGTACTTGTTTATACAGTTTCTAACTTGAGATTTGGTGTTTACAAAATTTGCAACCTTCAAGCAATTTTCAGTGACTGCCCTGAAAAGTGGAAGCTCTTTGTTAAAATCCTTTATCAAACTAATAAAACCCTGAAGCTGGCAAGAGAGATTTACCATCCAATGATTCTTTATCTCCAAATTCCTCAACGCCTTGGCCTTATACCTATCTGCAATTATCCCCACACATTTCTGCAAACCACTTCCACAAATCTCGTTGACTGTATCCAAAATGACCTCTTCTGCATACTTGGATGACACCAACCCCCCTGTAAATAGTGCTTTATGAAATACAGTAGTACCATTTGGTAGATTGACCATAAATTTAACTACACTCTCTTCATCACAGCCTTTCTTATTCTTCCACCCATCTGAAGCAATTTGAAAAAAAGCTGCATCTCTAATCCTGGCTTCTGAATCAGCCTTGGCCTCTTCAAACTTGGAGTCAAGCCGAGCTCCTAAAATGTCGGTTCTAGGTAATGAAGGCAAACCCAATTGACTAAGCAAGGCCTTAAACTTGGGGTGGTCGAGGCATGAAAGAGAAACTGACCCACACGACTCAATAAACCAGTCAGTCAGTAATTCAATAGCAGAATCGATTTGTTCCTTACTTAGCCTTGGCCCAGGTGAAGCATGTGGACTCTTGAGTTTCTTGACACTGTTTTCCAGCATTTCTAACGCACCCAAATCATCTTTCCCACCTGATAAAACCAACTGATGCTGATTAAACCCCATCTTACTCGCCAACCCAACCGAATTTTGAGCCACTGGTGTCGGCGGAGAAGAAATTAACGGAGCATAGGAACGCGTTGGCTCAATCATAGCAAGAGAATGAACTTGATAAGAAGCAGTAAGAATTGGAGCATTCATTTGAGAGCTTCGTTTCTTGTGGTTGTGCAATGTCGGAGAAGGAATAGACGATATCGGCAACGGCGACGCAGCCGAAGCATTAGACCGAGAAATTGAACTCAAATTAGGACAAGTCCCTCGTTTCAAATGCTCAGATGCAGTCCTTGACGGATTCGAAGCCGAAAAAACAGAATCACACAACGAACACTTCAGCTTCACCGCTTTGGGAAGACTATTAGTTGGATTCCGTATAAGAACAGGCTCTAAATGAGCCCAATACCAAGCCCCTTTCCCTTTAATAGCCTTTGTTCGAACAGTTACAAGGCATTCATACCGTTTATTCAAAGCTTTGGTCGCTAAATCCTCCGTCAACGTCGAAGCATCAATGTTGGGCGGTGAGTTAGTGGAAGCCATCAATCACAATAACAAAACCCAATTCGTAATCACAAAAAAGAGTCACGGACATTCATTTACAAAGCCAAAAGCTCAATTATTGTACTCCGTTCCGATAATCGCACAATACTAGAACTCTGGAGCATCATCGTGAAGAAGGAAAAAAACCATCGCCGGCGGCGGAGAGTGGGAGTTGGAGAAGTAAAAAAAGAATGTAAGAATTGAAGATGAAGAGGGAAGATGATGAGTTGAGAGAGAGAAATGGAAACGGAGGAATTGAAAATTTGCAGAGAGAGAGAGAGAGAGAAAGAAAGTGGAAGAGGAAGAAGAAGAAGAAGACGATAACGTACAAAAAGGAATTTGGGAAATTTATAGCGAACTTCACAATTATTACATCCAATGCTTTGATTTATTTACAAAATTAATTAAATTTATTGAAAATTTATTTTAAACTATGGGAATATTTATAAATTTAATAAAAATTGAAAAAAAATTGGGTGCATTTCGGATATATCCATTTAAATATTTCCTCATCTCTTCATCACAAACAAATGAAATTAAAAATTATTTTTTAAAAAGTAATTTTAAATCTTATTTTTGTGTGTGATAGAGAGATGTAGAGCATGTAATAGATGCATCTAATTATTGTCCATAAAATTTTACTTTTCACGGGTGATACAACATAGACAATTGATATCTATCATGGACTCTCATAATAGAAAGTAAAATGCTACTGTATTTGTAAATATTTTCGACATATTTATTATATTTGAAAACAAACCTCGATTATTAAATGTTTAATATAATCTTAAAACTTAATAGATAATATGTTGATCAGGTTATTAATCTTATAATATAAAAAAAATCAAAATTTTATGTCAGATTCATAATTATTTGATTCTGATTTTTAGTTTTAGTTTTTGAAAATTAAATCTATAAATACTTTTAAATTTCTTTCAAATCTCAATCCAAGTTTTGAACACTAAATAAAGTGGTTTTTAAAAACGTGTTTTATTTTTTTTTCAACTTTTGTACTAGTTTTATATAATCAAGAGAAAATGGACTTGATTTTCAAAAACAAAATAGTTACCAAACTGAATTTTAATGATCTAATTGGACATAAAACTAAAAGTTTAAGGACTTACTAGACATTTTTTCAAAAGTCATGGACTTGTTCCGCAAAATTAAAGATTAGAGACCCCTTGAAAAATTTTAAGATGTAAGTGACTAAATAGACATAATTAAAAAAATAGTTAAAACAAAATTTAAAATTTAGAGACTTATAATTTAACCTAAAAATTATATAAAATAGATTTTAAAGATTTTTTTTTTCTAATTGCTCCCTGTAACAATTTAATTCCTAAATTTTAACATGCAACAATTCAATTCTAATTAATTTAATGGTTATATAAAAATAAATGGTAACATATTTAAAGTCAAGATAATACATACTTGCATCTTTTAAATTATATATATCTTTTGTTGAATGCTAAAATTGGCACATAAGATTTCTGCACAATATGATATTTGCTAAAATTGGATAATTTTAGAAGATAAATTAGATGAAGAGAAGGAAAATAGTATTTTTCTTTTTAAGAAAATTTGGAAATATATATATATATATATTATATATATATATATATTAGGGTATTAGGTGATTTACTTCAACTTCTTAAATGTAATCACTATACGTCACGTGATTAAGCCAATCATCGTTCTATTCTATTATTTTCATTCGAAAAAAAATAAAAGATTGGTAATTAAAAATAAAAAAACACAAAATTTATACATTTAATTTCGAAATTAGAGGTTTCATTTTCGAGTTAGTTTTTAAAACTAGATATTTTTTAATTTTCTTTTTTCAATTTTTTATTTCTAAGCTTTTAATTTTGTTGTATTGGGGATAAAATAAATAAATTTTATGAAGGTAGTTATTACAACCATTAAAATCAATTAAAGTGTTTAATTTAAAAAATAAATCATTTTTTAAAAAATTGAAGTGTTCGATAACCATTCAAAATAACTTTTAAATTGTATTTTAATCAGTTTTTAGTAGAAATATTTAAATAAAAATGAGGTTTTGAGAAAACATTTTATTCTTAAGTCAATCCAAACTGGTCCTAAGTCTATTGTCTAATTGTTGATAAAATTGAAAGTTTGAAATGAAAATTGACAAGATAAATTTAGCGTTAAAATGCTAAAATTGTCTCGATTATATTTTGATTTTTCCGCATGCTTTACTAACGAGTAAGATTTAGGTTGTTTACTCCACCCCTTGTTAGCTTATGGAGTTCATGAATCCACGACTAAAAACACTTCATGTTATACTTATGGGTTCGATGACTAAACAACTTTACTCTTTGTCCCAAACGTTGTGTTTAATATAATTCTACCCACCTAATACTCATCAACCACATCTACCTCATTTATATATATATACACTCGAAGCAATGCATTATTGCATATACCTAATGTCATATTATCCATCTATATTTAGATAAATTAACCAAAAACTACCATCAAAATTTACAAAATTTAAAACTTTTGGTACTAAAATATATATTTTGAGAGGTAGGAAAACAAAATGAAATATTTCCAAAAATCCATGGAGCAAAATGGAGTTGAAAAGAAGAATCTCACGTTGGACGTTAAACAAGTGAATAGATACTTCGACGATAGCATAACAATAATAATAAAAAAAAACGTTAAATTTAATTAATTTAGCTTCTCGAAACGGTTAGAAAACTATAGAGACGAAACTATTCATTTTTAACAATAGTTCACCTTTATTATGTTAAAACTTAGTCGAAACCCGAAAAGCCAAGACTACTATTTTTGAAAATTTAAAATAATATAAAAAAAATTCATTAGAGAAGAATTGTTTACCAAACCAAAAGATTCTTTCTAATTTGTTGTAAATAATGTAATGGTAAATTAGGAAGAAAAAATTGTGATTATGATAAGATTGCAATCTCAAAAGAGTACTAAGAGGAAAGGTACACAAACAACAATTAATTGATACCCATCTCATATTGGATGCCTAGCTACTATCTTAGATTACCTATTTTTTAACACCAATCAAATTATTTATTCTTATCTAATTATTGGTTTCTAAATAGTGATATCAACGATTAAGGTATTATTAGTCCTTAGTTTAATCACTATACATAACTTTTTTTTAAGGTAATTATTAGCAAAATGTCACTTTTTATTAGTGATAGACAGCGATAGCTAGATAGACACTAATAGATGTTTATCGTTTTCTACTGCTGATAAACGGTGAAAATTTTACTATATTTGTAAATAATTTGACTCATTTTGCTATATTTGAAAACATTTTTTTTTTACTTATAAAGTTATTTATTCTACTCAAATTAATTAGTAATGATTTTATTAGATACCTTTTTATATATAAAAAAATTATTTTGGACTATTTCATTTCTACTACTATAATGAAGATTTAATTCACATTAGCTTTTAAAAAACCATATATAATTTTCTACATTTTTTCCACTAATAAAACAAAATTATTGTTTTTTTTTTTTAAAAAAATGTCTAAAGTAATAAGAATTTATCTCCTTAATTACTATATGTAATATTAAATAATTAAATCCAAAGAGTTGTGAATTTTCATTATTTTCATATATATAATTTGTATTTTGCAAATATTGGGAATAATTCCATGGTATAATATTTTTATAAAGTGTTATGTAATTACATCAAATTTAATAATTAAGTGGAGAGTGGTCCAATACCATAAGCATTATTGACATAATTATAGAAGGAAAAGCTACTCACTCATTGGGTCATTTGTTGACCTATATATAAGAAAATTTAATGTTAGAGGTCATATTTAAGCTTCAACCTAAAAGTGTACGATACGATAAATAGTTCAAATCGTGATCAAAATTAATCTCAAGTACTTCTTTAATCGCTTACAAATAAAATTTAACATTTAATGCTTAGCTTTACACGGATTGTCGAAGGCCACCTATACGAGCTAAAGAATCTGCTTTCACATTTTGGTTATACGGAAACAAAACACTCGAAAATAGATGTTTCATTCTGATGATATCATTCATAAGATTTGATATGTTTGGTAGCTATATATATCGTCTTGTTAATCATATGATTATGAAGAAACTAATAGAGCTCATTGAAAGAAGTCAGACGAAGGCCCTCCAAAATTTAAAGCTGATCATTATAAAATTTTATAACGAGAAGGAATATTTTTTTGTTGAGGTATAATTTTTTTTAATCAATTAAACTATGTTTAAATTAACGAATAATGGTTTATCAATAATACTCAAAATTAATTTGTCAATAATTTAATTTATAATTAATTGCTTGAAATTCAACTTGAGTGCCTTCTTTTTTTTCTTTTTCTCCAATTTTCTTTTCAAGAATTGTGTTAATAAAATAAAATGGTCAAAATTTAATATATATTAGAAATATATACTAATCATATTGGAATAAAACTTAATTATATTTATATGGCCAAAGTGAATATAATTCAATCGACAGAAAATTTGTATTATTGATCTCAATAACAGAGGTTATAAAAAATATAGTTATACATATAAAAATAAAATAAAACAATCATATAATTATAGTGTCGTCGATAAAATTTATTTCTATTTATATGGTTCAAATTTAATACTCTTCAAGTTCAATAAATGTAGGATTGAGAAATTTGAACAGTAAAATCTTACTAAATTGTCATAATTTGATTCGCTTATTTGTATTAGCTACATAATTTTTTTAATTTTAGTCCAATCATATTAAAAAAATATATCTCTTTAAGGATTTGATTAATTATCACACTTAAAATAGGTAAAAAATGATTATATAATTTAATAGATACTGAATTTTAATTATTAATTAAATGTTGTTTTTTTATAAAAGAATCTTGAAATGATATTCTTAATGAAACTTTTATTAGCTAATTTATAAATAAATTTTATTTGTTAGCTTAGCTAATTGGCCTGAATTAACTTTTAGAGAGAAAAAAAAAAACTAAAACAAAATATGTAATTACACCATTTAAAATGTTATCTTTTAACCTTATATAAATTATCTTTCTATGGTAAGAATAAATAAATAAATAAATAAAATTGAACCAAATATGATAAAATGAAATTATATATTGGAATTTTGAATGTTTTTTTTATTGACATTTATTTAATGGAAGGGAAGCATAACCAAGAAATAAGCCAGGAAAATTAAGTTAGATATAAAATGTTAGAAGGAAAATAATTAAACAAAGTAAATGAAAAAAATATATAGATATATATAATAAATACATAAAATAAGGATTTTTTTTATAAATCTTAGATTGATATTCCACTTTAATTGTTTTGGTTATTATCTTTTTCATTCGACGAAGTGAAGATCAAACTTCAAACCTCGAAGCTGATAACATAAGTTTATGTCAGTTGAATTATGCTCATATTAACATTATATTAATTCGTTTATACAAAATATTATAGTTAGTTTCATTTAAGTATGAATTTAAACGTTTGAAAACTTTTTTTTTTATCATTGAACTTTAAATTGTTCTAAAAAATATCATTAATTTAAAAATAAAATAAAATTGGACCTATAGACTAGTGTGTAAAAATTAGAAAACAAATGTACGATGACATTATTTACGATATCATTTATGTTAATTGACGTGATAATGGACATGTAAAAAAATTGATTATGTAATTGATTTTAACTAGATGAATTAGACGGTAAAAATAAAAAATTTAATTATTTTCTATATAGTAATAAATAATAACACAAATCATGTAATTCTCACACATTCGTTGTCAAAATTTCACGAGTATGTTTGAACCAAATTTCAAAACTCGAGAGTAAGAGATAAAAATTTGAAATTTTTATGAGATGCATAATTCAAATTTACCTGAAAGTTTTGAGTATCTTGTACTATTTAATTAGTTTTATTTTAGGATTGTTTTTAAATATAATAAAACAAACTAAAATATTTACAAATATCACAATCTATCCCGGATAGATAACAGGAGTATGTGGCTACTACTTATAGACAATAATATTTTATTTTATAATTATGATATATATATAAATAAAGAAGAAAAGAACACGTGTCAATTAGTATAAGGTATTAGAAATATAGGTGAGGTGACTAATGTTTGTACCTAATTAATTAGAGACATAATGAATGTAATTAATCCTTTCAAAGGGGAATAGCTTTTTCTACTTTAACTATTATTAACGGTGATATTGAGAGCTAAATTATGATTTTAAAGAATTTTTTTAATTTTATTTCATTTAGATTTTTTTAAAATGTAATGATTAAGGATTTGGTGGAGTACTTAATTATGATAATTCATACATATTTTATCATTAATTACCTTAGTTAATTGAGTAAAAAGGAGAACACTATTTATTTATTTTTTTTTATTTTTTTTATTTCAAATGATTGTGATTCTGAAAATGAAATCACTTTTAAAGCTCTGATATGACCTAAAGATAATGGAGCCTTGGTGAATAATTATTATGATAATAGAAGGTTTTGTTTGCAAAATTGATTTCTTTTTATCTTTTTCTTTTTGAAGTATTTTGAGAATATTGAACGTTGTACCATTAGAAAGATTGATTAACTTTAAAACATAAGTAACGTTTGTATATGACATTGCATCCCCGCAAAATATTACGGTATTGGTTAAAAGAAACCTGTAAATTTTTAAGATCAAATATTTTAATATATTATGGATTGAGGCAGGTAAATAACTATAGAGGCGAGGAACATGCCCCCAAATGTCATAATCGGTGACTCCCTCAAGTTAAAAATGGTAAATCGATATGAGTACTTATCATTGACTTTTGACCTTTTTTTTTACAAAAAATAGCTTGTCCATAAGTTGTTGTTATGATAAACAATTAGATTAAAAAAAATATTTATATAACAATTAGTCTATCAATCAGTTAAAAGTTTATTCCTTTAAGTAGGAAAGTCAAAATTTAACATACCCGAACTAAAATCTTCCTTACTCAATCTTCCAACTGCTATTGTCGTGATTGTTTCAAAAGTACTTTGATAACACTAATTTCCTAAATTGTTATATCTACTCGAGCAAATAATCAAATAACATAAAAGTCTTCCGTGAATATCATTAATAACTTCGTAACAACGTTATCATTCAAATATAATGAAATCTCAATCTCACTTTTCTCCATGAAAGAAGGAAATAAATTTGATCTCAAAATCAATAAGAAATTCAAAAGAAAAAGGAAAAGCATCCAATAAATAAATAAATATACCAAATGATATATAGATTTGAATGATGAAGTTAAGGGGAAAGGGAATGAGGAGGGAATTATTATTTGGAGGTCCCAAATGGGGAAATAAAAATTTGAAAATGATAATTTCTTCTTTTTTTTTTTTCTATTATTTAAAATAAAAAATTAATGATGGGAACAAGAAAACTACCATGCAATTAGGAGGGGGCCATAAAGAGTTTTATTTATTTTTAATTTTTAATATTTTGATTAATGAAAATTATTTAGAGATGGGATGTGTGAGAGATTGTGACAAAAAAGTCAAAAAAGTAGTGTTTGGTTTGGGGTGAGAGGGGTTTTGTGCCAATTTTTTTCACCTAAAGCATATCTTCTTGTCTCACCTTTAGACTTTTAATACATCTAGTAAGGTCTTGGGTCTTTCTCACCTTAATAAACAATTCCATTTTAATAATCTCCCTAAACAACTTTTTCGATTCTTTTCGAATAAAGTAAAATAAGCTAAAATATTTACAAGTTATAGTAAAATATCATTGATAGGTGTTGATAAACGCTAATAGATGTCTATCATAGATAAACTGAAATTTTGTTATATTTGTAAATATTTTCACCAGTTTTGTCATTTAAAACAATTTCTCATTTTTTAAACCAAAATAGTGAAAGCTCAGGCTCGTTATGAAAATAATAAATGCATTGGGTCGAGTAACTAAAATTGTTCGAGTTCAACCCAATTCAAGCATATGGTGAAAATTTGAGCTAAAGAAGATATTGGGCTCAAGTCCAAACCCAACAAACGAGTGGGCTGAAGTACATGGAAAACCCTAATTTGAAAAGAAGTCTTCCCCCTTAATTTGAAAATAAAAGAGTAGAAGATCTAAAGAATATAACTCTTCTCAAACTCTAAAGATCGAAGCTCTGAGATATGAAGAATATAACTTCCCTCAAGTTCTGAAGTTGAAACTGCGACAGAAACTCTGAAGATATGAAAAATATAACTTCTCTCAAGTTTTGAAGACTGAAACTTCGAAGCTCTCAAATTCTGAAGGTCGGAGCTCTAAAGCTTTGAAGATAAGAAGACATACTAAAACTCTAAAGATCAAGAAACACATTAAAGCTTTGAAGACTTAAGCTTTCAAGATCCAAATACTAAAATTCTCAAGTCTTGAAAACCAACACTCTCAAGCTCTCAAGTGTTGAAGACAGAAGATTCTCAAGTTTTAAATATTGAAGTACTCAAGTTCTGAAGAATTAAAGATTTAAACTTAATCTTCAAAGATTAGAAGACTTCAACAAATTAATTGTATCTTCACAACCTAAAAACTGAAGATTCAATCTCCTAAAACTTAAGAAAATGCCCACAAGCTGATCAACAAGTCAAAGACCAATCCAAAATGATCGACATGCCAAATGGTGATCTAAAAAGACCATCAACCCCAACAGTTGATCATTCAAAAGACTAACAAGTTTAAGAATTAAAATTTACTTTTCGAGATAAAGCATCAAATTATCAAATATTAGATATTGTACCAGTATATTATATTTAAATCAATACAAATACAAGTTCATTATACAAATCAAATTTCTCTGAAAATCTCATCGAACAACCTCATTTGATAATCAAATTTGTTTAATCGTCTTTTATTCTTGAAAATTAAGTTTATACAAATATTACTTTCCCTACTTTCTAAGGGTATGGATATCCTTGGTTAGATTTGATTTTGCAAGTTTCATGTTGGTTTTGTTTTGGGTTTTGAGCCCAAATGAGACTTTTTTTCTCCTCCACCTTTTTATTTTTTTCGAATTTATTTCGACTTTTGTTTTGAATTTGTCATTTTTGTTTTTCTAAAATAAAAGTTTAACCTATTTCTTTTTATTAGATTAAAATTGAGCATTTTCCTTTAGATAGTAATAAATTGGGCATTTTTTAAATAACAAAGGTACATGCACATGCAGTACCAATTAATAATAAAAATACTAGAAGTATACGTAAAAATACTAGAAGTGTGTATTTTCCATGTATTATAAGAAGTAAAATCAAATTTCAAAATAAAAATATTGGACATAAACAATTAAGGAGGTGTTTTGGGGTAAATAGTGAGTTATTGCCGTCCTAGATTATTATAATTGAGTTATAATAGTTTGTGTTTGAGGAGTAGATTATTTTAGTTTGAGTTATAATAGTATATGTTTGTGGTGTACATTATTTTAGTTTGAAAATGAAATAGTAAACATTGTATCAAATAATAAAAAAATAATGAAAGTCAAATAGTAATAACTGTCGCAAATGGTAAATACGATAGCAAATTCAGAGTTTTAAAATTGTGTTTACTACAAGTAATTGAGAGTTTTTAAATAATATTTATTGTAACTAGTTATTATAATATGACATAATTCTCGTATCAAAATAGTATAAGAGATTAATCAAATAATTTAAAAGGTAGAAAAAAAGAGATGATGGTTGGGTTGGGTACATAAAGAAAAACATAAAAATAAAAATAGCAAAATGAATCTTTTTAAAATTTGGAAGTTTAAAGATATTTTTAAAATTTTGTAAACTTAAAAAATACATTTTACCAAAATACAAAATTTATGAGTAATATATATAATTAGTTCCAACAATTGCAAATACATATTATTCGATTTAAACCCTTTTTCCATTTTTTTATTTTTATTTTTTATTTTGTATTATTGTTTTTTAAAATTGTTTTTAAAATCTCTTTCTTCATCTAAAACCCTATTTCTCCAGCCAGAAGCCGTCTCAGCCGCTGCACTCTCAGCTGCCGTAGTCACAACCTTCCGACGAAATTTCCGCTGGCCATCTCTCTCACACTCTCGCATCTCCGACTGTGACCACATCCCAAGGTTGGTTTTTTTTTCTATTTTCTTTCGTTCGGTTGTGGAGAATCAATAACATTTTTTTTTTCTTTTGTTGATTTCTTCCTCAACTGATGATCAACTAGCCTGAAATTTAGAATGCATACTTCACATATATCATTCGTATTTGAATATAAAGTGGAAAAAATGGTTAAAAATATGACGACAGCAGAAAAAAGTTGAAAAGACTGGAATTTTTGTTATTAAATAGAAAAAAAAACCATCAAAATAGAAAAATAAACTTGGGTTTTAGTATGATTGGATGGTTTCGAGTCTTCTTGATTGTAGGGTATTTGCACATGAACAGGCTATGTGTAAATAAAAAAGATAAATTATAGTGTATGATTGGAATCAGATTTTTGTGTTTTTTGTGTCTTGCCTGACTAGGGTTGTAAATTAGTGCTCATTTTAAACACTGATTGTAAGGTAATTTTTTGTTGTTCTTGTAGCAAGTGTAGCCAGTGAGGATGCTGTTAGTTGTTTCTATTTAGCTTTTATTGAGTATTCTATATGGCTAACTAGGTGTTTTTTGATAACTTTGAATCACTCACCAAACTAGTGCCTCCCTTTCTCCTTCCCCACCCTCTGTATTTACAATCAACTAACATAGCAACAACTTTAGCTAATTAATAATATATCCCGGCAATACTCTATTGGCGTTCCTATCCAATGATTGTCTAGTTTTGTGTTCCTTGATTATGAACATTTGGTTTTGTCACCTATTTTTGGAATAGAATTATAAGTTGAGAGGTTTAACCTTAACAATGGTTATCTTTATGGATAGGTTTTACATGGGTGTATCAATTAAAGATGCTAGCTTATTAAATGAGGATATAATGGAAGATGATGATCTTAGTAGCGAGGATTCAGAATTTGAATCAAAATCTGAGTCTGAGTCTGAGGAGGAGGAAGAGGATGTGGAATTATCTGAACCATCAAAGACTGCTATATATAATGCTGATGGTCTCCTTGACAAGCTTGGAGATATTAGCTGGCCCGAGAACGTGGAATGGATACACAAGCTAACTTTTGATATTGATCAAGAAAAAGAGGTGGATGTGAATGATGATCTAGCTAGAGAGCTTGCATTCTATACACAGGCTTTGCAGGGTACAAGAATGGCCCTTGAGAAGTTCCAATCTTTAGGACTTCCGTTTCTCAGGCCTTCAGACTATTACGCAGAGATGGTGAAGACAGATACTCACATGCAAAAAGTGAAAGGTCGGCTGCTATCCGAACAGAGAAAGATGGAGGAGGCTGAGGAAAGAAGGAAGGCAAGAGAAGCAAAGAAATTAGCTAAAGAGATACAAGCTCAGAAGCAGAAGGAGAGGGCTAAGCAGAAGAAGGAGGAGATTGAATCTGTTAAGAAATGGAGGAAGCAGAGGCAAAAGAATAATTTTGCTGGAGGTGATAAAGGTGGTGATATGGACTTTTCCTTTGAAGATGGAAAAACATTTGAGAGGTCTGGAGGTAAGAAGAGGCCAGGGGTGTCTCCTGGAGATCGTTCGGGAGGAAAGGCAAGGCATGGAGGAGGAGGAGGAGGAGGAGGAAAAGGGAAAAATCCGAAGAAGAAGAGAGATTCTAGAGATTCTAAGTTCGGATTCGGCGGGAGGAAAAGCTTGAAAAAGCAGAACACAGCTGAGACAACTAATGATATTAGGGGCTTCAACAATGGCAGTTTATCAAGCAACAAAAGAAGAAAGAAGTCAGATTAATGAACTAATTTAGTTTCAAGTTTAGAGATGGGTGGGTATTGTGGTCAACTTTATAAAGTTTTCTCTATATTCTGAAATTTTCAATTTGTATTGCTGTGATTTTGTATTCCTTTTTGAAGAAATCCTAATTTTGATAGTTATTGTTGCTGTGCCATCATGGTTTTAAATCTTTACAAGAGTTGATGTTCTATACATCAAAATTTTGCAAATCAAGTGTATAATAAGTGTAGTAAACTAATTACTTGTAGCAGTTTATAATGTGGAATATTGAAGGTTTTTGGAGTTTATTTGATTATGGGATCTACCAATTCTTATAATGTTCTAAAACTCTAATTTAAACCTTCAAGGAAATTTTAATTAAATATTTTGAAACGATGATGTTTTTGTTCACTTCATTCATCAATTTCTCCATTAGCTGTCATATTAGCCACATATGCATCTTTGAAATATAATCAAATAATATATTGAGGTAAACATTTGGATTCCTAACTAAAATTTTATCATTTAAAAATTACTTTTTCTTTTTTAAGTTTTGTAATAGGGTTTTTTATAAATAATTTAAAAAACACACTTACACTTGGGGGAAAAAATCACTAAAAAAAAAAAATTCACTCCACTTAATTTTTTTGTAAATATTTTGTTCATTTTACTATTTTTGACAATTTTCCTTCGACTTGCTTGAATTTAGTTTGTAAAAACTTACCATTAGAGTCTAGGTTTTGAAAACTAAGATAATAAGAATAATAATGGTTGAAAAAACCATTTTTATTTTTAAAATTTAACCAAAAAATAAGAAAAATTACAAATATAAAAGTCAGATCCAAAGCATTAGCTGAAATAACTTCATGCAAAAAGATTTACAAATATAACAAAGTGTAGATCCAACTCTCGAAATTTATTAATGACCAACTATATTGTTGGTAAAGTTTGTCGACGAGAAAGTCTATCACTCGTCGATTTTGGTATATATACAATTTTTTTTACCGGTTACAATTATCCATCTGAAAATTCCCGTATAAATAATGGTTCTTGAACAGCGATTACCCAGAATGTGAATCATCTAAATTTGAATTGCTTATTATAAGTATAAAAATCCTCAACACGTGATAATCTTTGACTTTGACTTTTTTTAATAAAAAGAAAAAACAATTAAAGTTGCTTTCACAACACAGAATTGTCTGCTTCCACCACAAGAAGCTTCGTCACTACACTTCTACTTCCACATTTACCGAACTCTTTAAATACCCAAAAAAAAACTTCAAACTTCCAAATCATCCTTCTCTCTTCAATCTCAAGTAGTAATTCCAACCAATTTCCATTGCAGCCATGGCTGATTCCATTCTGGAACTTGTTGCTGAGGCAGCTTCAAGTACTCTGTTCATCTTCTGCTTCTTCAATTTGATCATACTCATCATTTTCTTCACCTCAAGACCAGTCACCTCCTCCAGTTTTGATCAACAAAATGATGATAATGATATGCCACTTTCAATTGTCATTCATAGCAAAACAAATACAACAGAACAAAATTTCATGCTTCAGAAAGATCCCATAGTTGGTGTGTGTGAAGTGACTGAGAGCCAAAATGAAACAGAAAGATGCATGAACTTCAATTGCAATGTCGACGTTGAACAGAGTGATGATGATAATGAGGATGCGGATGAAGATGAAGATGAAGATTTCAGACAAAGAGTGGAAGAATTTATTGAAAAGGTTAACAGAGGGTGGAGAGAAGAAAGGCTAAGAACCTTCAGACGAGTTGAATAGTTAGCCAGCTCGAACAGATTGATTTGATTTCATGGAATTATTGTTCGAACATGCTTCATCGAAGGCAAACAAGAATCTCCATCACTTTTACCTGGGGGTTGAGCTCGGTATCTTTTTGTAACATGTATGTTGTTACTCAATGCATGAATATCAGAATTTTGAAGATACGCATAAAAAGCATAAGAATCAATAAGATTCAATTAGAAAAGTTTTACAAAGATGCAATTTTCTAGTGTTTGATTCAAGGACGTGAATAAAATTTGAATATTGTTTAGCATCTTACTCCATGATTTCATTAGAAGAAAATCAAATTGATAATATTTAAACAACCATTAATGATCAATCCAAATTGTCCCAACTTAAAGTCGAGATTTAATAGGGTGGAGTTAGAGAGTAAAGGTGAAAAGTTGTTTAGCTAAGAGTTAAAAAAAACCTAAGAGAGAGAGAGAGAAATAGAAGAGATAGTCTTCATGGATGAATCACTATTGAAGTTGGTGGAGTAAAGTTATTTAGCTCACTTAAGAAGTCGGTGGGTCAAACAGCCCCTTAAACATCCATCACAAACATTCATAACATATTTATTCTATAAAATTAGCATGGATCGGCCTAGCGGTAAAACAGGAGACGCAATAACTAACTAAGAGATCATGAATTCAATTCATGGTGGCTACCTAGCTAATAATTAATTTTCTATGAATTTCCTTGACGTCAAAATGTTGTAAAGTTAGACAAATTGTCTTGTGACATTAGTCGAGTGGCGTGTAAGTTGATATGGACACTTGCGGATATAAAAAAAAATAAACTGGGTTGCTTCACAACTATAACGACTAAGAACTTCGGGATGGTGGCAGTGATCCTAATGCTTTTGCAGATCGTAGGAGCTAAGAAGATCCTTAATGACCAACTATTTTACTGAGGGGTTGCATTGAATACATGGTAAGCTATAGAAACTTATTAATGAGAGAGTTAGATTCCCCCTATAAACTATAAAAACTAGTCAGACCTGAGATCAATGAGAAAGTACATAAATAAAACAGTTTGTGAAATTGAACTTAAATGTTATTATTTCAGATACAGAGAATTCTAGAACATGAATAATTTACACAAACTCCTGCACCTAAACTGCTATAACGTTAAGTGGGATACAACACACATAACCTACATACTGAGAACAGAACAAATAAGCCTAAAAGATCAATCTCTCATCTCATCTATTAGGCTTAACCCTATCTAGAGATGTTACCTGATGACGAGAAATACGTCAGTTGTTTAAACTCTCTTAGTTAGCTCTTTAAAGAATCAATGAGCTCATTTCGCTGATGATCGAGGTTGAGGAAAAGCCAATGCACCAGCAAAATCTGCATGAAAAATTCAAGGTGCAGGGGACCATGATGCTTAACAAGAAACCTCGTGGTTTGAATGGTTGAGAACACCTCTTGATTCTTGTGGAAAATGTGATTTGTCGTTAACTTGGGGAGTTTCAAAAGCTGGAGTTGGGTCTAAAGAAGCAGTTCTATCTCCATTTAGAGTAGATGCGACTATGGGCTTCACTCCTCCAAATACTTCCTTTGTGCCTTCACCAGAAAGAATGTTGGCTGGAGGTGAAATTGCGTTCGATGTAGGTTCCATCCTACTCTTCCTTGGTTTGTTTTCCTGCTGGTGACCTGGTGGCAGGAAACTACCCACCACCACCTGGCGACCATGGAAAGCATATAATTATACTAAACAAAACAGAAGCATAACCAACTTTATTTTACCATACAGTTTTATTTATTTATTTTTTAATATCCGTGAGTGTCCGGGCCAGCTTATGCGCACCTCGACTAATCTCACGGGACAACCCGCCTGACCCTACAACATTTGGGTGTCAAGGAAACTCGTAGGAAATTAATTCTTAGGTAGGTGGTCACCATGAATTGAACCCATGACCATACAGTTTTATTTTGTATTGTATAGTTATAACTTATAGTTTCTATTGAACAAATTAATATTGAATTTGATGGTTAAAATTAAATGCATGTGTGTCACAATATTAGTACCTCTCCGACATAAAAGTTGTACTAATTTAATCATCCATAATCTATAGTTAATATGGAGACCAAGAAAATCATACCTGCACTGGACCAGCTGCTATCAGCATGCCGGCAAGTCCTCCGCCCATCACTCGGCCATCTGGGCCAGCCAAAGAGACACTCATCCCTCCAGATCGGCTCTTTGTTCCACCAATCTCCGAAGGCATATATGATCCAGACAATGAAAGTATCTCAAATCGACCCTAATAATAATCAGAACAGTTCGTGATTTTCCTTTAATCGTCGAGAATGCCGGTTGATGATAAGATGCATGGATACATTTAACATGTAACATATGATTTACAAACGTAGTTGACTAAATGGAAATGAATTCATAATATGAAAGAGAATAAAATTTTTGTCAGTGATTTTCTCTTAACAGTTGTAAAAGTTCACTTGCTGTTTATGAAATTAACTCCAAGTTAACTGAAAAGATCTCGGTTGGCTTGAAATTCCAACTAAAAATGTGAAACAAACTCTGGAAAGCTACCGTCCATGTTACTCATTTGTGAACATGAGCCAGAAAGGACGGAATTGCAAGCAAGAAATACAACAATCCCAGTTGTAGAAGAGTTCACAATTGATTTTGAGTAATATGCATTGCAAGACAACTAGCATCATCAAGATCATTTCAACTATTATGAGGGAGTATTCCAGAAGATTAAAAAAAAAAAAAAAGGAACAACTAAGTTTTTTTAGCCCTGGGTACATTTGGTCCCTAAGATTCCAAAATGTACCTTTTCCTCCAAAGTTTTACGAATGGATTTAAAAGGTCTTCAGTCATTTATAATTCTTATATTAAATGTTTCCATGAATTTATAAACTGAAAATAATTATTTAAAAAAAAAATCTATTCTCTCTCCTTCCTTTCGTCCTCTTCTTCCATGATTTTGTTAATTTAGTATATCACATCAACATTTAAAATAAAATAAAGTAAAATAAAAAAGGTAATTTAGTATATCACATCAACATTTAATTTAGTACACAAAGACCTCTTAAACATGTTCTTCAAAACTTGGAACTAAAAGGAGTACATTTTGAAACCTTAGAAACCATACGCACTTATTATTGAAAATTCAAAGACTAAAAAGGTAATAATCTCTTAAGAAAAATATTCAACATGGTCAAGAAAAGATTGTGTTTATGCAAACACTTTTTTGCTAGTGATAATGTAAATTGAAAACACTAAACAGACGAATGATAATTTGCTGTTCTCTCAATAAAATGCCTGAAAGATAAGGGCTAAAACTTTTTACCCTTCTTTACAATGAAAATAAACGATAAAGTTTTGGGTAAACAAACTTACTTTCTAATTTTTTTTTTAGTAAAAACACAGAAATGGAATTATTCTCAAAGAATGTCCATGTTGGCCTAAGACTATTTCTTAAGTAATCATTCAAACAAAACACGTAAGATTATCAGTTTCTTGAAAATGCATTTTAGAGGGAAAAAAAAGAAAGAAAAAGGTTTAAAACAAGAATAATAGAAAAAGTCGGCTGTTACCAAATGTATTTTCTCAGCTAGGGTCTTTTGATCCCTAATAACTCTGATTTTATGAATTCACTGTACATTTAACACATGAAAACTACTTTATTAAAAAAAAAATGCATCAAAGAAATTCTTGGAACTTATTCTTCTAGCCAACTTCTTAGGATATCTTTTAAGAAAAATATGTCAAAATAAGTCAAAACGCCATCCACTAGGTTAGTGCGTCCAAAGAAAACAGAGAGAAAAATCAAGGGAAGCACCTAGAGGTCTTACTGAGGTGGACAAGAGAATTAGAAGTGCTTTTGTCATGGGAGAGCGTTGATTTCCTGGACATCACTAATTATTTCATACTTGGGTCGTACGTAATCGACAATTAATTAGTAAAAGGACTAAAGTATATTATCCTAAACCAATATGCATGTAAAACAAACAACATGAAACATGGAAAAGAAAACAGAAAGTAGTCCAAATAATCAGATCTTACTGCAGTCAGACATTTGAACTAAAGAACAAAAGGTAAAATGGTATTTGGAAAGAAAACAGAGTGTGGATCACTATAAGATCAAACATGCTTTCATCATATAGAGGATGCCAAGAAGGTCTGTACATCAAGGAAGGTAGTCTACCTCATATGTTAAAGTACCCCCAGAAGATGTTGACTGCCGAAGTGTAACATTCGAAACCATACCATTAGCGGAGAGTATACAAATAGCCCGGGATCCTTGTTGAGAAAATGACATGACTTTCAAGTTAACATCCTAAACCAGTAGGAAAAAGTTATCAGGAACAAGTGGCAATAATGCATTAAGTATGAACAGGAATTACAAGATCATTGCAATGGCAAATCGTTGACAACTTATGTAATTTACTTTCCAAGTTTATTTGAATGATTGTTGATGATTAATCTAGTTGGCAGTAATTAATATTTCAAACCACAAGCATACTCAATATTGCAGGTCTAGGTAATTATTTCGCACAATTCAACTAATAAAATTTACTTCAAGAAGTTTATCATTACAATATAAATAGCAGGTGCCACCGTGCCAGGGAAAGTCTACTAAAGAATATTTCGACAAGTCAGAAAAAAAAAAAAAAAAAAGTGGCCATTTGAACCCCTTCATTACTACCCAAAATTCGTGCAGGAAAAAAAATCCATAAAGATCAACATCATTATGCCCATGCAGTATCGTGCAGTAACGAATGGTACCCTCTATCTAGTAAGATTTGTGCTTAATTCATTCTTTCTTTTGTAAAAAAATAAATAAAAAGCTGACTCGTCATTTTGTTATATCATGACAGCTACTGTTATCCCAAGCCAAATTGAATATAATACGAACAATCATGTTGCTAACCATATTATTTTATACAAGGCTTGTACAATGATAGGCAGAATAGATGCCCTTGGCGAGAGATTCCAAGACTTACCTCACCAATATTAACAGTTATCACGTGAGGTGTGAAATCTGCTCCAGCAAAGAAGGCAACCTTGTTACCTGGGTAACACATGTAATACGTAAGAATCACTTAGATACGAAATATAGTTTTCTTATTTTATAATAAAATTGTATGGTTTGGCTTCAGAATATTAATTTAAATTAAGAGTCTAAGACATCATTTACAGTCACTGCCATTAAATATTATGTAATCGGCACAAAATACTTTTTTGTCTTCTGAATGATGAGAGACAAAAATAATTGTCTCCTTCAACATGAAGAAAAACAACCTGAAATGATCATTTCAAAATTTCAATATAAAAGCAATAAATTAAATCGTACTAACTTCTCATAACAAACTTTATATGACCCTTCTTGAAGAGGTAAAATCCTTGTCAGCAACATTTTAATCCACCCCACAGTTTATTTCAGAAGGCAAAGCAACTCCATTTCCTAATTCCTAAATATATTTTTTCATCTAGTTTAAGACGTAAATGGAGTTACGAGTTAAAACTTTTTCCTGGACTTCATATCAGTTAACACCGCAACTGAGTCAACTCACTCTGTTATGTCATACTCTGTTTTAATGGTATTACTTATTAGACTTGTCAGTTTTCTATTAAAGGAAACAGGATAAGGGGAAAAAGATGGGGGACAGAACTACGAAGCATTATTTCATAATTGTTTACTTTCAATAAATAAATGTCCCGATTCCTTCACTTCATCCACTTCCAGGTTAAACAAGGACTTCAGAGTGTCTTAATCAAGATGATATACTTATAGACTTCAGGTAATAAAAGAATATTTTCTAAATTTGTAAATCAGTTAAAAAGAGGCACCAATTGAAATCACCTAACCCCACCACAGATAGAAGAATCCTCAAGATTTAAAGCATTTTCTCTTCCACTTTCAGTTTTTTCCCCTGAAATTTCCAAAATGTTTCCTTACAATGCTACTCCCTGCATTTTCCTCATTTTCTACGTATCATAAGCAGCCAAATTGGATACTTCCCGGCATGTTTGACCACCGACTTACTCAGGCTAGATTCTCCGGATCCAGAGAGAAAGAGGGTCTAAGCAGCAGGTCACTTACGCCCAAATAATGGCTATGTACTCAAAAGCTATCCTATCCTAGGAAGGACAGTTCCCTCCATTTTTCAGAAGGCTACAAAATCACTTTTGATTCATAAATTACTGTTTACAGCAGATCTGAAGTGAACCAATGATGCAGGCCACTATCACATCAAAAACCCAACAAACATTCCCTCGTAATTCTACTGTACAAAAACAAACAAGATACGTTTAAAACCATCGCTTTCTAAGCCAGATAACTAGACCGACCCCTCTTATCTTTTCCTGCAAGTACAGAGATTCTCACCATTAAAGAGAGAGAGAGAGAGAGAGAGAGAGAGAGAGAGAGATGTCAAAGTTTTACAATTCCTACTTTCTATCCATATAAGTTATTGCTCCCAAATGGATCAGAATCCAAATGTAACAGTGGAACAGAAAACCACTTTAACAGAATTTCAAATTATCAAATGATTTGAAAATATACAACAATGAAACACTTTACCTGGAATCTCATACTCGAACTTCCGTGACTTCTTGACCGACTCTACTGACCGTCCTCTTCCTCGTTTCCAACCCGCAAATTCTCCGGCCAGCGGAATCGATGACGAAATCGGCATTGGCGACAATGTTGGAGCTACAGTTCCATCAGGACCGTACTTTCTCGGTCTCCCTCTTTTCTTCTTCCCATCTGAAGCCCCCGCCGTTGGAACACTCGCCGGCGGCTGCTGCGGCGGTGTCTCACCATCTGTGCTTGAATTTTCAGGTCTCGAGTCCATCATCCCGAAGCTCTCTGGAGCTTGGCTTACTTTTACTGCAAACCCGAAATCCACTCCTCCCTCTTTCTCCTCCATTTTTACAGTGAGAGAGAGGAAAAAAAAAAAAGATCTGTTCTAAAACAAAACTACATAAACGGTAAAAACCAACAGCTTAAACCCTAAACCTCCATTATTCACACTACAAACGATATTTAACAAACTACAACATCAACAAATAAGTTCTCAATGAAGAAGACAATGAAACAAGAACACAAAAACAGAGCAAATGAATATGAGATGAAATCCAGAACCTATGACTAAAACCCACAACTCAAAACCTTAAGTAGAACTGATTCAAGATCAAAAACCACAACTTCCAGCACTACAACTTCAATCCAGTATCTTCTCAGTAACCTAAATCACCGCCATTACAGACTACTACACAAAGCTTCAGTCCAGCAAAACACCTCAACGAAAAATTGTAAAAAAAAAAATAATAAAATTAAAATTTAAAATTTAAAATTTTAAAAAACAGTAAAAAAATCTTAGAAATACAAGAAAAAATTCAAAATAAAAATAAGAACAATCGGAGAAAATGTTTGGGGAGGTAGAAAATTAGGGTTTTTGCAAAGGGAAATGAGAAGAAATAAATAAAGTAGAAAAAGGAAAGGGGAAAAAATTAAATAAAAATAAATCAGGGAAAGGGAAAATTAAGGTGGAAAAGTTTAATAGATAATTAATATTATATTTGGGAAATTGAAAGTATAGATTTTGGTTAATAAAATGGTTGACGTCCGTTTTCAAAATTGATTTGAAATTAATTGTTGAGATACTAAATAATAATATTAAAATCCATAAAATTAATGGAGAAAAGATAAAAAAAAAATATAAAATATAAAACATTAAATAATTAATTAAATTCAAAGGTTTGGTCTTCTTCTACCTGCTGCTATTACAAGAATTTATATATATATTAGTTTTGACCACTCTAACTTTGGTTTCATATTTACTAACTTTAGGTTCAACTTTCTTTGACCATTTGACACTTTTTGGTGTCACTACAGATTAGAAAAACATTATTTTAGTTTATGTATTTTTAATTTTGTTTATTTTTTTAATTTTGTTTGTTTTTTTAATTTTGTTTATTTTTAATAAATATATAGTTTTGATTATTGTCATTTTTTGACCATGTAAGATTTGAGTTTTATTGTCACAATAAATATTAAGTTTAGGATATCATTTTGATTTTATGATGTTTTTACTTCATTTACCCAAAATAAACCTTAAAATTTGCCCATGTACTTGGTTTTTTAAAATTGATATCTACCAACATTTCACTTTAATTGTGAAAATATATTCGCATAGTATCTTTTCTTGCATGAAACTATCATCGTTATTCTACTAATTTCGACAAACATTTACTTTCAATAACTAAGTTTAAGATTTAATAAAAGTAATGTACTGATTTTAAGATTTATTAAAAATACAAAAATCAGTATTAAATAATATATTGACTATAATGAAATAAAACTAAAAGTATAGGAACCAAATATATTATTTTGACCACCATATACAATAGCAAAAGGAGTGTATGACATTTGAAATTAAATTATAAATCAGAAAAAAAATTCTTCAGTTAGAAAAAAAAAAAATCAGAAACTTTAATAAAAACAAAAAAGTTAAAAGGTTTTTGTAGATCATCAAAATTTATTTCCATGAATTTTCCTATCCAAAAGAAAGGATAAGAAATAAGAATGGTTTGAAAAGGTTTTCCCCCACGTTGCTTGAGAAGAGACATACATCACAATTCCATCTCTCCATGATCTTAATTATATACACAGGTCACCAAAAATGCCAATTAGATTTGACTTGGAGAGTTTGCTCTACAAACTACCAAAAACTGACCACAACAAAGTTGCTATAAGTCGTCCTATTTCAAGCTCACACAACCAGAGGCAAACCAACCATTTGTGTGTGTTATCAATCAAACTTGAATTGATTTTACATGTGTTTTCGGAAGCACAAACCCAGCTCTTTTTTCCTCGAACGAATATTCAACTTCGTCTTCAGGAATTTCCTCAGCTTTGAAAGCGGGAGGAGGCAGGGCAACAGCCGGAGTTGAAGCGGTCTGCATTGCAACTGATAAAGTTGAAGGGGTGGATGGTACTGGGATTGACATTGCCTTTGGAGTCATGTTTTGGTCTTCATCTGTAGCAACTGAGATCTTCTTCAAAGGTGTGGCAGTAAATGGCACATTACTAGTTGGGTTTGTTTTTTGTAACGGTTCAGTAGATGCTGTGTTTGCATCGTCAATTGAGTTTGTCGTGTTCGCCTTTGGTTGAACAACTGTGGTAGCAATTGGTGCAAAAGGTTTCCGAATCACCAACTCAGGTTCACGAGCATTGGCGAGCGAGTTGTTGTGGCTCACAGGTTGACCAGAAAAATCAAGTTCTCTTCGACCTAAAATTGAGAGATGGTAAGATGTTTTATACAGAACAAGAAAGAGGCACAAGAACACCAAATATTACCTACTCCCAAAAGCCAAACATAATATTTTCCTCAATCAATGGAATGAAAGTGCAAGTTGTCTTAAAGTGATATAGGTTTAGCTGTACGGTGTACACACACAAACAAGTAAGGCGTTCATCAAAACTGTTTTCTAAACGCCTTCCATGACATTTTCACTTTGGGTATTCTGTTTTTAAAACAATGCTTCAAAACTCAATTTTTTTTTTTAAATTATAGTTAAATTATGAAAGATATAAAGGACTTTTGAAGTACCCTTCTTTTTGTTCTTTTTTCAAAAATTGACTCTTACTTCAAAAAGAGTTTTCATACGTTTATCTTGTGGGAAAAAAAAAACAGCTATGAACGAGGGTTAAAAATAAGTTCATTGAGTATTGACTTCAATGAATACACAAAAAGTACTATGGCGGGTGAAGATTAGATTATAACCCAGGTTTATCATTACTAGCCAGAAAAACGTACCAGCTGGAAGAGCTACAAGTCCTTCATCATATTGAAAGTTTTGATCATTCAGCTGATCCCCTTTCCTAGATGTGCGTGACTGAGGTGTTGCCTTGGGCGTTTGGTGCATTGTCCCTCCAAGAGAAAGCCTTTTACCATTTGCAGCACCTACAGCTGAAGCCCTGGGAGGTTTTTTAACACTCTGGGGTTTTGAGGGGCTTGGCTTCGATCCATAAAGAGCCTCCTGTTCTGCTATTAACTGTCCCTGGAGTTTCTTCTGGTCCTAATCAAATAAAGACATGGAGAAAAAAATAAGGACTTTGGTGTCAATCAAATCAAGCACAGTTTAAATGAGTCCTATCGAATAATAACACTAGGGAACTAGAAGAATGATGAGTATCAACCCGCAGCCTGCGACGCTCCTGCTCTTTCTCTTGCCTTAATACAGAATACTCTTCAAGCATACTGAGTAGACTGACCTGGACAGAAGTAGGTTACAGAAAAAATGTTGATCAATTTCTGCAAGAATATTTAAGTCAAACCATAGACAGTTAAAATATCCTACTTACTCCATCGTATGTAAACTCAATGCCTCTTTCCTTCTCCCATGCTATTGTTTTTGAAGTTAATGCATCCACCATTCCTGCATTTGATGATTATGATATTCAAAGAAACGAAGTTAATATACAAAAGCAAAGCAAGAAAACCAATGGTATAACTGCCTGGTTTAAACATAAACAAAACTTTTAGGGGTAAAAATACGTTGAACACTTCATAGCAAATTTTATACTAAAGCACACAAAGATAAGGAATTGGATTAATTTGAATACCAACTTAATCTATCTCTTCAAAAGTAAAACAAACTGTTTGAACACAAACCTGGAAGCTTATTAACCAAAGCTCGGGCCTTCTCTGCGCGTTTGAGAATGAGATGAGCCCCTCTACCAGCATTATATCTATTTTCATCCTGGGAAACACACAAATAATGCAAGGATGCAAGTTGACTTACGCAATAGAAACCAACTAGTTGATGTAATGGAACGTGAAAGACATTTTACCCTGTTATACTCCTCGAGCCAACACTCCTCATCACAGGCAGTCAACCATTTCTCAACTTTTTCTAGTATTTCTTTCCTGACAAACGCTTCCTCTTTAACCCTGGCTATCTGAAGCTCAATTTGCTCAAGAATAATGGCAGGGTCAACCTCTCCTACATCAGATGAAATTGGATACAAGTTCATAAAACAATGAAAGGAAGATCCAGCAATGTTTCGTTTAATATTACACAACAAATGATACCGGAGTCGATAGTTTCAATTGCGTATTCCACTATTTTATCTTCTTCCAGGACCAAGTGTGTTTTTCTACAAATCTCATCCAGCTCTGACCTCTTCTTCAAAACAAGTTCTTTCATCTTGCTTGATTTTAACTCTTCTAACCGAGACACTTCTGCTTCAACCTGCAAGATATTGCTCATTGTTATAAACCATATTAAATTCTTGAAGTTTCTAGGACATGCAAGTTTGGTTATATCAGAAGATCAAAATGAATACGAACACTTGGAAGTACTCACAGAATCAATTGCGTCCACAGAGAGACTATTGGGCTCATTTATTTCATCTTCTGAAGCAGCTATATTACATGTTACGTTTTGAAACAGCTGTTGTTCTTCCATTGGTGTATCCATTAGATGCCAAAGCTCCAACAAAGTTGTAGCAAGATCTTGGAGCTGCCCAAAAAAGTTGTTATTGAAGCTAATACAAGGCAGATGGGTTTTATTTATATTATTCTCTTCAGATATATAGGTTTGAGGTCATACCCGCTGCATTCTTCGTAATTTGACCTCACGCAAATTAGTTATTGCAGCAGCCAGAGTTTCAATTGATTCATTAGTTATGCTAAAAGTTCCATCTGGGTCACCCAAATTGAGATGAAATCCATTCACTGTTTGCTTGAAATCCATCCCAAGCACTAAACAAAGCGAGTTTAGAGTATGAAGGTGCTCCTGAACAACCATCTGCCGGTCACTCTGCAGAAGTGGGTATCAAGTTTCCTGAGTGACTGAGAGAACGACAGGTAGACCTACCTACAAAATATATAATGAACTTATAAAATTCAACAAAGTTGACCTTCTCCTTCTGTAGTGTATGTAACTGTCCTTGTAGTTCTTCTAGCTTCCTCAACGATAAATCATTTTCATCAATAGCTGCACTGGAATTTGAAAATTTTGATCCATAAATCTCATAGGATATCTTCTGTATTTGATCTAGAACTTCTGAGAACTGATTTCTTCTGTCTACTTTTCTTTTCCGCATTTCATCCACTTGTGGAAGAACACGGGCCATCTCTTCTTTCAAGGTTCCAGTCTTTTGATCAGCCTGGAAGAATAGAAAAACTATCAATCATCACACCATCAAAGCACTCATCAAATCATTAAAAAGAAATATCAATATACATAATTATATATGTAAAAGTTATTGAGCAAACTGTGAACTATGTAGGCTCTTTACAAAATTTTGCATATTAGATGAGCTACGCACAGTTATTTCGTACGCAAGATTTAAAGGCTGTGAGTCTGTGACCATTATCTCATTATTCGAGCCACGAAATTTCACGTGGAGATAAGCACTAAAACTTAGTCAAATTTGTTGATCGTATGGAGCATAGAAAACAGTCGCCTCCTTTTTCATTATAATTTTTTAACAGATTCCAATATCTATGATATCGACAATTCAACGTGCATTATTTTTCACCTTTATCTTTATGATGGTCAATCATAATTAAATAAAATCAAAATTACTCTTATGTGAGCAAAGTATTAACCGAATATGTTCTGACCTGCCTCGTATGTACTGGTCTCTCTCCCATTGCAGAGCAGATGGCAGCCAGTTCTGCTTCAGAATCAGCAATTGCCTGCCTTAGCTGAGCTCTAAAGCGGTTAGCTTGATCTACCTTTCTTCTATAAACTTCTAAGCACTCTTGTTCAACCTCAAGCAACATTTTGTCCCTTGTGGCCTCAGATTCCCCAACTTCATCCCAAATGATCTGACATTGAGAAATATGGGGCAAGATATCAACATTTCAGCCAAGTGAACTTACCAAAAATGGCAGCCTTGTTCAAAATTCAAGAAAACTGTTGGTAAAATCATTGGAATAGACAGCAGAAAATTACAAATAAATGAGAGTGTAAAGCAAAAACCTGAAGTTCGTGTAGAAGTGTTCCACATGTTGTTTCCATTTGTAAAATCTGATCATTTCGAACATTAGTCATGCTGACGTGATCCTGTCAGCTACGAAAGACGACTTAATCATATCAAATAGCATAAAGAAAAATTTTCGCACCACAAGAAATGAAAACGATCTATAAACATTGACAAAATACTCAAAATAGCCTCCTCAAGAACAAAGCATCAAATTATGAGAATACAAAATGTTAGGATTATTGTACACGAATCCAACCACATTCGCATCAAAACTTCTATTCAATTCATTCATAGCATAACATTTATAAACTCCTCCGTCATTCCAAAACATGACCGTAAGAAATCAAACCTAATCGTCATTTCTAAATTCAAATCAAGAGAAAACAAACGCAATCCTCGATATGATAATTACGCTCAAACATATAAGCAATACATTTCATTCTCCGAAATCCAAAACAAAACAACAACAACAAAATTCTTCAATCCTCACCACGTACAGTGCTTCTTTTCCTCAATTAACGAAGATGTGAGAGGAGAAGTCAAAGAAACCCTAATGAATCGGTGCTCCGATAGTATTCCGTGGAGGGTAAGAATTGAGAATTTTCTCCTGAGATCTGTTTTTTTTTTTTTTTTTCGAGGTAAAGAAAATGTTCGTTCAGTTCCGCGCTTTGAATTTGTAGGGAGAGATAGAGAGAGAGAGAGAGAGAGAGAGAGAGAGAGAGAGAGACGTTAGGGAAAATTAGACCGTTGGTGGAAGAAAATATTATATTATATTTTGATTTTGATTTTGATTTATGTATTTATTGTGTTGGATTAGAAAAAAGGTTTGAATTTCAAATGGAGTGGGATTGGAATCTGGTGTACCGCGGCCACGCGGTAAGGATTCGTACATATAAGGCCCATGGGCTGGTAAGGCGGGCTGACGGATTTAATTCGACAATATTAAGGAATATTTTGGTCCGTTGTTTTGGTTATTACGATGGAAATGAGACGATATAGCAAATTTTGAAGGTCAGTTTAGAAAATAGGCAAAAATAAAAATCAGGTAATAAAAATCATTGGTCCGTTGTTTTAGTTATTTTTACTATTTCTTAAAAAGGAAACCTCTTATTTTGCTATTTTCTTGGTCCAGTCTTTATCATAATTTGTCAGTTATAATAGTTTATGTTATGAGTATGAATACACCTACATATGTATGGAGGATATGTTTTTAGGAGTTTTGTCATTTAAAATATAAAAATTGACAAAATATTTACACTTCATAAGAAAGATTGAATTTTTGTCTTTTATTGTTTTGTTTTTTTCTTCTTTCTATTAACTGAAAAATGTTCTTTTTTTATTATTATTTTGAAAAAAAATCTATTTAAAATAACACGTACAATGCACGTGACTAGAAATATTTAAAATAGTATCATGTGATAACATATAAATGAGCGTTTGAAACAATGAGTGAGTTGTTATAGTTATAGATTATTATAGTTGAGTTATAATAGTTTGTGTTTCTTGTGAAGATTATTTTAGAGTTGTAATAGTATTTGTTTACGAGGTTGATTACTTTAGTTTGAGAAAGAAATAATAAGTACTGTAACAAGCAATAATGATAGAATGTGATAGTAAAAACTGTAGCAAATAGTAAATACGATAACACATAGAAGGGTTTTGAAATAGTTTTTACTGTACTGACTGATGATTTTAAATAATATTTACTACAACTGAAGATGATTATTATAGTCTTGCATAATCCTCCTCATTGGAATGACTCCTAAGTATATTTAAGGTTTTTACTATAAATACAAAGATGTGCATATCAAAATTGAAAACTGTATTCTATTTTTTAAAATATTTTAAGTATGCTTGTATACATATTCATAACTATATTATATTTTAGATCCACCATTGATAACTAATTTAAATGTTTATTTTAAAAACAATTTAGATTGAAATTGATAAAAGTTATATATATGAGTCAAAGGATTGTATATCTTCTTCCTCTTAATTTTCATCTAGTAAAAGTCAAACAAAATAAAATATATATTTTTATTTGGTTGTTGCACTTGCTGATGCTTAGCACTAAGCTTTCAAATGTATACTTTAGCCAATTTAGTTAAATTAATTTAATTTAATATTTTTGAAGGATGAAAAATAAATATTTTCACATATTTTATGATCTATTGGTATATTTTTTATCTTCTTTGTTAGGATTTAAATAATATTTATTATTTGAGTTTTATTATTAAAAATAAAAAAAGAGGGATAAAGAAAATGAATAAAGTGAGTTTTTTTTAAGGTAGTTACCTATTACGTTGATTTGTTGTGATGAATGAAATTACTGTAATACGTAAGTTTGTGTTTGGAGTAGGATTACAATAGTATATATGTAGAAGGTATATTTTTTAAGTTGGATAGAAAATAGTAATATTGTAACAAAGAGAAAGACAAATGATGTGTAAGAGATTTACAAATACTGTAACAAAGCATGCAGTGAGTTGTAATAACACGTTCCACCAACTTCAAGTTTGTGTCTTAAACACTTCTAGGTGATTTTTCTGTGTATTGGATTACAATTTTAGTATTTAGTCACAAGCCTTTTATATTTGCATCAACGTCAATTTTTGTTCTCTTTTTTATTTTTTTTCCTCCTAAGGCATATATAACAACCATGGGAGAGACAATTAGAATCACGATTCTCATCAAGAATGATGGAGAAAATACTATCTGGAGAAACATCTTTGCAAATTAAATGACAGATCCTATCGAGGAAGATGACAAAAATGCAACGCATTTTAATAATTTTTTCATACAATAATTGGATCTTAAGGAGGATGCACCCACCTAGTTAGTATGATTTATGACCTCCAACAAATGAGACTTAACCACAAATGACATCTTACCTTTTCCACTTCATTCCAACATAATCTCTTTTAAACCATCCATCATTCCCTCGGCTTCTAGGAGGTTGACCTCCTCTCTTTATGTGACTTTACAACTATTCAGTAGTCTACAGTTATCTGGATCATAGACAATCCACTCAAACCTATTTTTACCATTATTGAGAGATAAAGTTGCATCAAAGTTGAACTTTCAAAAACTAAATACCAGAGTGCCCAACGACGATGTGAAAACAGTGAAAGGAAAAGAAGAGAAAGAGTGATAATATATGTACTTGAACTTTCAAATTTCAATTTCTCCAAAACTCCACCCCATGATGGGCTATGGAACTCAATAACCATAGGACTATGTGAACTTGAAGGCCTAAGGCATGGTAACACTAGGGTTATTTAGCTCTAAAAATAGGGTTTATTGTTTAGAAAGCTAGCATCTATTGTCACAATCTAAGTCTTTTCGATATATATTTAAATAAAAACAAGTTTAACATGTATTAAAACTATGATTTGATGAAAATAACATTTAGATGTGAAAGAAAAATAATTCTCATAAAATGTGTTAGCGTTTTGTAGGTTCTGTGCAGAAGTTGAAAAAACAACGGATGATATTACATTTTAAGAAAAAATTAATTAATTTAGACTTTTAATTAAAATACTCTACAGAAATTTGTGCATTTATTTTGACAAAGTCTATAGTGTTTGAGAATACATGTATATATTAGACAAAAGGATATTAAAAAAAAAAAACTATTTTGATTTTATTTTTATCACAAAAATATAAAACTAAAAATGTAATCTAAACTTATTGTGAATTAAAAAAGCAAAAGCAAAAAAACACAATTATGAAACCTAATTTTAGTTTTTCAATTAAAAAAAACAAAAAATGTTTACGGTGTTTTTGAAACCAAATGATAACAACAAAATTTTAGGAATCTATTAACATCACTGATAGAGATCGACACCTATCAATATTTATCATTGATATATTCTAAAATATTGATATATTTTGTAAATATTTTCAACAGTTTTATTATTTAAAATAATTTTCTAGATAGAAAACAACGTAACAATAATTATTATATTAAAGGAAACTATTTAAATGACAAAAATTCTAAAGATATTTATAAAATATAACAAAATATTTATCGTGATAGACTAAAATGAACTATTATATTTATTACAAAATATAGTATAACATTACAATCTATTGTGATATACATGGTCGATTGTCGATAAATGTATAATTTGTGAATATTTTAATTATATTAGGATGGTTGATACACATAGAAAGTTTTATGTGTGATTTTTTTTAATAAAAAAAACAAGAACAAAAAAAGAAAGAAAAAACAATTCATACGCTACTCTTTCTTCAAGGTTTCTTCCCAGAACATTCTCTTCCATCTCTTCAGTTTCACCGTTTCTCTATCTCTAAAAGTAAACGAAACAAACTTCAAACCATTTTCCTCTTCATTGTTTCATACTTGCACACAGAGATCGGGAGCAGTTGAAACCCACAAATCGGGAGACACATGGGTCAAGCTTTTCGCAAACTCTTCGACTCATTTTTCGGCAACTCTGAGATGCGGGTATCATATACTCTTCTTTATTTTTGTTTCCTAAACCTTTTTCTACAATTGGATTTCATACCCTTATGTGCCCATTTGATCTTGTTCATTATTGCAACTTCTTGATTTCTTCCCCCCCATATTCTGCTGTTCAATCTGTCCCACGGTTGGCTTAGAATTGTAGTTGGTTGATTTACTTTTTGTTTGGCGGTACTATAGCCAGAGAACTGAATGTTAGCGGAATTGGGAACTGCATGAAGTTTTGGTTTCATTTGGCTAATACTAGTTCTGGGTAATTGCAACTTTCTTCTGATTGTTGGATTTTCTTTTCTTGTTATACCCAGTTGCATTAATATGTCTTGGTTATGTTGATGTTTAATTTGAGATGGTCTCAGTCGAACTTTTTGGTCAAAGTGTTACTTCGACGTTGTTCACTGATAAGAATCTAGGGAATATATTGCAAAAGAAAAAAAAGAGCACAGCCTAAGGGCATGGGTAGAGCCTCCCAACAAAACTATACAAGAAGAGCCTCCCAATTGTTAATAATTATAAGAAGACCGTAGTTACTAAAGAATTTAGTGTAATTTGTACCAAGGCTGTATGCTGCACAAGAACCCAAAAAGAATCACAAGAAGTCATATGAGTAGTAGCAGCGGAGGCTATGACCCATTGTGTGGAGGAGGAAAAGAGACAATGATTCATATTACCTGAATTAGCAATGGTTGTAATTGGGGCACATGCCAACGATGAAGGAGATGCTTTTGATGAGTTTTGGTACTTATGAGATTCAGTAGACAAACCATGAATAGATGGAGCCCGCAATTGAAACAAATTAGACATCACTGTGGGATCTTGTTCGTCCATAGGATAGTAACAACCACACCAAGTCACACCAAACCAAATGAGTAGCCACACCAGACCAATTGAGCAAAAAACAGCCACAAAACGAGGCAAAACAGCCACAATTCCTAGAAACAATCAGATTTTCTTCAAATATCGTCACACTTGAATGAACTTCAATGAAACCAAAGGCACAAACTGATCGGAAACCAAGCTCTGAGATGAACCGAACCGACAACAGCCCAAACAGACTTCCCACTCGCTTCCACGCACCGGCGCGTGGCGACAGAGACAGAACCCGGCTGGTGGCGAGTAAACCTCACGCGCGACGTTTTCTAGTGACGAAAAATGCAAACCTCGATGGAATACGGCGACACTCTTCTTGGGCTGGCGGTTTCAACAAACGGTCACTTAAACCGATGACCCAAATACAAAACCCAAAGTTTGTGAGAAGTGCAAACCCCAACGTATCCGTCAAACAAATATTCTAAACCCTACACAACATTGGTACCATGGTGAAGTTGGAACAAATATGAAACTAACTCCTCACTTCATTCTATACGAGAGAATTCAATATATATAGGCATACATGGAAACCCTAAATAAAGACTAAGAAATTACAATAAAGGACAAAAGACTAATAAGCTTCTATAATTACATATATACTATAACACAAGTGTTAAGTGTCTTTTAAGTTTTCAACATGTGTCAGACAATTGCGCACTAGCCAAACTCAAGTGTATGTGCTTCTTATGATTGTGAGAGGGAACACCAAAGAGATGCTTTGAGATGATTTTGTGATCTTCGTTGAAGGTCTGGGGCTTTTACTTTGTTCACTTAATATATCGAGTGCGACCTCAGGGATTATTTTTTATATGCCTTTTAGATTCTCTATCATTGTTTACCTTATTCATGACAAATTATCACATAGTTTACTTTTTTATTGAGGTGGTTTAGGTTGTCATGCTTGGCTTGGATGCGGCTGGCAAGACAACTATATTGTACAAGCTGCACATTGGGGAAGTCTTATCTACGGTTCCTACAATTGGTAGGTTCTTCACAATTTTACAACAAATCTGAATATAGGGATTATAGTAATTTTTTGATTGAGTTTTATTTAATATCTCTATTTTGTGGTGAAATAACTTCTGTGCTGGCCAATCATTTCTTCCCTGAATCAAGGATTAGTGGAATGTTTTTGTGACAATGCCAGATGACAAGGTGGGTTGGGGTAAGCCACTTGGACTTGGCAGTCAACCATGGCGAGCACCTCCAGTGATGTGCTCACCTTAGTGGGATTCTGATTTTCTATTTTCTTTTACTTTAGGAGGAAAAAAGAAGAAGAAATGTTTAGGACATTTCTGCAACATTTGAGTAATAATTCATTTCTATTTATGAGCCTTTGAAAATAAAAGAGGGCGTTCAAGTAATTACCCGATAAAATATCTTTAAGTTAATTTCTAATTTATGCCTACCACCTCCTTTTTCACTCCTTGTATTTATCACCAAAGTTTCCTAACAAGCTTTTTAGCTAATTACTAACATACCCCAAATACCTACTTATATCCCCATTTCTATCCTAATAGCATTCCTATCCATTTGTTACCCCCAACAAAGTAACTTGTTGCCTTACAGGACACCTTGTGGCTTTATATCATTCATTCCGAGTGTCTATGTTCTTCAAGGATCTGAAACCATGGGCTTTTAACCTTTTTATTTATTAGAAAGAAAGAGATGAATTTGAAAAAGTGAAAGATATATATCTGATCAAGGAATTGAAACCATAGTGAGGTCGAGTGACTGACTCTTATGATAGGGGTACATGTCCTCTTCTCTCTCTCTCTTCTCTCCCCTCCCCTCCCCCTAGTTCCAACCACCATGCCTCCCACTTCCCTCCCTGCCATGGAACCATTCCATTTGTTCAGTCCTCATTGATCATAAGGTCTTCTTTGAAGCTTGGAGCTTAGTGTTTTTTCCTTTTGTAAATCCTTAAGTCTTGTGGCTTCATGTTTTCAGATAGTTCTAGCTGAAAGTAATAGGAAAATTTTCAAAAAATAAATGAGAATGCTTTGGAGATTTGGGATGCTATTTTTCTCTTAGCTCCCTTTTGGAGCACGAGCACCCATTAGATGGGCTTCTTAACCATAATTCTCTTCTTCTGTTGTAGTGATATATACCAAATGAAAGAATTTTATTAATGATCAAAAGTTATCGATACAGGAAGTCAAGTGCTCTATTATCATATAGCTAATTAATAAAAGAAACTAATTTTAATCCTAATAAACCAAAGAAACTAATTATTATCCTAATAAACCAATGAAACTAATCTCAATCCTAATCAATTAAGGATTTGACCATAATACCCTAATCCTTCTACATCTTTAGTGTGAAGCCCTCAACCCCAACCATCTACTGCTTTAGTGTGAAGCCCTCAACCCCAACCATCTTACTCTGTCGAAACTCCCATTCTTGGAATGAGCCATGTGGACTATATAATGCATCAATACTATCACCCAAACCAACTTGACGTTAGATGGATTGAAGACAGCAGTCTTCTTGGATTTTTATATATGCTTCTATATGTTGTTTTAAAGCTTGAAGGCAGGGAGCATATTGAATGAAACTCCCACAAGCATCCTCTGACATAAGTCCCGAAGCTCCATATATTCAGAGGGAGATTCTTAAAACTAGCCAACCTCATTAAGAAGGAACAACACTGACTCTGCCCAGTTCTTGTCTGGGAGAAAAAACGGTTTACGATGAAGCATTCTTGTGTATGTTCTTTTTTTTTTTTTTTTTAAAGTTTCTCATATTTTTCCTTGCTGTCGGTGTTTGTTTCTTTGTGCTCTTTTCATTCATGACTGAAAATTGCACATATATTTTACAATATCTGAGTCGCTTACATCTCATTCAAAACAAAAGACCCATTTAGCATACGTTTCAAAATTAAAAAATTCTGAATTTTTTTTGAAAAGAACATGCCACGGTACATAACTAACATCACTTATCTTAAAATTATGGTATTTTTTTCTCCTTAAACCCCACAACAGGGCTTTCATTGTGTTGATCCTGTGCTTGTGACTACACATCTGTATGTGTTTTGGGGGGGGGGGGGGGTAAGTCCTGGATTTTTTATGGTTAGCAATTGAAGGTTCAATCGAGTCTATGACTTGATTTCTGCTGTTGTTCTTTCATTCTTGTAAATGAAAGTGGTACTTCTATGAAATAATCTCAATTTCTTTTGCTGTGGAGAGTACAAAACCATTGAGAAAGGACAGAGAGGAGGGGTAAGGGAAAAGGGCTGAAGAGAGGACAGAATGGTACATAACACCTTATATCTCTCACATGGTAACATTGTCATCTGATTTTTTGTGTAGGTTTTTCTGGCCTTTCTTGTGCTACTAATTGTTTCATTTCTTTGTGCCATTATTACCAGGCACTAGTGTTTCTTATGCCATTCATAGACGTTTGGTACTTGGATCATACCTGGTAGATTTTTTCTGTTAATGTGGCAGTAAATTGATTTGTTATTTTCCATGCAGGTTTCAATGTGGAGAAAGTCCAGTATAAAAATGTTGTGTTCACTGTTTGGGATGTTGGAGGACAAGAGAAATTGAGGCCGTTGTGGAGGCACTACTTTAATAACACAGATGGACTGGTAATGACTGTGTTGGAATTTCTACTATTTTCAAATATTGGTGTCTAAATTTAGGAGATGATGAGGACGCTAAGGGGGTGTCAACCTAGTTGAGATGCCCGGGTGCGTCAGCTGATTCTTGATTTTGATTCTAGTTTTTAGCTTTTAGTCATTAGTTATTAGCTAAAAGCTAGCTACTTTGCCTTACTTTTTCTTCTTATTGTTCGGTCCTTGTTCTCGCTCTTTGTATAACTCTCTTGTACGTAGAGCTTTGTCTCTTTTGTTTTTATGAATAATAGAGGTTGTTTCCTTTTCAAAAAAAAAAAAAAAAAAAAAAAAATTAATGGTCACCTATTGGCTTTTATTGTCCATATGCTTTTTTCCATGTTTGTAATTTTCTTCTATATAAGAAGTCCTAAATTTCTCTTCTTAACATATCAATATATTTTTATCCTCCCTAAATTAAGATGGTATCAAAGTAGGAGGCTATGTGTTCAAACTCTATAATGACATTTTTCTTTGCAACTAAATTGATTTTACACTTGGATGACCTTTTAAAAATTTTCAAGCTCACAAATGAGAGGGAATGTTAAAGTAGTGATGTAAGTTTAAATTTATTGTAACTAATCAACTTGTGCTTTTGGGTTCCATGGTGGTTTAACATGGTATTAGAACAATAAACCTAGATCCCTACAAAACCCTTGCTATCACTTGTACTAATCGTCGTCGGAACCCTAGTTGCATCTCTCAATGGAATGACATATTTTATTGATTTACTAATGAGTTTTAGAAAACATAAGGTATTTTTCATCATTACATTTGTTGGGGTACTCCTCTACTGAACTGAAATTCTCCATGCATGTTCCCAAATATTTATGGAGTGAAGCAACCCCCATAGCGATCTACTTAATAAATAGGATGACTAATAACCCTTGAAATTTAAATCTCCCATTAAATTTGCAGCGCAGAGCAGCTCTCATAGCTTCTCTTGTTTTCAGAGCAACTCCTGTAAAATCTTTGAACGAGAGAAGTTTGTCTTGGGTCTTGAAACAGTGTTCACGAGCTTGGTTTGAGCATTTTGGAAAAGTTTGGTCTAGCTATAGATTTATTCAGAGTGAATTGTTGATGTTCTGACTAAAGGATTTCCAAAGAAGGAATTTGACAAATTAATTGATAAGCTGGCTATGGAAGACATCTTTAAACTAGCTTAGTATTGTTGGAATTTCTACCACTCACAAATGTCTCTCTGTTATTGTCCTTACTCTTCTTTTCAATAATTATAATTGTTCTCTCTCCTATGTAAGAGGACCTAAATTTCATATTTTAATATGTGAATATCTTTTTATCCTCTCAAATTAAAATCTAAGAACTAGTACGTGATTTCAGTGAGTTAATGTAATTTGGCTTTTTATTCTTCAGGTTTCCTTTTAACATTCAATTTTATTGTAGATTGCAAGATATCATTCTGGAGTTATTGATTTTTTAATGACTTCCTTCCGTGTCTATTTAACCTAGTGGTAGTATTGAAAGATCTGAGGTCACACTAGTAGTAAAAGGCTTCATTAAGACATATGAGTTTTGATCATTAGGAAACATTTTGCTCACTCTACTAGAGTATTCTTTTTTTCCTCTATTAGTTTACTAACTTGACTTGAATACCTTTCTCAATGGCGATCTGGAAGAAGAGGTTTTTATGAGCTTACGTCTACTTTTCGAGAAAGACCTTATAATTTGTAAAATCTACAAACTAGAGAAGTCTATGGTCTTCTACAGTCTTCAACAGTTTGGCTTGAGCATTTTGGAAAGGTTTGTCCACCTTTGGATATCTTCAGAGTAAAGTAGATCGTACTAAAAGGCAACTTTGCCGAGGAAATCAGTTGGTTCTTCTGATTTCCTCTTTTCCCTGTTGCCTAAATGAATTCTGGCCATATTTGGAGTAAATTAGGTGGGCATGCTATCTATAGTCAAACCTTTTGTGTCCAACATTGGCCCAAATCATATTAGTATGGTCTTATCATGGTTTCTCTTTTTAAAAAATAAAAGATCATAATATATTTTACAAACTTTCTAAGAATAATAAAATTTCAATTTTAGTTATTTATGTAAATGTTATTATTCTGACCGTTGATGATCTAGTTGGTCTTATCATGGTTTCTCCTATTGGACCTGATATGAATTTTACAATTAACAAAAGCAAAAGAAATAAAGGACTTGAAACAATACCAAGACTTATTGGAAGATTAATTTATCTGTCACATGTGTTGTAAGCATGACAAGTCAATTTATGGATCCACCTGGACCGACTCATTTTGATGATGCCAATAAAATTTTGAGGTATTTAAAAGGGACTTAGGAAAGGTATTTCATTCAAAAGACATTATCACTTCCAAGTAGAAGTTTATGCTGATCCAGATTGGGCAGAAGATAAAATATTTAACTTGGGTGGTTGTTCCTTTGTTGGAGAGAGTAATTGGGCTTTTTATTCTTCAGGTTTCTTTTTAACATTCAATTTGATTTTAGTTTGTAAAATATCATTCTGGAGTTATTATTTATTTGATAACTTCCTTTCTTGTTCATAGAAGCCCATCATGGCTGTCTTTTTCTTATACAAATTATTGTAAGACGAAGTTACAGTTACATTCTCACCTAATATTCATCTAACAGGAACAAGTCCTTCTACTGACAGCTTTGTTCATGCAGATTTATGTGGTAGACTCCTTGGACCGAGAGAGAATTGGAAAGGCAAAAACAGAATTTCAGGTTATAGCCCAAGGCACATTGTGCATTTAAGTATGGCGGTGTACCCTTTGTTTGCTGATATGTAATATTTTTTTCAGGCCATCATTAACGATCCATTTATGCTGAACAGTGTCATATTGGTCTTTGCGAATAAGCAGGATATGGTACGTAAATCTCATCTTCTACTGGTACATACTGCAGAAACAATTAATATTTTATATCCATAATTTTATTTTATGTTTGGGATTGGGAAGACAAAAAATCAACTCTTCAACCTGCTCCCTTTCATACACTCACACTAACGTGCAAAGTAATTGGTGCTTATGCGATAAAGGTCTGAGCTAGTCGTAATATACCTCCTTTCTTTGAAACACTTTCTGTCACATAGAAACAAAGGTTAGTTTCTAACAAGCCCAAGTTGCAAAAAGGGCCTGTAACTGACGTGAATAGTGGATAAGAGTATTGAATATTTAATATTCATTTGGACAATTGGTTTTGTTTGGAATAATGGATGCTTTTAGGTTTTGTTTTGAATGTATAGTTATCTTAAAAATCAGGTCCTTAAATTTGGTCAAAGAAAAATAGCAGATTTGTTTTTCTACTTGTAGTCTGTAGAGGACGAGGAATTAGGAAAATTATCTAGATTGATGGTGATGAAGGGCGTAGGTAGATTATGCGATCTGGAGATTGCTTCTAGCCCCTCAAGTGCCCAATCTCAAAAAACATATTGTGAGTGGTAGGGTTGTAATTTGAATATAGAAGCATTATTTTCTGAAAAGTTTTATTTCTTATTAGCAATATTTATAGACAACTAGATAACGGTTTAACACAGTTTTTGAAGCCATAAGACACCAGCCTAGTCCATGAAAAGTAGGGTGAATAACTAAAGGTGAATTTTATATAGCCACTGTCAATTGTAAACTTATATAAAGATCAGATAGCTTATCAATTAAAATGGTCCCACTTTGGAAGCTTAAATTTTTTGCTTGGTTAGCTAATCCTAAGAAGATTAAGGGTCTGTTTGACAGACCTTCTCATTGAAACTCTTTTTAGAAAAACGTTTTCAATAAAAATGTTGCGTGTTTTCAAAGTTATTTTAAATGGAATATTTGTTTGGTTGCACTCTTAAATATGTTTTCATTTCTGACCACAAAGAAGATTTTTGGTTAATTACCTGTTTCTTAATTTTTTTTGAATTAAGAAAAATTATTTTAAATGGCAAAACTTCTAATGTTTACAAATATAGCAAAATATCACAATCTATCTTGTGATAGATTACAATAGACCTAGGTATACACAGATATTAGTCTATCTTGGTCTATTACATCTCCATGGTCTATCTTGCTATATTTTGTGAATATTTTGGTTCATGTTGCTATATTTGAAAATTAATCCTTAAATTAATTCATTTTTCAACTACTTATTTATTGAATTTTTTTTCTTAAAAAAGAAAAAATTTGAGAATCTAAAATCACTCAATAAGCTATACTAAATAATTTTTAAAGTTTTCAAAGGTGCTTATAAATTATTTAGTAGCTTATTGAGTGATTTTAGATTCTCAAAATTTTTATTTAAAAAAACATTTGAGAATCTAAAACATTCTTGTCAGTTGCTATATTTGAAATTGAGTTTAGGAGAATTTTGGTGTGAATTTGGCTTGTACATGATTTTTCATTTAAGGTTGTAGTAGTTTTATTTAAAAAACATTTGAGATTCTAAAACGTTCTTGTCAGTTGCTATATTTGAAAATGAGTTTCGGAGAATTTTGGTGTGAATTTGGCTCGTATAGGATTTTTCATTTAAGGTTGGAGTAGGTGATTTTTCCTTCTTTCAGGATAAGAGAAGGGTTCTCTGGTGAGTTGCTATTCTGGTTATTTTGTGGAACATTTTGCTTCAGAGAAACAGGAAAACCCTTGCGAGGGTTTTTGAAATTAGTTTCGGGAGGGTTCTTGAGTGGAAGTTTGGGCCTTAACCCATTTAAATCTGCCCCTTTTGGCTCTGTATAACCAAAGAGTTCATATACAACTCCCCAGGTAACGGAAACAAAACTTCCATTGATGTAACTTATAAGAGACCACTACTCCAAAATACTAGATCTTCAAATAAAGACAAACATAACTAATGAAGAACCCATGCTAAGGAGACAAACTCCTTCAACTACGAAGCACAAAAAACTTAGAGAGAGAGTCCTGTAAGAAACTAAGAGACAAACCAAACCTAACATACACAAACATCAAACCAAAAAGCGGACAAGAATGCCCAGCGAAAGGTCAAAAACCTCTTCAAAAGTCTTTATGTGAGGGAAATGAGACCTTGAGTCAAACCATCATGGATTGATCTAGTGGTAAACAAGGAGCCGAAGTCTCAATAAATGGCTAAGAGGTCATGAGTTTAATTTATGGTGGCCACCTATCGAATAATTAATTTTCTATGAGTACCTTTGATATCCAAATGTTGTGGGGTCAAGTGGGTTGTGCAGTGAGATTAGCCAAGGTGCGTAAGTTGGTCCGGATACTCATAGATATTAAAAAAGAAAAAGAGATCCCAAGGCAAACGAGACTTTAAAAATCTCTAACACCTTGAACCATCCATGCAGACATCACCAGAGCCTGTTACTGTTTGTATTTTTTTCCGCTATTTCTTGCAACAAGTTTTTTTTTCGTCCAAGTTTGATTTCTCATGCAATAGTAATAGTATCAATAATGAATTTGATATTTTCTTAGATTATACTAATCCAAGTTTGAACGATTCTGGTGATCCAGAAAGGAGCCATGACGCCAATGGAAGTATGTCAAGGACTTGGTCTATTTGATCTCAAAAACAGAAAATGGCATATACAAGGAACGTGTGCTCTTAGAGGAGATGGACTTTACGAGGGCTTAGACTGGTTAGCTGGAACTCTCAAGGAGATGAGGGCTGCTGGATATTCTTCAGTAGGAACATCGTTTTAAAGAGATACAAAAGGTTTCATTCTAGTTTCCCTTGATCTTCCTTTTTACCATTTCACTTTTCAGCCTGTCAAACTTGTTTTTTTAGATTTGTTTTGTGTTGTGGTGCAGTTCCAGGTTGGCTGGTCGAAAGCTAACTCCTCTTCACTTTGCAGATTTCAAATTGTAATCAGAATGTCTTGTTTCCCTTATCAAACTTGAAATTATCAGGTGCCTAATCTTTGGCCTTGACCTTGCGAGCGTTAACTGCCTAGAATGTAATATATATATCCATATATATAAATCCAAAGTGGAGGTCTGCCCCTAATTAATACATCATCTTTAGAAGCTTTTGCACATAATTCCCTCTCTCCTTCCTTCCATCTCTCCTTACATTCATATATTATTTTGAGATGCTGAGAAAAATGTCAGACGATAGAAAAGGAGCGTTTAAGTCAACAGGTTTGTTTTGACCCATTTCAAATTCTCGATGTTATAACCCTGGTTGGATGTGAGAGAACTATTTCCTTTTTCTTGTTGGGTTGATTTCAGACCATCGAAATTTTATATGATAATCAGTATCTTATTCACACAATTATATATTCAGATTGGCGAAACAACTCTTAGTACTATGGTGTGGTAGTGTTGTTTTGTTTGTTAGCACATATAAATGCCTCCTGTAACTGAGTTTTTGTTTAAACATTTTTAAAAACACGTGCATGTTCTATTTATACATTTTGGTCCAACCTTGCATGCTTGGATTCAATTTCCTTCAAACTCTAATATATGCATGTTTGTGTGTGTGATATGACGACAACGTAGATGATAATGATAATGATAATGATAATGATAATGATAATGATAATAACAACAACAATAATAGTAATAGTAATAAAAGTAGTAGTAGTAATAATTATAAGTATACTTATAATTATAATTACACAAAGGGCACTTAAACTACAATGTTGGTTACAACTTACACTAATGTACAATCGATTATCTTCCTACATGTATAGTATTAAAATTTCATTTCCAAATTTTATCGATATTTTCACATGTCAATGAGTTCAATATAGATATGAAGGGTAAATCAATATCTTCATTATATCGTAGAAAAATTCATAGAGAAAAATTTAATTTATACCGTTTAATTTTGAGATTTGTATCAATTTAAAGTTAAACTAATAACTGTGTCAATTTAAATACTGAACTTTTGGAGTTAATAATTGTATCAATATAGACCCTAAAATTTTACAAGTGTATCAATTTAAACCCTTCATTATGTTTTACTTAGATATACTTATGAAAGTTGAGAATTTAAATTGATTCATCTATAAAACTTTAAGGTTTACAACTATTAGTTTAAAATTTAAATTGATACAACTCTCAAAGTTTAGAGGTATAAAATAAATAATAGACTTGTTTACTTATTTGAAAATAATATAATGTTTAATTACTAGTTAACATTTTTTTTTGAACTTTTTTACCTTTATATTTTTTCAAAATTAACATCCAAATAGATATTTCCATCCAAATTTTCGTAAAATATTAAACCCACCATATTTTTAAACCTTGCCTATACTATTTAATTGGTTGCAATTACCCATTTCATTTGATTTAAGGACAAACTTCAAACTTGTCCTTACCAAAAAATAAAAAAAGAAAGAAAGAAACAAGCAATAGAGATAAAACGGTTCAAACCAACTATCACCATAAAGTATAAGAGATGTGCAAAAATCGAGGAAAATCGACAAATTGGATCGAATTGAACCAAACTAATTGGTTTGATTTGGTTTTATTAAAAATGTGGAACCACCGATTTACTAAGAAGCATAATCAAGAAATTCGGTCGATCCTTGGTTCAACACCCGAAAAAACCAAGAAAAACCGAACTAAACCGTCAATGTTGATATTAATAAATATATATACTAATTCACATATACTGAATACTAAAGGCCAGCCCAAACAATTTTATGATTATTTTCTTAAGATAAAATTAAACTTAAAAAAAAACTTTTAAAAAAACTCTTGGTTAACGATCCAACTAACGCCTCACCCTCCCGTTCAAGCCTCCAAGTCAGCCGCCGCCCTCACCCTCCCTCTATTCAAGACTCCAAGTCAGCCGCCGCCCTTACCCGCCCTCTCTTCACGACTTCAGGTCAGCCGCCGACCATCTTTTCTTCTCCTTTTCATGCATATCGTCGCAAGCTTCCGGCTCCATTCTTTATTTTCCTTTCTCTCATTCGGCTTGCCGGCTCCATCTCTATTCCTCCTTTTCTCTTTCCTTTGTGCACAAACGTATTATCGTTCGATGAGACAAACGGTTCAAACCGGAAAATTTGGGTCGGCAAAAGATGCCAAAACCGTTTTCGACCGGATATTTAAACAAAAATCTGAACGTTTGCATTTCAATTTTGAAATGCCATCCGTAAACGGGGGAAAGAAAAAGAAGACAAACCCCAATTTCATCTAACTCTCTCTCTCTACATTTCAAGTTTTGATCTAACATTGATCTTTGATAAAGTTCCCTTTAACTTGGTTTTCGATCTGACAAGAGGAACAATCTTTCTACAATCATTTTAAGCTCCGCCAATTTCTTCCAGCAGGTAGTTCCTCACTCGTCCTTTATTTATTTATTTATTATATATATATATATATAAATTTCTTGACCCTTTTGTTTGATTACTTGAATTTTTACTCCATTTCCCTGATCCCATTCAATTGCTTACTTAGTAATTGCTTGTTTAAAGTATTTTATTCACTCTTTGCTTCCAGCCCACTTTCATTGGACCCATTTCGGACTCATCTGGACACTGTTTTGCACTCTATAATTTTATGATTTATTACTTGATGTAAATTTGAGATCATTAATTTAATGGGTTTCTACTTGTGTGTGCTTTGTTGTTCTTAGATTGTGATTTTTTGTTCTACATTGATTGCATTTCTGATGAAGGGTTACTGTGTAATATTTGTAAATCATTTTCTATTATTTGTGACTTAGTTTTGCCTCAGCTCCATGTACGCATTATTGTTCTCGGCCATTTTATTTTGTTTATTTTTATTCTTTTTCGATTCACAGAGTAGTGGTGTGTTTATATACATTTTTCCATTCAGACAATGATATACTTTTATTCTGTTCTATTCACAGAATGGGTGTTGAAAATTACCATGTAATCGAGCTGGTTGGGGAGGGGTCTTTTGGTAAAGTGTATAAGGGGAGGCGGAAGAACACAGGCCAGGTGAATTGTGTATTTATAAGTCTTTTGCTTTACTTGTTAAGGTTATGTAGTTTAAGTTGTTTATGGCTCTTCTTAGACCGTTGCAATGAAGTTCATTATGAAGCATGGAAAAAGCGAGAAAGACATTCACAATTTAAGACAGGAGATTGAGGTACCTGACTAATTTTCTTGGTATTCTTGGTGTCACGGTCATACTTGTCCAGGGCGTGTTGCCCATGGTCGCATCAGCATGCCCATTTCAACCCCTTTTTATCATGCTTTAATCGTATGTATTTTATTATGCAAGTTAGTTTACTTTTCTTGTACTATTTGTCGTAAGTGACTCTTTGCCATTCTCATATGCAAGGGCGATAGTCACAAAAATACTTATAATATACTATATGGGGTAAGACTAATCATCATATCTTCATACCCGAAGTTATAAGCTATTAAGACGTTGTCCCTTATTGCTTTCTAGCCTACGTCAATCTTTCTTTCTTAAGTATGCTTTCAAATATTTGCAAAAATCTTTTTCTCTAACCCCATTTTCTCCAGAAATGGTGGTAGAAGTTACAAAATATGCCCACTGTGCCAAGTATTTGCATTTGGATTGGTTGACTTGTTCAAAGACAGGAACAAGTGCCACACAATCGCTTTGACACCCTTAAGAAAGTGCGATTGTGTCACCTGGCATTCACAGTCTGTAATTTTGTATAACACGTCTTTGTTGTGATTATATTGATTGCATTTTTTGTTTCTCTTTGCTCCCAATTTATCTGATGAAAGAAATACTTCATAACAAGTAAAATTACTTTTCGGTGGATGTAACGTTTGGTCATTGTTGTATTGATAGAAAGAAAGTTAAGGTGCTACACATACTGCTATTTTTGTGCTTTATTTCTTAAAATAAGGAATTTAAGGTGTTAGGCACACTTCAAATTTTCTATGTAGACATACATACTTTCCTCTTTATTTATAATATTTCCTATTTTTACGCAATCATGTATGATAAGGGAAGAATGCCATTATTTAGTGAGATTAATCTTTAGTCCTTCATTTCTTCCATAAAATTAAGGTATCTGGTTGTCATAATATTGCAGATATTAAGAAAGCTGAAGCATGAAAATATCATTGAAATGCTCGACTCGTTTGAGAGCCCGCAAGAGTTTTGTGTTGTTACAGAATTTGCACAAGTAATTTGTCTTCTTATTGCTCAGTTTATTGATTAAACTTATCTATAGTATACATTTTTGCTATTTTATTGTAGATTGCAAAATTTTCTGCATGGAGTGACGACACAGACACACACACACACACACAAAAAGGCATCAGAACTTTTCCTGTATGATTGAAACATTATAGTACAGTAACCAAAATCTATTTAATAAGCAGTCTACCTAAATTCCACAAGATTACATTACAAAGTAAAAAGTAAAAAGACAAAGGGACTTCAATTTTGAACAGATCATATGTTTCTTGATAGAAAGTGAAATCTGTTTTTGTTGAACGAGTTACATGAAAATATTTTATCGATATAAATGAAGCTTGTTTCTTTCCAAAGAAACATATAACCAAACCTAGCTTATGGAAAATTAGTTTCACGCATTTGACAATTTCTGATTGCCAGGGTGAGCTTTTTGAGATCCTTGAGGATGATAAATGCCTTCCTGAAGAGCAAGTTCAAGCAATTGCAAAACAGTTGGTAATTCATGAATTTATCTCTTTCCTTGGTCAATGATTATCTTAGTATTACGTTATGAAGGCTTTATAGGATCATTCAGTTGTATGAAGTTTGAATATTCTCCTAACCTGCTTATAACAATAACTTTCAGGTAAGAGCATTGCACTACTTGCACTCTAATCGTATCATCCACCGTGATATGAAGCCCCAGAACATTCTTATTGGAGCTGGATCTGTTGTGAAGGTTTGTCATCACCATATGCACATTGACCATGTCTGTTTGTTAGTGGTAGTAACTTCTTTAAGTGTTTTATATTGTCGAATTTGTTTGGGTAGAAAGAAGTAGATGTATTCTAATTATGGAAGAATATTAGATATGTTGTTGATAAGCTGAAAATTTGGAATTTCCCACATCAATAAGTGGGGAGGGAAAAGTGCAAATTTGGTGACTGTATAATTTGTGTACTGACGTGACACTTCATGATAATTTATCAAAAAAATATTTTATAGATGAACACACATCAATGTAGACAATGATAATACTCGATGGATGGATAGCCATAATGTAATGAGAAGTTGCAACATATCAATACAATGTTGAAGACTTATAGGAATGCAACCATTAGATTAGTTAGAATTATTTGAATATTAAGTACATATTATTAATTAGCCACAATGTTTAGTAGTATATGCGTTGATTATAAATAAAGTGAGCATGATCAAATGAAGGGTGAAAATGATTTATTGGGTTCAGTTTCTATCAATGACATGCTGACAAGTGACAATAACAGGCTATCTGTCCCATTACTTTTCAGTTTCACTTTTAGATCCTTCTCCTTGGCCCCCATACTAATCCCCATTTACTTTGTTGTAGCCCTTCCTCACTCCCTCTCATTTTATTTTTCTATTCTAGTTCTCTCTCTCCCTACCTCTCTTTTGGCCTCCCCTTTCTATTTAATGTTCTCGACTATCCTCATCTGAACATTTGTATCAGCCATCTATACTCTATAATTTTTTTGTTTGATCATTCTTTCTTTTTCCCTCAATTTAATTGTTTTTATTCTAGCTCTCCCTCTCTCGCGGTCTCTTTATCTCTCTTGAGTTTTTCTTTTTTGCTTTGCTTCTCTCTCCTTTTAATTGGTAACTCACTTTCAGTCTTCAATGCTGTGTATTTATAGCTATACACATTTGCGACTTAAATTTTTGGATATTAATGTTAACATGATGTTTTGGTACTTAATTTAGCCAGTGTTTCAAATTTGTGAACAAAGAAACAATTTTTGTAACTATGTATTATACCCATGATTATTTGTGAAATAGCTGCTGTCATCTAAATATCCATTGACAGTTCCTAGATCCAAGGCATACATTCGATATTTTCATCCTAGTTTCTTATAAAAGATTTTTACACTCATGACATTTAGAACGTTATTTATTCTGCAGCTCCACTTTTGGGGCTTCTGTTACATATATTTTTATTTTTTTCCCTCTTTGTATTGAGGAGCTTGCTTTTGATTCTACATTAATTCAGTACATAGCAGTATGAGTTTATTGAAATTACTTTTTTCATATAACAAACCTTTTGTCATGCATTTATGAAATAATTTGATTTAATGTTTTTGTGTACCACCTACCAGTTTATCTCATCCAATTTTTCTTTATATGCTATAATTTTTGGCACATTCCATATTTTTAACAATCCAACTTCACAACGCTATACAAATTTTCTTACTTATAATTATTTTAGTAATACAAGTAATTAGTCGTATACTGACATCCATTACTCTTCTTATGCTTTATTTATCTCAGCTTTGTGATTTTGGGTTTGCTCGAGCAATGTCGACAAATACTGTTGTTTTGCGGTCAATAAAAGGTAAGCTTTTCCAATTGTTGTTTGCAGTATGCTCGATATGATTACCAAAAATAGAGAGAAAATTTGCACCTGATTGTCAAATACAGGCATTCCTCCTTTGCGTTAGAGGGAATCTTTATTATGCTCTATCCTTTGGTCACCAGTGATGGTTAGAGTTACTTTCATCTTTATTTTTCTTGTAAATATAAAATGATTTTGAGCAATAATGTACTTTCCATTCATAAGTTTTATTGCATTGGAAAATGTAAAGTTTCTTTGGTAACTATGTGATGTGAATGTGTTTCATCTCGGCTTTCCAGCCTTAACTAAACTATTATAAAGTTATTTGAGGTTACACTCCCTGTTTGTTTATTAAAATTTTGTTATCGACCTTATTTAGGCACACCTTTGTACATGGCTCCGGAATTGGTCCGTGAACAACCCTATAATCACACTGCAGACCTGTGGTCATTGGGAGTGATATTGTACGTGAATTGTTGCTATCCATGATTTTATTTCTGTTCATTATCTTCTATTATGAAATTATGTACTTTTGATTCTTATGTTGCATCTGATTTTTCTGAATTGTTAGTGGAATCATCTCTTTGGCTACTCTCTTATTCATCCTATTGGTTTTTTCCAGCTTTTATGTCTTTGTTTGATTTTCATCCACATGCTACTATTATTCCATAGAATAGACAATTGAGGGCCCGAGGATTTTTCTTAGTTGTTAGTGGAATTATCTCTTTGGCTACTCTTCTATTCAGCCTATTGGGTTTTTAAGCTTTTATGTCTTTGTTTGATTTTCATCCATATGCGACTATTATTTCATAGAATAGACAATTGAGAGGCTGTGTTACATTTTGCAATGTTCTAATAGATTGTCTACTTCATGATCCGTATGTTTAAGAGAGTACTTATGGTGAAGGTCAGTCACGTATACACTTGAGTTTTATTAATTTAATGAAATCCTCAACCACTGTTGGCTGTATGTAAGCTGAGCATCGTCTTTATGCATTATTTTATGTTTAAGCCACAATGAGTAAATGAAAAGCTCAAGGTCTACGTCTATCACATTCGGCATTTTATTACAAAGCCATAAATAATGGAGAAAGGCAGTCTTTGTTTTCTACTTCGGGTAATTCCCGTACTATCTTCAATGTTTTTGCAAGGCAGTGATCAAATGCCCAACAATAGTATTATTCGAAACTTGATAGTCTACACAGTTAGTCTTCCTTGTAAAGGTCTAATCAAACTTTGTTCTAGAGGATGGAGATGAATGCTGGTATGTAAACAACTTTAAGGAAGAAAACCCTGAGTTTTTAATATTTTAACATCTAGAAGCGGTTGTTTGTTCCAAAGGTTGCATGTATACATCATGCTATTTCAGGTTATTTGTGATAAGATTATATCTGTATTTAGTTTTTCTTGTGCATCTTTTGCGAGCATCTTCCATTGTTGTGCATTTAGTGAATTAATTGCTTCTATAAAGATTAACATACAGAATTTAAGAAATTTTAATTAACTTGTATAATAAGTTAATCCAAAATTAAGTTGTTGATTAAGAAATCAAAGTCGACCTTTTACAGTAAAACAAATATAAATAAAATTTAAACAACTTAATCCACCAAAATTAATATAATAATTAATCAGGATTTAGTATATTAATTCAATTAAATTAAGATGGTACTTAATAAAATAATTAACTTAGAACCCATGATTTTTAGGTAGTGTAGATTAATTATAAATTGATTTTTAATCAATAGGCCATCCGACCCTCATCCATGCACATGGAAAATGAAAAATTCTATAGTTTTAAGATGGCCCTATAACTCCATGGATTGGTTGAGAAACTGATTGCTTCACTTCTCCCATGAGTCCATGAAAAAGAGAATGTTGGAATATGTATAGCAAACCCATCCATTGGTCGAAAACTTTAGTACAACACCTTTTTTAAGGACTGTATGATCTTATACATTAACTGTGCCTTCTTCGGTGATTTTGTTTTCCTTGCCTCTATATCTATTTAAATTCACGGAAACTGAATACTGGCTGAAACTGAATACTGGCTGAAACAGGTATGAGTTGTTTGTGGGCCAACCTCCATTTTACACTAACTCTGTGTATGCATTGATTCGGCACATCGTAAAGGTATTTTATCTCATGACTTAGTGTTTATGCATGATTTTTTTGCTAAATATTTAAAGTGCTAGCTAATTTTACATTCATTAAACCAGGATCCAGTTAAATACCCTGAAAATATGAGTTCAAGTTTCAAGAGCTTTTTGAGGGGATTGCTTAACAAGGTTATTCTGAAGTTTCTATGCCTGATTCTATTGACCAGTTTTCAAATGTGTGGCAACTTCACATTTTTACTTGATTTGTGCTTGAATTGGGATAGGTACCTCAAAATCGACTCACATGGCCTGCTCTACTGGAACATCCTTTTGTTAAAGAAACTTCAGATGAGCTGGTAATGAAGGTAATCTTGTTGGTTACAAGTTACAACAATTCGGTTATAAATATGATCTAGGAAGCACCGTGATCATGCATTTGCTTCAAAATTTTGGTAAGACAACATATTTACAGTATTCGCCATTTGCTTCAAAATTGTGCCACTGTCAACTAACGTTGTACCTGCTACCAACTGGCATTTTATTATGATAAGATGTGTCTCTGTGTGAAATCTTTAATAGATGCTCAAATGTGAATCTACGGAAGTTATAACATTCTAAAAATGTTTCCAGGAGTTGCATGCTACATCTGTTGCAACCAGAGGGTGCAATCCAACTTGGAGAGGAGAAGCAAATGCTAATCTTGCTTCAAACGTTTCCAGTGCTGGGGGTAGGGTTCACATCTATACTTATTAGAATTAACGTCATCATCGACCATTGAAATTTAACCACCATTTTACAATATCGAAGGTAAAATTGATGCTCCAGCTGGTTTCCAGGACAAGAACTCTGTAAACACCCCCAATGCTCAGCTTAACTGTCCAAACTCGTTAATGGGAAGTAATTCTCATCTGGAGGAGTTCCCAGGGTTTGTAAGTCCCAATGATGTTAAACATTCAGGTATGAAGCAACTTGTTTGGCGACTATTCACTTTAATTTTCTTACAAATTGGACAGATTTTATCTGACAAGTATTAAATTGGAACTACTAAGGCAATGAACGTGTTCATCTTTTTGTGTTCCAGTGGTCATAGATCTCTTATTTCACAAAATCTGTCTTGTATCATTTTAAACACTATACTTCCAGGGATCTTATGTCTTTAAAATCGTTTATTGCAGCTGTTGTTGTTGCTTCTTGGTTTGTTTACTTATAGGTTGATTTGTACTCATAGCTTTCTGCTAATGCTTGCCTAAATAGTTCTTCTTGGGTAATGTGAAAAGATCACAGTTCTTTTACTAACTGATAGTGATAGCTGATATAAATCTCAAGCCTCTCTTCCCTATCGATTTATATTTGCCTATGTTTCATGTTTCCTCTATCTTGTTTTTTCATTTGTTTTTGTTTTAGGTTGTCTTCATCCTGATTTGTCTTTGTAAAATCTGGCTGATAATTAATATTTTAACGCTTTATGATTTTATTTTTCTTTTTTGATAATTTTCTTTTTCGTGTTGAGTGTTCTTTTGTTGGTATGGTTCCATTCTTTAAATCAAATAAAGACAAATGTTATTTAAGAGGATTTGTTTGTTGATTTACTATTTTTATTCAGGTTGTCAGACATTGGACAAATTGGAAGATAACTCGCGCACTGTGAAAGGTGCACAAGTTATTAGCCAAGATACTGAAGCATTAACCCACATTTTAGGACAATTACAAAGATGGTCTGACATGTCCCAGAACTCATGCAGGTTATGCAACTGAAATTCTCTATCATTTTACTCCTAAATTTTCATGTTTTTACGTTTTTGTTTTGTGAATTCATTATTCAATATTGATCTTTTGAGTAAGAGCAATAATGCCTCAAATTAGATCAATTCTTGGGATGTAAATTCTATAAAACCTCTCTCTCAATGTTTAATTGCTTTTTTTAAATCAAGATACATTTGTTGATTAGTAGTCTGCTTTGTTGGGTTTCACGCCAATTTTTCCAATTTGACTAATTTCCTTTGTTCAGAGTATCTTAAATAGTAAAATTTAGAGTTCATTTTTTGCAGTTCGTAGATAGTGCCCATTTTCTTTGATAGGAAATGGAAACTATTTTCTTTGATAGGAAATGGAAACTATTTTCATTGAAGGGACAGAATATACTAAAGAAATCTGAAGCCAAATGGTTATAAGATAGAGTTCTAATTGGGTATAATTAAAGAAATGCGGTTCAGCTATAAATTTTTTGATAAAGAAGATATACTGTAGATTAGGCGGGAAACCACTTGTCCTGAGGGGTGGAAGGAAGATATACGAGTTTAGCTCAACAGATACAGAGAAGAGTGTGGGTGATTGACTTGTCTTGAGTGGGAATGTGGGATTTTGGCTTCTTATCTTTGTTTAGGATCTTGGTTTCTGTTAGCAAAAATTTGGAGAAATTTCTTCTGGGGAAGGTGTTGAGGAGGATGCGGTTCCCACTGGATTTGGTGGGAGGTTGTCTTGGCCTTTGGTCTAATAACAATATTATCGTTTTTCAATTATAGTTTCACGGCAACCTTGCTTCTATTTTATGTTATGACTTTGTGTTGGCAAATCTTTTTGTTGCGCTGTAACTTTCCATTCTCCTAATTCTGTCTATTTTTCTATTTTAAATCTTATCAGGGAGCAAGTTATACTTAGTTCAAGCCAATCATTGAGAATCCTTTCAAACTTGGCAGCTGCCGGAGCCATTCAATGCACTGGGCGGTTTGATGAAGTTACACATGAACTTCTTGTATTCACTAGAGTTATTGTAAACCTTAAATCGGTTGAAGTTAATGATTTAATAATCAAGGTATATTTCTTTGAAGTTTCATTTAAGCTAGTTAGATCTCCATCTATTCGTTGCATGTTTAGATGACCTAATTTTAGGATTTTAATGATGGCGATCGATGGTTTGTTCTATCTATTCAATTGCCTCTTTGAATTCACGAGTGTTTGGTTTTGACTCGTCTTGAGAGGGAACGTGGGATTTTGCCATTCCTTAATTCTGTCATCAACATCATGCATTAAAAATTTTCTTAATTTTCAAACAAACAATTTCTTCTCTTTTTCACTGGCGTGCTTTTATGGAGGTGTCGCCTTTCCATTACTTAATACTTCCAGAAGTATTTTATTGAGGTCATCTTTCTACTACCAGGATACTTCCATAATGAAGCCAATACTGCAATTTGTTACAATTTATGTTCCTCAAATGGTATAAGGGCGTGTCGAATGAATATTAATCTTTTTTGTTTACCTATCTAGGAATTGCTTAGTTACTAAACTAACTATATGCTTACAATAATATTTTGAGTAACAATTAGATTTCTAGAACACCTTGATGATGATTTCAGTTAAATGCATGGTGGCATGTAGATTTATTTATTGATATAATTTTTTTTTTTTAAACTTATCTATTCAAATTCTTTTTCAAAAATATGTATTTGATTCCCAAACTAAAGCAGGGTCATTAACTCTTTTGAAACGAGAGTTTTGTGATGCATCTTAAATTGCTTTTGATTGCAGAGTTTGTCAATTGTTAGAACATTGGTGAGTAAATCTGGAGGTGTCATGGGAAACTTGAGCTTTAGACACTGGGTCACTTTGGCAGAAATATTCTCCCAGGTTTATGTTATTTAATGAATATTAATGCTTCAGTATTAACTCAGTTGTTTTCACTTCTCTAATTTTGTTAAATTTGTAGGTTATATGTTCTAGTGGAGATTTATCTGGAGAAGTTGTGTGTGAATCCACTGCTTGTGTTGCTGTTCTGTTATCTAAAGTAGCTCAAGGTCTTAAAGCATCTTATTCTGGTTCAGGTCCTGAGGTAGTTTGTGCTCCTAATGAAATATTGAGAAAGATTTTGGATCATGCCAAGACATCTGGTTTGGTAGATCATTTGTGTCTCTGCTTAGCTACTTCAGGAGCAAGTCTTATTTCAGGATCTTCAATTCTACTGCGAGCTGCTTGTGAAGCTTGTAGAGGTCTTTGGTCGTTGATAGAGTCATTCGAAATTCTTTTTGTGAAGGAGAACACTTATTTATTTCCCCTTAATGCTTTTAGAAGTCCTTCTCTACACCGACTTGACATTAGGGATCATGAAAAGGGATCCTTACACGGATCAGATTCAACAAAAGTTGTTGATGCAGTGACCAGGGCATTTCTTAAATCAAATGCTATACAGGTTTCTATTTACTATTGCCTCCATCAACGACATGAAGCTGCCTTGTCTTCTTGTATTCAGGTATCTATGTCAAATATTTTAGAGCCTTTAATTGTGATGATCATATTTTTAGGATTCATTTACTTAAACTAGAGATAATTTTAGGTATATTACATTTATATTGTAGATTCTCCTCAGATGCTGCCTGCATAATGGAATCGTTCCAGGCGTTCTTTGTGGTTTGCCTAGTTCCCTCCCTGTAACTACAGTTGTAAGTGGTGGAGGGGATGGTACTATAGTAGCAGAAGCATTCGATGTATTATCTTTATGTATTTCAGTTTTAAATAAAGATTCACAAACATGTGATATGAGTAACATGAAGTGCAAGCTAGTCAATCCTTCTTCCTTGGTTATGCATTCATGCCTCCTCCTAGCTACAGTTGCTCAATGTTTAAGGTCAATGGGGAGAAATTCTGCATTATTTATGTTGACCACCTCTCCGAAAAGACAGCTCTCACGACTTACAGTCCTTGCCCATAGTTTTTCTTCTGATGATAAGATAAGGAATGCTGTTTTACCTCATTGTGCATCTGGCATGTTGGCTCTTGCATCCATTCTTTCGCTTGAAATTGGAGCTTCAGTTGAGTCTTCAGTGTCCGAAATATCTATTCCTCTAATTCCTAGAACGGCAACACTATGCGATTATCTAAAAATTTCATCACTAGGCAACAATGATGGGCATACAAATGAGTTTGGTCAATTCCTTTCACACTGGCATGGCTGCATGGATGGATTTGTTGGCTTACTAGAGGCTAGGCTGAGGTGGGGTGGACCTCTAGCTGTTCAACAGTTGTGTGCTAGTAATATACCTCACTTGCTTGTTAATATGCTGGCCAAAAATGGTTCAAGTGCTCCTCAAGGAATGGATATCAAGAACGATCAAGTTGGGTTGTCACCTATTGGGCTTGTCTGGACTGTTTCATCAGTATCCCATTGCCTATTAGGCGGGTCTTTAACTTTCCGCCAAATTTTAATTAGGAATGATAATGTCAAGCTCATGTCAGACTTGATATCTGATGCTCATCTCAAGCTTGTTAAGAGTTGGGGTGGGCCGGGTGGAGGCAAGAGTGGAGTCAAAGACGTAATAAATGTGGTAATTGATCTTCTTGCATTTCCTTTTGTTGCTGTACAAAATGCTCCAGGCTTGCCGTCTGCCACTGCTTCTGTGAACAGTGGGTTCCTACTCAACATGGGTTCACCAGGGGGGAGAGTTTGCATGGATGACAAGGATTTGGTGAAAGCTATAGCGGACGACCTGGGAAAATATATCAAAATTCTTTTAGAGGTTAGATCTTGCACATTATTTGAAAACTGGTTATCAACTTTGAAATTTGAGGTGATGCCTTGACTACTGCAGTATTTATTGTATTGGAAAAAATATATTGTTAGAAAAAAAAAATCCTCTTTCTGCATTCCTGATTCTTCAGTTTGTTCTACCACCAGAAATATTATATTGATAAAACAAAATCCCCATTCAACATTGCTGATTCTTCAATTTGTTCTACTACCAGAAATATCTATCTTTCTGGTTAAACTTGCTAGGAAGACTTATTATATTCTCTCAAGTTAGAATTGAGAAATATTTATATTTTTCATATCTAATTACTTGTTAACTCTTTAGGTGGGAGTGCCTGGTATTGTCATTCGATGTTTAGAACATTTGGAGTTCAAGGATATTGGAAGACCTGTTGCCTTTCTTGCTAAAATGATCAGCCATCGACCTCTGGCCGTTCAACTTGTAGGTAAAGGGCTGTTGGATGCAAATAGGATGAGACGGTTGCTTGACACTTCAAATTCAAAGGAGATTTTACTGGATATTTTAATGATTATTTCTGATCTAGCTCGTATGGATAAGGTTAGTATCTTCATTCATTTTTTATGCTTCAGTACATCCTACAATCCTGATTCAACTATGTGTTTCACAGAAAAGCCCATTTTGGGTATTACTTGATGTTCTTTCGGGCATCATATCAAGTATAGTAGGATCCCAAGTTAAAATATTGATGAGTCGAGTGGGAAAGAATTAAATTTTTACAAAAGCCCTATAAGTATTTAGCGGAGCCACAAGGAATTCCTTAAAATAGCATTGGTGGTGGACAATGATGATGACTTTTGCATTGTAGGCATTTTATGAATACATCAATGGAGCATCTATTTTGGAGTTCCTAACGGAATTCCTTGCACATGAAGATCCAAATATACGTGCAAAGGCATGCAGTGCCCTGGGAAATATGTGCCGTCACAGTTCTTACTTTTATGGTTTCTTGGTACGTTGTGAGAAGCCGATTACTATTAACTTTGTGGTTGATTTATTTATATTCTGTTTTATTGGGTCACCCTCTGTTTCAAGTGTATTCAACCTACTATATGAAACTTGCAGGCAAAGTATGACATAATCAATCTTCTAATCGATAGATGCTCTGATGCGGACAAACGGACCAGAAAGTTTGCATGCTTTGCTGTAAGTTTTATTCCTTTCAAATAATTCTCTATTACTGCTTCTTAATACGGCTGATATCCTTTTAATATCTCCACGCATCAATTGCTAGTGTATTTGGAAAACTGCATTTTGGGAGGTAGACATGTTTTTGTTAAATGAATTTAATATTTTTGTTTTTGAGTATATTTTGTTTTCTTCTCACAAATTAATTTTGAAACATTATTCAGGCAGTGAATCAGTAAAATTCCAAACAACTAATCCCTTTTTCATTTATCACATTCTACTTGATGTGAAATCTAATGCAATTGGTTATATCTTTTATCAGATTGGCAATGCTGCCTACCATGATGATACGTTGTATGGAGAGCTCAGGAGATCGATACCTCAGCTAGCAAATTTACTGGTATCATCCGAGGAAGACAAAACTAAAGCAAATGCGGCAGGTGCACTAAGTAACCTTGTTCGCAACTCCAACATGCTCTGTGAGGATATAGTTTCCAGAGGCGCGATGCAGGTCTGTAAAGCTTTCATACTATGCTATTAACCTATTAATAAGACTGCTAAGTAAGCTGGAAATTGATAGAGCCAAATTCAGAAATTTTCTTGAGATTATTATATGTTCACTAACCTATTTAAAGATAATTTACGAACTAGCTCCCAAACTCCCGATTACACGAGGAGCTTTTATAATTGATATAATGTTAGTGATATACCTGGACTCCAACATCTTCATTCATTCAATCTGTTTCCTTAGTGCTTTGAAACACAAATTATTCTGATGTTTATTTTTTTGAGTGTTGTGGTTAGATTGAATGGCAATAGAACCAGACTGGAATTTTGTAACAATAAAATTCTTATATATATATATATACATACAGGCTTTGTTAAAGTTGGTGGCCGACTATTCGGCAGTAGCTTTGAACCCAAGCAGAAAAGATGCAGCTAATGAGTCCCCTCTCAAGATAGCCTTGTTTTCCTTGGCAAAGATGTGCGCACATGCACCGTGCCGACAGTTCCTTCTTTCATCAAAGCTATTTCCAGTGATCGGGCAGCTTCGGCAATCCCCAGAGTCTATAATCGCCAAATATGCCTCTGTAATTGTCAGCAAGGTTGCTGAAACTTGAACCTTCCACCAATCTTCTTGCCATCTCTGATAAAGCTTACAAGAATGCTTGAAGCTGATGCTTACAATGTAAAGGTCAGTTAGTTATATTCTTTACGTGTCTATCGAGCCGTAGTTCGAATGTATAGTTTGTATAGTATTATTATTTTGTCGACTAAACAGTATCATCAGCCTTGATTCCACTTGTAGCTAGTTGTGTACTGTGAGGAAGGGAAGACAGATTTGTAACTAAAGTAAGAGTTGGCTGTTAGAGACTTAGTCAATTGAGTCTGTTCGTTTCATATGTCTTTTCTTGTTATGGGAAAGAAGTATTGTCTTGTGAATCGCCTTAGACTGATTTTGGATAATTTTTTAGCATATTATCAACTTGAAGTATTATTGAAGAAATTTATCTAACTCAAATCTAAAATCTAAAATCTCACAATTTTAAGGAAAAATATAGATTTATAAACTATAACCTTCATTTAAACTAATAATTGTATTCATTTAAACTTTGCAGTTTTGTATATGTATTGATTTACATTGTTTGATAAATTCCGTTAAAAAAATCTTATGTGAAACTTAATGATATTGATTAAACTCATAAACTTTTGTAAATGAACCAATTTAGAGTCTTTGAACAAGATTTCCTTTGAGATGATAACTATTCTGTTCGATCGACATTTGAATGAATCTGCACATGACTAAGAATTAATTCATGGATAATTTTCAAAGGTAATCACAATGAATGATCTAAATTAATTGACCTAGAGAATTTAGCAGAAGTTTCACATGATATTGATTTGATTGAAATCTAGAAGAGACTGTAATTAATACAATTATTATCTCATGGTTTACATTGATATTAGATCAAAGTTTTAATTGTAAATAGAAAGTAAAAATTTCCATTAGTTGTGCATTATTTGAAAACATACCATTTAAATTCAATATGAATAAAAATACTAATAACAATATTCATAACTTAGCTTGAGCGTAAAAACTTAATTAGTATTCTAAAAAAATATTTTTTGACATATACAAATATTCATCAATATATTTGTAAAATTGAAATAATAATAGTGATATCAACATCGACATTTTAATCCTCGGTTAAAATCAGGTTAAGAATATTACTCACAATTGCTCGTGGAGTTTGAGTAGCATCAACTTTTATAATACCTTCACTATCATCAATTTGCAACAAATCCAATTGGGATTTCAAGAGAGTAGAAGGCATGAAATGGTTCCCTTCTTTGGCTCTTTTCTCTAATCTTAAAGCAATCACTTCAGCTGGAGCATCCAATAGAACAAACTTCACAACACACTTCATTCTTATTCCCATTTTTTCATAATTTGGATCACTTGATCTCAAAATCTCTCTATAGTGTTTTTGTAGAGCTGAACAACCAAGAACTACACTACTTTTACATGCTATCTTCTCTTTCAATGTATCTCGAATCTTCTCGAGCCATGGTATCCGGTCTTCGTCTGATAGAGGGATCCCTTTCGACATTTTTTCTGTTGAAGTACTAATTTAAGGTTCTATAGAAGATCATCTCAAAGTGAGTTTAATTTTTTTTGGTTTTATAGTGCTTTGCGAAATCAGTAAAAGGTTAATTTTTTTTGGTTTTATAGAATTAGATCATCCACCATTAACGCTCCTAGAAATAAGTTGGAAAGAAGAGAATAAGGTTGTGGAATACCTTTGTTAGAGATTGGGTGAAAATGATCAGCATCAAGAAAAGTGAAATTCAAGGCTTTGCCAACCATCTCTCCAATTGTCCTGCTCATCAAATCACCGAAACAGTCACATTGGATCAAAGAATTTAGGCAAAATTCTACAGATCTTCACTATCAAATTCAATTCACTGACTCAAAATTCAACTCTGCTTATTACTATCTAAAATCTCCACTACTACTACTACTACTACTACTCTTAATTTCATCTTCTAAAGCTGTTGAATCAATCAATCAATCAATTGTTTACAGAATCTGGATTTGGAGTCAATATGTTAAAAGAAGGAGGAAGAATCGGGCGTAGATCGGAGACTTACGATTTTCCAGAACCGCAGACGCCCATCAGTACGATCACCATAGCTTCAAATCCACACAGAGAATGGAAGATCAAAATTTGAATGAAATTTACAATTATGAGACCGAAATTGAAGAATCCAATAGGAATAGAATAGAATAGAATACCGTTCGAGTTCATGAAATTTTTGGGGAGAATGGAGAGAGAGATAGATGGAAGTTGAGACTTTGGGAATTTTCACTTACAAAACTTTAACACATAATACTTATTTTTGTGTTTTACAATTTGTATAACAATTCTAAAGTATTTTTTTTTTTAAAGAAAAGAATTGTGAAACCAATAATATAAAAAAAAAAAAACTTAAAAACCCAAAAGAGAAATTATCAAAAATGTGTAATTGATTTTTGTCTTTTAGTGATTTTTTTCTATGAGGTGTAAATAGTTTATTTTTTTTCTATATTTGAAAAAAAACCTCAAAACAAAATAATTACCTAAATATTTAGGTATCGTTTGGTAATAATTTTATTTTTTGATTTTGATTTTTAAAAATTAAGTATATTAAAACACATCTTCTACCTCTAAACACTCCATCTCTTAAACGTGAAGGATAATTGTAAATTTAACCATTAGATCCAAAGTAAACAAAAATACTTTTTTTATTCCCTCCAATAAAACACTACAAGAAATATGACCTTCTAGTGAAGTCGTATCGTAGTAATCTTAGCAACGAAAAATTATTTTCAACTCTAAACATTGAACATAAATAATATATGTGACGATTCAAATTTTTGTCTCATTAAAATGCGATGAATACATTATTTTGTCGCAACGATTATCAATTGTCAAACGAAATGTGGACCCACTTCCAACGAAATGTGCGATTGAGAATTCATCTAAGTCACCATTGAAAAATATTTACAATCTAGATGAAGAGGAGGATGAATGGGAGAAGCGGTTGCTTTACATAATGATAATAGTTGGATTTATAGTTGGATTTTGGGGAGTTGTTGGAAGTTTAATATTGAAGAAGAGTTGGAGATATGGTTATTTCAAGTTTGCGGATGAGGCTTATTACAAGGTTCATGCAACAATTTGGAGGACCATACAAATACTTAAAGGAATCTGCCCTCGTCAATGAGTTAGGTAATAACATTTTGTTTGTTTTATTTTATTTATTCTAATGTATGAAGTTTATGAATTATAATTTCTTAGCTTCTCAAGTCAATATGTCATTTGAACAAATGTTAATAGTAAAATTGATGTTTTATCGATGATAGATGTCTATCACTAATAGACCATATTACAAGTATTGGTCTCTATTTGTATAGGTCACAAGAGTCTATCAACGATAAAAATTTATCGTTACTATATTTGCAATTTTTTTTTTTAAATATGTTGCTATACATGTCTCTAAAATTGTTATGCATTATATAATTATCTTTTAATTTTATAACTAAGAAAAATTTTTCTTATTTCCTCTCATAGTGAAATGTGGTTGAAGGGGATCATTTCTAATTTCATCCTTAATATATCAAACAAAATGTTAATAGTTGATAGTACAAATAGCTAGAAACAAATATTATTGCATAGGAAAATGGAAGTTCACAATAAATAATGAAAGTTTTTTTTTTAAGAATATATGAATGTTTGAGATTCATTTATTTTTAAATTGGCTTTACTAATTTCATGAAATTTTATTTTGAAGTTATGCCACATAAAATTTAGGGAAATTATTGTAAAATGACAAATCTGTCATTGATCGACACTAATATATATATATATATTTATCAACGTCTATTAGTGTCTATCATTAATAAAATCTAAAATTTTATTATATTTTGTAAACTTTTGGTTCATTATGATACGAAGAATTTGAAATCTATGTTCTTTATAATACCTCACTAAAGAAAATCGTTAGAGTTTCTCTTTACAATTCATTTGGGAACTTTAAAAAGGGATCATTATTGTTCTTTAATTTCACATTGAAGTTTACAATTTTGAATATGTTGCTCAATGCAATAAGTTGCACTCCGTTTGATCCTGAGTCACATTTAAAATCATCCCAGTTTTATTATCTTAAAGTTAAATTGATTATACTAACAAATTGAATCGTATTTTTGATGCAAATGCAATAGAAAGAGTAATCTATCTATCTAATAATGAGTTTAAGTTCTTTTTATTTTTTTCAATGTGAGATCCTCAACATGTTGTATAACAATATCTATGACCAAACTGATTGTAGAATTTAACCATTAATATAGTATATATTTTGTAAAATATGACAGTAAAATGTTGTCAGCATAACTCATAAATCAAATAGAGCTAAAGAAAAACAAGAAATTGTCTCTAAGAATTCGTTTAGATTTCATTTGGTTTCTCGAGTTTTCAAACTTAATTATTAAAAAATTTACCAATGAAATTTACTTTTAGTAGTTATCCTAGGTCCAATGGTCGATTTTTTTTTATTGATTATTAACCAAAAGATGATGTGATACCTATTTTTTATTTAATCAAAATCTAATTTTTTTTCATTAATTCAAATTATAAAAAAAACTTTTTATTGCATTTTTTCTCATCTTTTTCTTCATAACTCCTTTATCCTCCAAAATACATTTGCTATCCAGTGCAATTTCCCATATATATATATATATATATATATATATATATATTAAATAATATTTAAAAAAGTTAAATTTAGAAGCTAAAAATATATTAACTTTCGATCAGAAAATAAAAGAAGAATCCCGAAATGTAAGTAAACGGAAGTCCATTGACCGTGGGCTGGCTTAGTCCATCATTTTCAAAATTCAAAATTCACGCTCTTAACGGTCACATTTCTTTAGGGTTTACACAACGGCTATTTTCTTCACCAATCAGTCATCCTATTTAAAGCCCCTTCAGTTCTCAACTTCATCGAATCGCCTCCTTTCCTGTGGCAGCGTCAAAATTTCTTCAATCCTAACAAAATTTTATCTTACTATCGCCATGGATTTCCATACCTTGTCAAGGAGAGAGCTCCAAGCCCTTTGCAAGAGGAATAAGATTCCGGCCAATATTACTAATGTCGCCATGGCCGACGCTCTTGCCGCTCTTCAATCCGTGAGTCATCTTCTTTCCTGTAATTCATCTTTTGATTTTGGATTGTTGTTCAAGATTTGTGATTTGGAACTGTGGGTCTTGTTGAGAATCTGAATCTTTTTTATGTTTATTGATTCTGTAGTTTAATCTTGTGATTTTGGAGATTTTGAAGCGTATAATATAATTCTACTGTGTTATGAAGTAAGTGGGGTTTTCTAGGGATTTTGAAAGTTAATTTAGATATTTCTTTATTCGCTCTTGGTATAGGTTGAAGGAATCGAGGAGTTTTTGAACGGTGATAGATCTGGAGTACCTGAATCGCCGATGAAAGCAGAGGTTATTTCCTCGGAAATTCCACGAACTGCATTGAGAACCTCGACAAGAAGAAAGGCCGTCAAAGATGAGGCAATTACTACTCGATCACGCCGAGGTGCAGCGGCAAGAGGCACAGAGGAATCAGAAAACAGAGACCTAAATGTGGCTTTGACTACTCCGTCATTGCCGGGTAGCCGGAGAAGGACGGCAGCGGCTTCTTCAGCTTGCAAGAAAGTGGATTTTCAGATGACGGTTGATGATCAGAAAGAGGATAATGATCTGGATCAAGAAACGAAAGAGATTGAGAAAACTCCTGCTGTGCCTAAAAGCCAGAAGAGAGTTGCGGCGGCCTCGACTCGGAAAGGAACCGAGACTAAGAACAATGGGGCTGCGGAGCAGCGAGTTTACAGTACTAGAAGATCTGTCAGATTGTTGGAGAAAAACATGGAGAGCTTGAGTTTAGGGGGAGATGAGAAAATGGAACCAATTACTGTCCATATGTCGTTCGATGATATGCCTAACAGTTCAGGTTTGCATTTTGTGAAAGTCTTGTTCTTTTTTGTTTCGCATATCGATCTGTTTAGTTGAGAAATTTGATGATTGATAGTAATTGGTGCAGAACCCGTGAAGGAAAATACGGAATTAGAAACTGAGCCTTGGAAAACCTATGAATCAGAAAGCAAATTAGATGAAGATTTGAGTGTGGAAGTTGATGGAGAGAAGAATGAGATGGAGTCGGAGGAACCAGAAATGGTTCTTGATGATCTGTTAAAATCTTTTGATGAAAATCTAGTTACTGCAAAGAGCGTTGATGATTCTACAACAGAGGGTATGTATAACCGTCCATAATTTTTCTCCATCCGAGCAGTGAGCAATATTTAGCTGATATGTTTGTATGTTCTTTACATTGCTGCAGGACCTCATGCTAATTCGGATGAGAAATGCTTCTCTGAAGATGAAGAAGTAAATGAAGCTTCCAAAGATGATGATTCTGTGGAGACTTCTGCTGAGGAAATCATATCTGACAAATCTTCTCTGTCTACTAAAGACTTGGTTGTAACTGAAGTTGTTCACAAATCGAGCACTGTAGAAGCATCTGGTATGGAAGTTGAATCTAAACAAAATGAGTCTACCTGTGAATTGGAACATAAAATTGAAGATGATGTTGAAGAAGTAAAACTCATGAATAATTCTGCTGAAGAACTGTCTCTTCCCCATGAAAATGTGGAAGAACAAACGGAAGTTGATGGAGATGATGATGTCTTGAGCAGTGATAAAAAATCTTTAATGGAAGTGAAAGATGATCAAGATGAATATGATTACGAATCAGATCCCACAATCGGGAATGAAGCATCAGATGCTGATATTGAAGGAGACAATAAGGAAACAGAAACGGAGAAAAGTTCAGTTCAAGCTGAAGAAGATGATACAATAATCAACAAGTCCATGGAGGAGCTCCCTGAGAATGTTTCTGAAGATTTGGTTGATGTCAAGATCCAATGGCAAATGGAAGAAGAAGCACCTCCTAAAGACATAAATGTCGAAGCTATTGACTCACAACCCGAAATCCCAAATGCCGGCGTTCAATGTGAGGAAGGTTTGGTGGAAATCACTACCACATCCTCCAACATCAATGCAGTTCAATCATTAGCATACCAATTCCCTAGGCCAACAATAGAAGCCAAATCTCCAGTTAATGAACAAACCATTAGTCTGCTAATGGACAACTCACATGCTGAGGAAGAAGATGAAAAGGAACAGAACAAAGCAAATTGCATTGAGTTTGTGAAGAACAATGATATCAGCCTAAGGCAGCTGAAGAAGATGTTTAGGGAAAAAGTCCAACTTAGCAGAAAGAAGATGGACAATGATAACATCAACACAAAAGTAAGCATCTTGAATTTTTTTTACAATGTTAAGCATTTCTAGTCTGAATTTGAATTCTTTATATAACATAATGATTATTGTAATAAACAGGTTGTTGACGGTAGGGTGAAGGTGAGAACTGCTTTACAACCGGTGCCGGAAAACAGAATGACCATGGATGAATTGGAGAAGAGACATTAGAAGTCTGAGAAAGAGAGAAAATTGTGCATGGTTCAAACTGTGGTTTGCCTCATGTTATTGAATTTTGTGTTTGTTTTATTTTTTCCATGATGTTTTTTGAGAGGAGGGGAAAAATGAGGTAAACAGTTAGTTTGTCTGAATTTCGATTCATCAGTTCAATAAATAAAAATGCTATGCAGTGTGTGGTTTCAACTTTGGATTCAATTTGAAAACAACCACTGTCTTAGTTGAATCTTAGAACTACTTTTCTTGCAAATGAGAGCCATTTAAGAATGGTATAAATGTTCCCTTAGCTTTGATGCAAAGGAATTGTGTTCATCAGCAGTCTGATTGATTTATCTCTTGATTTTATTCTCATTCTTTGTCCAAGTTAGGGAATTTAAACCAGTTTAAAAGTGAGAAAAATATTGGAAATCATTATCCCTTCTAGTTCTAGTTCAATCAAATCAAGTTGGTTCTTTCTGTTTTCCAAATCTGTGTTCAAAGCTGTGGTTTATGGCTGTAAGGATTTTGCCAAATCACCACATCATCTTATCGCTCGCTAGTCAACTAAAGATCCAAGTAACTTTGGAGACTAAAACGTTTGTTTTGAAATTTCAAAAACTAAATAAACTTATGGGCTTACAAATTTAAACCAAAAATGAAAATTAAAAAAGAAAAGTTCAAGCTGAAAAAACACATATTTGTTAATTGCATATGATATTTTGTAATTGGTTAGAAGGTTATTTAAGGATGTTGCAAAGTAGTACTTCCCAAATTTAGAAAAAACAACTCATATAGATAGATAAAATTCATTGTCACGTTGTACATGATTAGAATTCACCAACCACTAGAATACAAATATAGATACAAAAGATCTCTCACCTTATCACCATGTTTCCCTATATAAATAAGTACATCCATCAACACAAATGAATAAATCCAACATATAAGTTGTAGAATCAAAGATGTTTAAGCTTCTTCAATGGCTTGTTCTTCCTCTCGTTGCAACTTTAGCTTCCTTGTCCTTTTGTAGAGGAGATAATGTCTCGTATGATTCAAATGCCATAATTATCAATGACGAACGACGCATTATCTTCTCGGGTGCAATTCATTATCCACGCAGCACTCAAGCAATGCGGCCTGATCTTATTCAAAAAGCTAAAGATGGCGGACTCGATGCAATCGAGACATATATTTTTTGGGAGCCTCAACGACGAAAGTATGATTTCTCTGGACATCTAGATTTTATCAAATTCTTCCAACTTGTCTAAGACGCAGGTCTTTACGTTGTCATGAGGATTGGTCCTTACGTGTGTGCCGAGTGGAACTATGGAGGCTTTCCAATGTGGTTGCACAATATGCCAGGAATCCAACTACGAACTAACAATCAGGTCTACAAAAATGAAATGCAGACTTTCACGACAAAAATAGTAAATATGTGTAAACAAGCAAACCTCTTTGCATCACAAGGAGGGCCGATAATATTAGCTCAAATCGAAAATGAGTATGGAAATGTGATGACACCTTA
>JBBPDJ010000026.1:11115174-11210579 GCA_037974625.1 Cucumis cinereus
TAAGGTGTCATCACATTTCCATACTCATTTTCGATTTGAGCTAATATTATCGGCCCTCCTTGTGATGCAAAGAGGTTGGCTTGTTTACACATATTCACTATTTTTGTCGTGAATGTCTGCATTTCATTCTTGTAGACCTGATTGTTAGTTCGTAGTTGGATTCCTGGCATATTGTGCAACCACATTGGAAAGCCTCCGTAGTTCCACTCGGCACACACGTAAGGACCAATCCTCATGACAACGTAGAGGCCTGCGTCTTGGACAAGTTGGAAGAATTTGATAAAATCTAGATGTCCAGAGAAATCATATTTTCGTCGTTGAGGCTCGTGACGATCCCAAAAAATGTATGTCTCGATTGCATCGAGTCCACCATCTTTAGCTTTTTGAATAAGATCAGGCCACATTGCTTGAGTGCTGCGTGGATAATGAATTGAACCCGATAAGATAATGCGTCGTTCGCCATTGATAATTATGGCATTTGAATCATATGAGACATTATCTCCTCTACAAAAGGACAAGGAAGCTAAAGTTGCAACGAGGGGAAGAACAAGCCATTGAAGAAGCTTAAACATCTTTGATTCTACAACTTATATGTTTGGTTTATTCATTTCGTGTTGATGGATGTACTTATTTATACAGAGAAACATGGTGATAAGGTGAGAGATCTTTTGTATCTATATTTGTATTCAAATGGTTGGTGAATTCTAATCATATACAACGTGATAATGAATTTTAACTGACAAAACTCTATCGACATGAGTTGCTTTTTCTAAATTTGGGAAGTAGTACTTAATAACCTTCTAACAAATTACAAAATATCTATGCAATTACAAATTTGTATGTTTGTCATAGTCAAACTAACGTTTGCACCAAAAGAACTCGCACATGAAAAACTGTAACATCATAGTTTTTAAACTTCAATGATCAAACTTGAAAATTCAAAGACTAAAAATGTAATCTTTTCCGTAAGGAAATACACTGAAAAACAGTTGAAAAATTGTGTAGTGCAGTAGTTAGTTAGTGGTGAGCAAAAGAAATAGGCGTGTGGCTATGAGTGTGTCCAACTCCACCACATTCCTCACCCAATAAACACACACCATATTTATATCACAATCATCATCCTTCATTTTTTCCCCAATTTCAAATCTCCCCATCTCCACAAAAATGTCATCCGCCATTGTTGCAGCAAGCTCATCCTCCTCCTGCTCCGCCGCCTTCACCAGATCCTCCATCAGATCTTCCCCTCACTTCCCATCTCCAAAACCCTCTGTTTCCGTAAACCCTCAGGTATTCCTAAAAAACCCAAATCCCCGATTCCTTGCTTGCCCTTTCTACTGACACTTGTTGTTTGTTCTTCAGAAAACCGCTTTTCTAGGGTTTTCGTTGCCGGAGGCCAAGAAGGGACTGTCGCATTGGTTTGCGGCGGAGAATACAGAAGCCGACGGCGGTAAGTGGTCGAAGGGGCTTCAAATTAGTGCGGCGAAGACTGCCGGAGCTTCCAAGACGATTGAGGTTGAAGTTGATAAGCCGTTGGGTCTTACTTTGGGGCAGAAATCTGGCGGTGGTGTTGTCATCACTGTAAGTAATTTTTGGTTCGTTCGTGCTGTTTTGTGGTGATTTTTGGGTTTGGATAATATGAGAATCTGATGTCAAGAATGAATGATTGCTTATTGTTTAATTAATTAATTAATTAATTGTGTATTTTGAACCATAGATTATGGAGATATGGAAGGGACAACATTTATAATAAAGAATTCAAAAAATATTTAAATTAATAAATAAACATTTTAGACTTCTTAGAAGAGTTCTTAAATATAATATGTTATCTGATAATTAATATTTTTACCTTTTACAATAATTTTTCACTTTTCTTTTTAACAAGTTTAAATGTTTGTTATTACAACATTCAAGATGAGATTAGATGTGGTATGACTTTAGGTTTTAGAGGTCAAAAGATACAATCTGTGTTATACATTTGTTGTACTGAAATAATATTTTATACTTTTTTTAATTAGTTAGTTAAGTTAATTATATTAAAGAAAATTTGTCAAAAATAGAAAAATAAACAAAATATTTACGGTAATGAATTTTTGTTTTTTTAGTGATTTTTTGTATGGAGCACAAATAGTTTTTTTTTTTCTATTTTTTTTTTAAAAAACCCTTAGTTAAATATACCCTAAACCCTACAAATCAAGTGTAATGAACTTTTGTCTTGATTTAGTGATTTTTTTTATGAAGTGTAAATTTTTTTTTTTTTGAAAAAACCCTTTGTTAAATATCTTTATATTACATTTTGTAACTTTTTCTATAATATAAAAGGCTAAAGTTAATCAACAAATTATTAAAAATTACACTTTTGTACAACTGGTGTGGTTGTAGTATAGTGGTGAGTATTCCTGCCTGTCACCCGGGTGACCCGGGTTTGATCCCCGGCAACGGCGTTATTCTTTTTGGTATCAATTAGTGCAAACTGATTTTGAAGTTTAATTGTGAAGTAATTTATGGGAATAATGTATGTTGGATTAGGCAGTGGATGGGGGAGGAAATGCAGCAAGAGCAGGGTTAAAAGCAGGAGATCAAGTTCTATACACAAGCAGTTTCTTTGGAGATGAATTGTGGCCTGCTGATAAGTTGGGATTTACCAAAACTGCCATTCAAGCCAAGCCTGATTCTGTCTACTTTGTTGTTAGCAGGTAGGTTCCTTTCACCTTCTTCTTATTTATACAGTAACTTTGATTTCATTTTCTTTTTACTTTTTGTTTTGCTTTGCTCCATCCAAGTTCTTAGTTTGGCATAACTTTTTTGGTTTTTGGGTTTTCATTTTTTCAAACTAAAGCCTATAAACACTACTTAAATTTATTAGTTTTTATGTTTTGCTGTCTACGTTTTAAAGCGCTTTTAAAATCCAAGCCAACTTTTGAAAGAGGGAAGCACCATCTTTGTAACATCTCGTTTTTATCAAACATGTAAAAATTAGATAAAAATATTTTTAAAAAGTAGGAAGAATTTGTCATGTGGCAAATTATGATTGAATAACTTTGTGGGTTGTATAAAGGTAAGTACGCACGATGCACCTAGATATTTTCCATTTTGAAAACTATAAAAAGTAGTGTTAATTTTTCAAAAAATGATTATTATTATTATTTTAAACCGCAAGAATTCAAATGTTTACAATGAGAAAATCGTAGAGAACCAAACACAATTTTCAAAAACCAAAAAAACAAAAGACAAATAGTTATCCAATGATCATACCTAAATCGTTATTAAAGAATACCTTAAGGACACCGAGTTCGATCTAACCTTAAAACATTTCTTTTGCAATAAATAACAGTATACTTCACTGAAAGCTTACAATTTTCTTTTTTTAAAAAAAAAAAAATTCACAAACAAATATTTGATGTATATTAACTTGTAAAATGTTGTTAATACAGAGGTGCTGAGGTGGATGTTAAACGACTCCCAAAGAGGCCTGCGCCACCTGCCTTTGGAAGAAAACTTACTGATGCACAAAAGGTAAAGCATCACTCAGCCATTACAATGTAACCTTTTGTATTAAATTTACTTCATCTTTAGGCTTTAGCTTCATGGTTTTTGCATTACTTTGTGTTGTGCAGGCTAAAGCAACTCATATATGCCTGGATTGTGGATATATTTACACCCTATCGAAGCCCTTTGACGAGCAGGTTTGTCTTGATCTCGACTCTTTTAACCATTATCATTAATTTAAGATAAGACAATCAGAACATAGTTTAGTGGGTAAGGCACCAATTACTATATCAGAAATCAAGGGTTTGATCTCCACTCTGTAACTATTTAACTAAAAAAAGAATAAATCGTTAATATAAGATGATGTCTTAGCTTGTATATCCAAAACAAAAATGTTGGTTGCTAATAGTGATAGGCAATGATGTTATTTTATTATTCTACATCTAAATAATATGTGAATAACAATATATACTCAAATTTGGTCGCTAATGATGTGGTTAATACAAGTTCAAAGAGATAGATTATATGTAATATAATGTGTGAGCAAACGAGGTGGGTAAGTCAAGTTAGTCAGTGATACTACATGCTGGGGTTAGGTTGACTTAAGCGAGACATCGAGTCACGTCTCATTTGATGAGGCTATGTTGGTTGTTCTTTGTTTTTTAAGCATGGTTTGGATTGTATCATTCTTTAAAAACATGAGTAAACTTACCTGTGTTTAAACATATTAAGGAAGAGGTCAGAATTTCGAACCTCTACTGAGTTTCGTGTTGTTGTTTGAACTAAAATGAGTTTGTATTTGGATGGTGCAGCCTGATGGATATGCATGCCCTCAATGTAGAGCACCAAAGAAAAGGTTTGCAAAGTATGATGTGAGCACAGGAAAAGCAATAGGAGGAGGTTTGCCTCCAATTGGAGTCATAGCTGGTTTGGTTGCTGGCATTGGTGCTGTTGGAGCATTGCTTGTTTATGGCCTTCAGTGATACTCATTCCATTATATCCAAAACTTGTATCATTCATCATTTTCCTAGTTCATAATTCCTTCTTATTTCCATTTCGTTAACCTTCATCTTTTTGTCCTCACATCTTCAAACTGCACATATGTTAATATTATAAATTATATTTGATTCACTTGTATAAGATCCTTTTTTGAGGAAATAAAATTCTAATGAGACCCTTTTAAGAAAAAGACGTGTTGGTTGCATTCTGATAATTTGATATAAATTTAAGCAATTGTCTTTTAGCAATCATTGATTATAGATTTGAATTACTTTTGTTTTTTCTATCTTATAGATCCAATGATACCAAATTGCTAGTCACTTGTGTTGGCTATCAATTATTTGCTTCTGGCAACATAATCTTTTGTTGATATCAGTACTTGAAGATTTAAGTCCAACATATAAGTTCTTTTAAAAATAATTGATTCAGTTAACTCAATTAATCACTTTTTGCCTTTTTAATAAGCAGAATCTCTCTCTATTATTATAAGAAAATTAGAGCAGATTTGATAACTATTTTGTTTTTAATCTTTTTAAAGAACCATGAGATGAAACAAAAATGTACTATGCTTGAATGAAAGAGATTGATTTGGACATTTGTCTAGATCTTAGTATTTCTAATATTTTTTGGCGCTCAAAGCGATTGGGTAGCATGTGGTAGACCAACAATGTCAGATGATGAGTGTGTTGACAATAGTACATTACGACAAGACTACAAATCTACCGTTTTGGATTTCAATGTGACAGATGATGATACGATAATAAGCATTAGATAGCAGAGGACAACAAGATAGTGAACGTAGGATGACAATGGTAGTGACGATGCTCATAACGATACCAAAACTAGTGAAGAACAGTAATGAAGAACAGTAATATTTCAACGTCTTGTTAACATCCTCATAGATTAAATAGACATTTTTTTTTTTTTGCGAACAAAAAATTATTATTTAACTAAAAGGAAAAGAAAAAATGAAGGTTCATAAAGAGGAAAGAAGAAAGAATATGCGATGGAAAAGCAAGAATAAAAACACAGGGGAACATATAAAGAAGTATAAAAAAAAAAGCACTCGTTAACTTTCGAAGTTGTACATAGCGAAAAATAAAAATCTGCTTTGGTGTACCATCCACTCTCTTCGCACCGCAGCGCCAACTTTACGTTTTCTTGCTACTGCTTTAAAGCAAACACCCAAATATTGGCCAATACAACAACAAAAACCCACAAGTTCTTGATCAAAAAAGGGGTTTTGAGACTTCCCATTGAGCGATTCTGTAAGAAACCAGTCCTCCTCCACGTTAGAGAGCAAAAGGGATGGAGAGAAAGGTTTTGGTGGTGTGTTCTGTTGTGGGTTTGTTGGGAATTTTATCAGCTGTTACTGGGTTTGTTGCTGAAGCTACACGAATCAAGGTAATTTCTTTTGATTTCTGCTTCCAACCCATCTTTAGTTTCCTTTCATTTGTTCTTTTTAACATTGGATTTTCACTTGCATTTGGGTTTCTGTTTTTGGGTTTCTCTTGTATTTCTCGACCATCCTCTTGGCTGATGAAATTAGTGAGGAAAATGGAAGGGGGGAAGTTCTTTTTCTTGTTCAGGTCTTTTGTGAACCTTAGATGACAATGTATCTTATTGGAATAGTTGCAGTTCTGTTGATGTTTTGATTGTTCGAAGCTTCGAAATTTAGGGGTTCCTCTTTCAGTTTCTCTCATGTTTTTTGGATAGTTTCTCACTGAATTAATACACAACTTGTGGTTCAGATTGGTGCTTGAGATCAATGTTGCCTCTGTTTTGTTTTTTTCTTCTTTTTCTTTCTGTCTATTGAAGCTTGGAGGGTCCGAACTATATAAAGGAATTAAGAAAATTGAGTTGTAAAATTTCCCATATTTGTGGGTTTAGAAAGGAGAAAGCGGAGACTCCCATTAGTTAACTGACCTAGAATATAAAGTGTCTTTTGTGTTGCCTGACACAAAATGTTACAGTTGGTAATTATTTTGTGGGATTGATCAGCATGTTTAAGTTGGGTCTCGACACCCACAATTGTGTAAAAGAAAAGAGAATGTATGGAGTTGATAACAATGTGTGACACCGGTTCTTAAGATTGAAACTTCTTGTTTATCAAGCATTAGCTTTGTATGCCGCTGGTGTACAATTGGATTGGGATGATGATATTGACGCTAATTGTTGAATACATTTTTGGGTTATAATATTGGGTATGGTACTGTTTTAAAGATCTCTTTTTCATATCTCAATTAATATGTCGATTTTTGTTTCTAACGAGTCTTTCCTTTTTCATGGCGTGGTTCATGTTACTAAGTTTCTTCACTCATGAGTGTTGTTCATGTTTATAATGTGTCATTCGTTGACAAGGTGTAGGGTTCTAAATTGATTATTTTCCATGCAAATCCTCCTTTAGTTCCATATTTGTTTGATCACTGATTTGGTGATTCCTAGTTTTGATCCTTCTCATTTGCGTTTAAGTGGTCTTTTAAAGTTGATCTTCTCATATTTTAGTCTTTATTCTGTTTTAAATCATTTTTTTTCTTCTTCGATTTAAGTGGTTGCCGGTGGAGAATGGGGTTTTAGATCCATGGGAAAACCTCTTTAATACCCCTATTCTCCTGCTCGTCATGGAGAGAAAACAGAACATAGGCTACTTTATAGAATCTGTTTCTCTACTACCTTTTACTTGGAGCAAGTTGTCTCCTTTTTGTAATTTTATTCTAACACCCTTACTAGAGGTGTTTTTTTGTAACTATCTCTCAATAAGATTTCTCTTAATTCCATTTCATCATATCAATGAATGGTTACTGTCAAAAACAGAAGAAGACTGTCACGAATAGTCAGGTTGCAGGTTGTGAACAGTGATGGGTTTTGGGTTGACTGGTTGTGGGTTACGGGTTGAATGGGTGTGGGTTGTGAGATTGGCTGCAAAGCTGATAAACGACAATGCAATGAGCAGATGGTTGAAGACTAGGTTAGGGATCAGGATGGAAAGGTTTTACTTTTTAGAGTCAAGAGGGATTAGGAGAGAGAGATAGAGGAAGGTGGGTGACGGAGGGAGGAAGTGAACGGTTAGCATCATCCGAGAAGCGGTGGCAAGGTTGAGGTTGAGGGGAGGGGAAGTGGACAAAAGAGAGATCTTGATTGATGGCAGGTCTTGTTTTTCTAGAAATAATTCCAACAATATGTTGCTGCGTGCCACATTACATAAGCTTGTACATTAGTTCTTTTTTAGCAAGGTTACTTTATTTATTTGTTATTATTCTTTTAGTATGAATTGGGGTTGGGAGATTTGAACAACAGACTTCTTAGTCCTCAGGACATATATATGCCGGTTGAGCTAAGCTCTTTTTGGACAAAGCATTGAGATCAGGGTACTCCACTGTCAAGAGAGTGTGTTGTTATTTCTATATAAAAAAAGAGAGTGTTAGCTGTCTAGTTGTCATGCCAGAAGCCGATATTGATATCCTCTCAACTTTATATCAAGGTTTGTTTAGCCTCCATCAGATTTGGGAAATTCAATCATCTCATGGTCCTTTGCACCGTTAAGGCTTGTTTTCTGACCAAGTGTCCGAGCCTCGTGCTTCATATTTTAGCTGCAATAGTTTTTTTTTTTCTTTTTTATTAGAGAGGATTTCTCATATAAATACCTCCAAATCCATTTGGATGGAAGGGCCTGATTTCTTTCTTTTAAATTTCTAATGTCATCCGATTTAGGTGGGCAGCTACACCTTTGCCAGTTTACTAAGCAAAGCTTACTTTCTCATTCTGGGATGTACCAGAAAAAATTCCTAAAAAGTCTCCAAACGTTTGGTCACTGGTTTTGGAGTTTTGAAGTGAGACATGTAGTGTATTGTTAAATTGGAGAGGGCCGCTTGGATTATTGCAAGTATACCACCCTTTGATATGGAATGATTGCTCCATTTGGTGAGGTTATTGTCAGCTTTATCGAAAATAGGCAGCAGAAAGACTAAATTAGGCTATGAACAATAAATATTTCTGACTTGTAGTTGATATTCCTGCCCACTTCTTCGTAAATATTAAACAGTTTTTAATATATATACATCTACATCCATATGTATATATATATATATGTCTTTTTTTGTCCTAGTTGACTTTGACAAGTCAAAGTCAATTTTCAGGCCAAGATGAAGCCCAACAACTCTATCCTAGCCCAACATCTAATTACTTGAATCCAATAAATTTAAGAAATCCAAACAAATGAATTATCTCCTCAAATTAAACCAATTTGGCTCCAAAATCCAATGATTGAAAGGGAAACAACCAAATTAAAACCAATAATTTATTTCAAGCCACAAGTCCATCTATCTTAATCCAATTTACATAATCGAGATGAAATTTAAAGGAAGACTTTAGTTGACGGAAATTAACTACGTCTGAAAATGTGGGATGTTACATATAATGTAAAGAATACCGTGTGATTATTCTAACCATAGCAATCATTTATTTGATTCATTATTAATTTTGGATATCAATTTGAATGGATTAGGAACCCGTTATTTTCATGATTTTTGTAGTTTCCTTATCCAAAAAAAAAATAAAAAATTATTATACAATTTCAGTTAACGGTTGTGTAAACTTCAGTTGAATCTTTGAACTGATTATTTAGATGGTGTAATTACCTATTGTTTTGGCATTATTTGTTCTTAGTTTGTAAATTTGTTTCCTGAATCTATGAAAAGGAGTAACAAAACATTGATTCCAATTTTTCTAACAGGGCTCTCAGGTTCAGTTTATCTCTACTTCTGAGTGTGCATATCCCCGAAGTCCAGCAATGGGTCTTGGTTTAACTGCTGCAATTTCTCTGTTGATTGCACAACTAATTGTAAATGTTTCTAGTGGGTGCATTTGTTGCAAAAGAAGTCCCAATCCTTCCAATCCTAATTGGAAAATAGCACTCCTGAGCTTCGTCATTTCATGGTAAGTGGTCTCACAACCATTCTAATTGAATTATCAGTCCATCTTATTTTTACAGTTACATATCTTTCTAACTGGAGAAACAAATCATTATTTTTGTCAAATGTCATTCCTTGAGTTATGAATATGAGCTAACACTAGGCCTCACTTTTGAAATAGTTGGAAATGATGGTGGTTGTTGAATTTCAGAATACCTTTCCGTTTGATAGTCAAACAGGAATTGGGGTGTTAATTTGGTCAAATTTTATCAGTATTTATGCTGTTTTGCTCTAGAGGCTCTAATGCTCTCCCCATCCAGAGTGACCTCTGAAGTTCATTATGCTCTTCACTGGTAGAGAATACTCATCTCATCTCCCTATTGGATTTACTTGCACCTGGAGAAATACTTTGGAAGTTGCTGATTTTTTCTGGCAGTAGTTTAACTAATTAGCTACCTGGGCTGTCTATTGAATGATTAATGGTTTGTTACCAGTTATGGCAGTTACTTAACAGGTGGGTGGGTTGTAGGATTGTGTTGAGGAAGAAGGGAATTAGCTTTGGGATGCAGTGAAGATGTCATCAGTTGCCAATTTTCTTCTAATAAATTTGTTCTCTCCTCAGCTTTCCTTGTTTTATGCTGTACTCTAATATGGAAATGTTTGGTTTTGATATACTGATCGAGTTAGAATATAAATGAGTATGAAAGTTAGAGCCTTAGAAGGGTGATCTCAACTTCACTCTGAAAGTCACTTCCCATCGACTGATCCCCACGTTAGCTGGCTATCCATTTACAAAAGGAAGCTAAAATTCTTTGGCATTAATTACTGACAGCATTCATTTGGTATTCGTGCTTATGAAAGAATAGGAAGAATCAGTAGGATAAGAAGAAAAGCTTTCAAGTCCTTGGGTTTAGGAAGGGTTAGAAATAGTCTGTGGGAGCAAAAGCAAATTTTTCAAGATCTTAGGTGAGCGTATTTTTTTTATAATTGCTTCTTGGTGTAAACACTATAAAGCCTTTGTATGATTACAGCCATTGCTCTATTTCCATCTATTAGTAAGTCTTTTCTTTTGAGTTCTCTAGCCCAACTCTTTTCTATGTTTCATTTATGAACGAAATAGTTTCTTAGATTAGTGTAACATTTTTTTGAGACAGAATAGAATATAAATGGAACCAACTTTAAATAACCCCAAGGGGTTTCAATTATTAATTTTTCCACATGGGGTTTGGACCTAGAACCTGGGAGGGGATATCCTAACTTCCTGTACCGTGTAACCTTACCATCAGTTCATGACTGTGAGGGGCAGCACTTGCATTGGAATGTGTCTATTGTTAAGTGGTCATCCTTTTATTTTGAAGGGGAGGTAATGATCGCCAGTAATAAACATATTTTACTTTAGAAGCAGCTATTTTACTCTTTTATACCCTTTTCTCTATCCTCTCTCAAGTCAGCATATGCTGTGAATGATATTCTTGTTTGCTATAGAGCAACTTCAAATTAATTACACGGTCCTACACATTTTGAGGAATTTAAGTTCATAATCTTGTATGTTTTACACCATTACTTTATGTCTTGACGTCATATTCCATTCCATTGCATTTTCAGGTTCAGTTTTGTTATCGCCTTCTTGTTGTTGCTGACTGGTGCTGCCCTTAACGATCAGCACGGTGGAGGAACTATGTACTTCGGTAACTATTACTATTACTGCTATGTCGTGAAACCCGGAGTCTTTGCTGGAGGTGCCATTCTGTCACTCGCAAGTGTTTTATTGGCAATAGTCTATTACCTCACTTTGAATTTGGCAAAAAACAATAGCCCTTTGTGGGGGAATCCTGTTCCAGCTCAAGGCATTGCTTTGGGGCAGCCTCAATTTCCACCACAAAACACTCAGCAACCCGTTTTCGTTCACGAAGACACGTACGCACGACGACAGTATGCGTGATTCATAACCGGTCTCCAAGCAACTTTTGTGAGTTGGTGAGCTTGTGAAGACATTCAGAAGTACTTAGAGAGTGAAAACTTTAGAAGGATATGAAAATTTGTTGCTCCTCGGCATTTGGCTGCGTAGGTGAGCTGAGGGAGGTTGTATAGTAATATTTATGTGGAAAAGGAATGTATTTGGTACTCAGTGTTTTTGTTTTATTTTTAGGACTTATTTGGAACTCAATCTCCAATGTGTATTAAAATGCGAGCAATACTTGGATGCATTCGGACAAAGGCGAAAAAAATTTGCTTAAAAAATCAAAATCAAAATCATTAAGAGATATGCAGAAGCTAGAATACTTGAAGAGAAAAGCCAAAGAGCTCCATGTCCACAAGGAACTTTGACATAAAAAAGTCCTCATGGAACAAATAATTGAAACCAAATAATCCATTGAAAAATTTACAAAGTATTTGTAACCACAAGTTGAAACCATTGAGCTTGAGTATCTTGTAAACAGTTTGAATAATTACCAACACAAACACAACTCCTCATCAAAACCCTACTAGAATTTGAGCTCTCTTTCTCTAAACACATACCATTATTGCCTTGTTTTGTGAGTGTGGCCAAATGAAGCTTAGAATCTGAAATGGCTGACCAAACACTTTGTTCACCAAAACAATCCCTTGACAGTGATGGTGGAAGCCCATTTCCATTGCCTTTTAGACAAAAATCAGTGGCTTCCAACATTATGGGAGTTCCATCTCCTTCATGACTCCAATGGCTTGCATTTGAACAACTGCTGAGATAAATTTGCTTATGTTTCATGTCTTGCACTTGGACACATTGCCCACTTTGTGGATGATACATTATGTAAGTGTTCGGGGAATTGGAAATTGGATCTGTAAATCATACCGAACAGTTACAAATATAGTAATAATATCCAAATATTAACAAATATATCATAATGAAAACTCACGGAGCCTATAAGGATAGACTTTATCATTAGTAGGAGTCTATTGGTGATAAGATCTATTATTAGCACTAAAAGTACTACCATATTGCTATTACCCAATCATAAAAAGCTCGAGTTATAAAGTCATTAAATTTTTAATATTAATTTGATTCACAAATGTTAAAGGATTTTGTTCGTATGTCGATGGTAAGAGTATTTCTTAAATTTTTAAATTTTTTTATTATAGTTTAAGGAAGCTTAGTTGATATTTTTGACCGTTCAGATGTATTTTTGAAATAAAATACTAACCGTTTCCATTAAAAACCAATCACAAATGTATTTCTGAACTATTTTCAAGAGTTTGAGATTTTTTAAACTTTTGAAAGTTTAAAAGTATTTTCGATGAAAAAATAACGAGAGAAAAGAGCCCATCCTGAGTTTAAGAGTTTTGAGTTCATCATTTATGTGCAATGAAAAATTTTCTACCACCAAGTTTTTATTCTCACGAAATGTTAAAATTAAATAATTACTAACAAATAGTGAATGGTATGCTATCAAAATGTCCATAATTTAATTTATCTTACTTAAACATATTCTACTTTTAATAGGATGAAATAGGTTGACATATATAATTCACTCATGTTAGGAACTTAGTCGTTTGACAAAATTAAAAACCGAAACAAAACCGTCATCAAATAGAATTCGGAGTCATACCTTGTAACATGGTTTGCATGAATTGAAACATCTGAGAAAAACGAGGGTTTCTAACGTCGCTCCAATTGTAATTCAAAACTCCAAACACTTCTTCAGGTTCGACCTTACCCTGTCTATAATAATAGCTCCCTTGCCAAGCCCATAACGCCCAATCCAAATCTTTCTCAACAAGATGAGCACTAAAGCAACTCAAAAACCTATCATCAGCCTCATTAACTCCCCTTTGGTCCAACCCAAATTCACTCACAAACAAAGGAACTGCCTCAGCTCCTTCCATCACAAACTCAGCTCTCTCCACAAACCCATTGATGATCTTTGAGCAAATTTTGTTGAGTGGGTTATGGATGAACTTTGATTGGGGCTCTCCACTAAAGGAGTATAAGTGTACTTCAAATACTAGCTTGTTGTGTAGGTTGTTTAGTCGTAAGGGGTATTGTCTTTGGCATCTTAGATCGTTGTCGAAGTTTAGACCGGAGATGATTACGAGGATGTTCGGGTTTATGTTATGGATTGTTGTTGCTCCTTGTGTTATGTATTTGTTCCAATCTTTCGATTTTGAGCTTGCTCCTCGGAGTTCATTACGTAGGCTCATGGCTACCACCTGTTTGACGTGAAGGTAAGTCCATAAATTTCTCAAAGATAGAAAAAAATTTATGTACTAACTTTTTATTTATAAATTATTTCAATCTTCTTAATTTGATAAATAAATGACCTGAGTAACGGGAACCAACCCAACCTAAATATTTCATAGTTGGAGTGGGTTGGGTTTAAAAAGTACTTTAATCTAACCCAAACCGACCCACGAACCCTCTAAACTTATTTTAATAAATATCTAGATTATTTAATTTCGTAAATGAACTTTGTACTTGTAACTTACAGTTATAAAACTGTGTATGTCTATGTTATATATTTGTTTCATATTTCAGAAAAATCATTTCAAAGTACATCATTGAATTTACATACCGTTGATTTGTTGTAGAATCGTCTGGCAACCAAACGAAGACCTTCCAACCATTCTTCCGGATCGAAATATCGATCTCCAAAGAAACCATTTCGATCCTCGAGAGAGCAACACCATCTTGGTTGGCTAATATGATTGTCAGCTATAACCATCAACCCACTAGTCCCAAGCACATCAACTACTGCTTCATAAGCTTCAATAATGGTCATGTTCAATACAAACGGATTATGCAAAGCCAACCCCACCTTAGAAGCTCTCAAATCAAGAAGGTCAAAATTCTCTTCAACTGTCCTATTAGCATATCGAGTGAACATGTGAGTTGCATACGTGAGTCTCACACAATTAAACCTCAACCGCACTACCTCATTGGCCAGGTCTTTCAACGGTCTACGATCAAGGCCTTCGATTAACATGCTTTGCATGTGAGAAGGCCAATTCACGCACACAAGCTTCACTCGACGCCCGGTGGTCGAATCGACAATCCATCTCCCGTATGTCGAAAGACGCAAAGAACAAGAAAGAGATGAAAATAAAGAGATCAAAGCTAAAACCACAAAGATGAATCGAGTAGTGTTTTCCATTGGTTTTTCTACAAAGGAGAAATGTGGGGTATTCCAAAACCATTTCTTATAGTGCTTGAAGCAATTTTTTGGGGTACCAACAGATGCAAGAAAGGAGTTAATGTGGGAGGTTAATTGTTGGCCAACTTTGTGTTATGGAATTAAAAACTCAACAGGCTTTTTCTGCATTGAGAGGATCATATCATAAATAATCTTTAGGCTTGGTTTCCCTTTTTAAATGAACATACATTCCACAAGTGTTCATTAGAATGGGTTTTAAAAAGGAAAAAAAAAGAAAAGTGTTGAGGCATATTCATGAATAAGTATGGAGTAATTCTCAACAATTAATGATCCACCAAACTCAGGTTTTGAATTTGGTGTGTTTTACAAGGCTATACCATTAATGGATACTCTGCGTTTCTCAAATCATGATGGAGCTGTTTTTCGAAGGCGAAAGGCCCTAAAACTGATAACAAAATCTCATCCTTCAACTTTATATTTTATACTTTTGTTCGTTTGTTTTCTTAATACAATAATTGTGGGCTGGCATATTGAATCTTCAACCTCATTTTAACGAGATATGTGTTAATAAATTTCCACTAAGCCGATTTATTAATGTGGTAGATGACAGCTTAACTAAGAGTTTATTTGGATTAACTAGAGGGAAAAAATATATTTTCGAACTCAAAAATAAATTAAGAAGAAGAAAAACAACAAATGGAGCCATGGTTCCCATTGATATGTATGTTTCGATGGGTTCGATATCGATATGATGAGTGAATCAATATTTTTATTATATTGTAGGAAAATCCACGAAACACGAAAAATAAACATCAAGTGCCACTAACATAGATAGAATATAAATAATAGATATGTTTACTTATTTGAAAATAATAAAATGTTTATTTACTAATTTAAACTTATGTTTTGAATTTTTTATGTTTTTATAATTGTTTCAGAGAAACATCCATCGAAATCAAAATTTTATCGATATTTTCATTGAATTTTTCATAAAATTAAGATCTTGATATTTTCATCGACGTCGATATTTTAAACCTTACGTCATTGAAAAATATACTCTCTTTCGTAGCGGCTTTATTGTTGGGGAAGCTTGTTAGGGAAGGAGGTTTTAAAAGAATTGATGTTGGGGTTGTGTCATGATTTTTATGACATAATAAATGGAGGATTTTATCAACCCTTCAAATTTAACATCTTTTTTAGGCATTGCTCTACTCTTTAGCCCAAGAATGTGTGCCAAATGACCAAATCATTAAAAAAAAAACAATTAATTAGAGGATTGAATTAATGATATAATTTGTCAAATTAAAAGTGGTTGATTATTGCATATTTGAAATTAATATTACCAAAGATAGAATTTCTCCTACCACATTTTATGTGCTATTTCTAAGAGTTATTTGTTGTTTTGGTTTCCTACTTAAATGCTAATGAAAAGAAAATTGAGTCAATTAGAAAATAATTGAAAAATACAACATTGAAATTTTGATTTTTTTTTTTTTAAATTAGACAAAAAGCACAATACCACGACGATATGAAGCTTAATATAATTTTCTCCCAGCATCTAGGCGCATGCAAAATATACTAAATTATGTCTTCGTATGAAATGTCACTAACACTATTCTTTAATAGCATCGAGCCTATCGTCTCAACGCTACCTTAACTCTTATCGTATTTGTTGTCCTTAGGTTGAGATATAAGCTCAATACTTAGAAGAACACAATTGTAATTTACCTACACTATATTAAGACTTGACAGACAAATCAAATTGATAATATATACTCGAAGAAAACTATTTCATAATATCATCTCACTGAATCCCCGGACCATAATTTCCTCCATGTGCCAAATCTCGTCGTACAATTCGTTCTACTACAACAACCTTGATCGCTCGGGCCTTCATATTTCCTGAAAATTACAATTAAAACTTGAAAATTATGAACTTTTCATAGATCTTGGTTAGTCAAAGAAAAAAATAAAAATAATAACAAATGTACCATTTGGATCCAACATCCTTGCTGCCCCATAGGTTGAAAGGAAAAGCATAAGATAGAAGAGAGTTGCTAAAATTATTAAGTGCTTCTTATTGGAAGCCATTTTGTTGATCCCTTGAGATCCTCTTTCTTTTGGTGTTTATATGTGAATAATGTTTGAAGGTTATGTGTATCTTTCAAATAAATATAATAGTGCTCAATTTTCAAATTTAATTAATGTTTAATGGTCCATTGTTTGAAATTATGTGGGTTAATTAAAAAAAGCAATGACAAATAATGTAGCCATCAAACCTAAAATATTAACAAAATAAGACGTTACAAACAAAATTTCATCGAAATATAGATAGTTACATTGATATTTTCACGTTTTCATGGAATCAATATTGATATGAGAGACAAACCAATATTTTCACTATATCAGTACAAAAATCCACGAAACACAAAAAAAAAAAAAAAAAAAAAAAAAAAATTAAGCATTAGAACACTACTTGTATAAATATAATTAAACAATAGATATGCTTATTTATTTAATAATATTTATATATTTATTTACTAATTTAATTTATTTTCTTGAACTTCTTGTTTTGATAATTTTTCCAAAAATTTCGATCGAAATCAATGAATAATAAATTCATTTAGCAATTGAGGCTCAAGTACCTAACCAACAAGTTGTTGCAAAGCTAAAAAAATTAAAAACACAATAAATAATAAAATTAAATTAAAATTTTAAAAAAATTTGAGTCCAAATATTATTAATATTTCTTTTTCTTATGTAGATCTAAGTAGAAAACAAAAGGCTTTAATATCTCTAATTTATTATTTTTTTTATATCTTTTTATTATCATTTTAAGATTTTATTATTATAATATATCAAATGACAAACTTAATAAAACCTTCTTAATACATGAATGTCCCAAACCCAATTCTAATTTTGCAACTATTATTATTGATTTTTATTTAAAAATTTGTTTACTTAATTTATTTTAGTGTTCAATCCATTTTTTTTAAAATAATAGTTTGTCATCAGAGAGTATTTAGCTTAGTAGAAAAACTGTCTACGAGCCTTCTTGAGACTCAAAGTTCAAACCTCATTATTTACGTTTTTTTTCATAACAATTCGTGATTGATGTCTAATGCATTTAATTAGAATTGACTTTTCTAAAGCCATCTTGCACTATGGGCTATAAATACTACTCATATAATATCTTTAAAAATGCACAAAAATAAGAAGCATATATATATATATATATATATATATATAAATGGATTCCAAGAAGCACTTCTCAAGAATAGTTGGTATTGTGTTGGGTATTCTGCTTCTCTTCTCTACCACTGTCACCTCAGAAAGGGATTTGCTTACATCTCCTTATGTTAATGGTAAACTGTTTTCATCCACAACTTCAAAATTCTTGTTTCCAAATAAAATCTAAATCACATATACAATATTTTCACCAAATATTCATTATACATACAAAAAATGTTATTAATATTCTTTCCAATTTTTCATTTAAGTTAGAAAAAATTGACTGCACTGCACCACCCTCATGTGATAATTATTTTATAAAAAATTAAATTATTTTTTATTTATTTTTTGTCATGTATAAAAGAGTAGGAAGCGTCAAAGTAGATGCAACCTACGCTTCCGACTTTAAAGAAAAAAGTATCTATTATTTATCGTTGAATTTATGTTCATATTATACATAAAAACATCGAATTTAATTCCTTTTTCTTCTTTCTTTTTAAGGACAAGGATTTGAACCTTCGAATGTTCGAGCTCAACCGGAGGAAAACGGCTCGCAGGGTTTCGGAGGAGGAACTCAAAATTACACACCTCAGCGAAAGACAAAAGTTAAAACTTAGAGAAACATATATGATCAATAAGTGTGCTAAGTGTAATGAATAAATCGTTACAAAATAGTCCTATATATTTACATTCCTTTTTAGGACTAATTACAAAAATTGTATTAGCAAATCCAACTTGAATATAAGTCAATTACAAGAAAAATAATATCTTTACAAATATACTTACTCATATGTTTAAACATTTTCAAATATATGCCCATATGATCTATTTTTGCAATATTGTTTCAACCAATTTTAGTTAATATATACATTAATTAATGAGTTTTTCTTAGTCATCACACTTTTCTAGTCTATTTATTCATTTAATGGTCTTTGGATACTATATGATTTCTAAGAATTTTAAAACAATTTCGTTGTTTGTTACGGCAATAAAGAAAATAAAATAATAAAAAAATTGTGACGAAAAAAATGCTCGAATTTTGTAGAATTTCATAGAATTTAAAAGTAAAATTACTAAATTCAACGTGTCATATTCTAATTTTCAATTAATAAATGGTAGTTAAAAGCCTATATTCAGTACATTGTTTAACATTTTTTTCATTTTCAATTCTACCAATAATCAAACACAAAATTTTAAATTCATTGATTTCAATTTTTTTTTCATTTCAAATAAAATAATTAATTTAAAATTATTTCTTCAATTTTTTTAAATCCAAATTGAAGGTTATTTCTCGCTTTGATTTCACTTTGGACTACATGAATTTCTCTCCTCAATAAAACCTAGATTAAATTTGTGTTTTCTAATTTTTTTTTCTTTTTTCTTTTTTTTGACAATTACAATATAGTAATCAGATTCAAAGTCTTATTAGATATAACACAAAAGTAAATTAATTCATAGATATATATATAGTCTATCAACGATAGGTAAGCGTGTATGTTATTTCTATATATTTCTTATATTTTTTATAAAGGAATATCAGAAATTTAAAACTTAATCGGGAAAATAAAATTGCTAAAATTTAAAATAATAATAAAAAGAATTTTGGGGGAAGTTAAAATTTTACCAAGTCGTGTGACAGATCCCACCATAAAATGACTGTCACATTAAATTACAAAATTAAACCAAAGAGTGGCATGTTGTGTCATTGTTTATCGTACGTGGTCTTCTGTCGGCCATTCTTGACTGAGTTAGCTAACACATTAACACCATCTTCAAGTCAACGAACACCAATAAATTAACAAGTTAGCTATGTTTTTGTAAGACAAGATGTCTTTCCAAACGTCAACCATCATGCTTCAGATTATTTTACCTTTCGAACCCTTTCCACTCTTCTGAATCTTTGGAATATTTGTACTGTTTTAGTTGCTTCTGCTGTTGAGGATTTCCACCAATTTTTTCAAATTATAAAATCAAAGTAAGTGTTTGTTTCGTTTGATGAACAAGATCTTAAAACGTGATATCATCTTTGAGAAGTGATTTTCACAATTTTCAATACATTTGCTAGGGTCATATACACGTTTGTATATAGTCACAAGTTTCACTGCAACTAGAAGGTCTAATTACTCAAGCTTGACCTTTTCCATTCTTTTCATATCCAAAACACACTACTACTCAATACCTAAAGGTTAAGAATTTAATTAAAGAGGAAAAAAACATGCATAATGTAAATGTTGTTGGAAAAAACAGAACCTTATAAAAGTTTCATCAGTTAGAAGGGCCCACCAAATGTTGAAAAACCAAGTCTTTCCATCCCACAATTAATCAAAACCATACATATAAAAGAATATGAATATCCAAAGTATTGCATCATTATTTTGAAATAAATTAAATTACACCTTTAATTCCATTTAACAAGTAGAGGAAAGTAGTTGTCAGCTAGTACAAACCCTTTTCATATATTTTTTATATACATCATATATATCTAATAGCCAACTTCTTATCCAAACACTAAACTCCATTATGACCAACCAAATTAAACAACCAATTCCAGTTCCACTTGTGCCAAAACTTGCTTTGCTGCTATTTCTAACAATCCTTAGCAAAACAAGTGCTGTAATTACTATTGAAACAGAAGCTCTATTGAAATGGAAAGCAAGTTTGCCAAAGCAATCAATTCTAGACACATGGATGATTCTTCCATCAAACTCAAGCTCCTCCAAAGCTTCAAATCCGTGTCAATGGAAGGGAATTACTTGCAATAATGAAAGCACTCATGTCATAGAAATCAATTTGGCTTACACTGGTTTGAATGGTACTATTGAAAGTTTAGACTTTTCTTCATTCCCCAACCTTCTTAGATTGGATCTCAAAGTGAATAATCTCAATGGATCCATTCCACCTTCTATTGGAGTTCTCAATAAGCTTCAATTTTTTGATCTCTCCACAAACTCCCTCAATAGTACTCTTCCTTCTTCTCTTGCTAATTTCACCGAGGTTTACGAGCTTGACGTATCTCGAAACAGCATTACTGGAGGCTTGCATCCGAGCTTCTTCCCGTCTGAAAATTCGAAATTTGGTTGGAAAAGTATGCAGAACTTGCTTATGCAGGATACCATGGTAAGAAAAATGTCTGAAATTTGAGAATAAAAGTTATTAATTTCTTTGAGCTATGCTTAATTTAAACTAATTATTTCACCAAGTCCTTAAACATCTTATCATTAAACAAAGAGAGACTAAAACAATATGAAAAATGTTAAAGAGTAGTCTATATACATGAATTTGTGGTTCATCTAACATAAAGTTCTAACCTCAACCCTACTGATCAGGTCGGAGGCGAGCTTCCTGAGGAGTTCGGAAATATGAAGTCTCTAAGTATAATAGCTTTCGATCGATGTAAATTTTACGGCTCAATTCCTAAAGCTATAGGGAACTTGAGAAATTTAACCATACTTCGTCTCAATGGTAATGGTAATTTCAGTGGTGAAATTCCTGAAGGTATTGGAAAATTGACAAAATTAGTTGATCTAAGGCTGTTTGGTAACAAGTTAAGTGGACAATTGCCTCAAGGCTTGGGAATTTCTTCACCATTGGTCCTTGTTCATATTTTTGAGAACAACTTTACGGGTCATTTGCCGCCAGGGTTGTGCACCCATGGCCAGCTTGTTAACTTCACTGCATTTTCCAACTCTTTTACAGGTAGGTCCCATTTTCAAAGCTTTTTCATATAGTTGTGTACTTAAATTACAAATTTAGAATCTGTTTGATAACGTTCACCGTATTAAGAAATTACTAAGTTTTTGGTAATTGTTTTTCGTTATTTAGAGACGTTCTTAAAGTTGCATAGAGATTTTCATAAGGACAAATCAGGTTTCTTTGTTTTTTCTTCTTGCTTCTTTTAGTTTTTTTTTTTTTTTTTTTTTTGTAGATGATTTTATTTTAATAAATAATGACAAAAATAGTGAAGAAAAAAGATTTAACAAAACTAGGTGTCGAAATTATAGTCCCGGTCCATGATTTCCAAAAAACGTGGACGTGGTCCACGATTTTCATACAAATGGCGCCACGTCTCATCTGTTTACTTTGTGGACGTAGCTAGTTCACATTTTTCATCTAAGATATAAAAAATTGTTACCAATTATATTTTAAAGAAGTTATTGACCCAATGATTTTCTTTCATAAATATGGTGATTGCTTCATCTTATGTCTTGGGTTCAATTCCCCGCAACTTTAGGTTTTTTTCTTTTTTTACACTTTTGATCCCTGAAGTTTGAGTTTAGTGTCTATGTGGTTATTCAAGTTTCAAAAGAGACACTTTAGTGCATACGTCTGAGAAATGATTTTAAATGGGTTCTATACACATTTTGCCGTTAGTTGACTTGACGGGAAAATGACATGGCAATTAATTTGTTGATTGGACCATGGTGACGGAGGAAATTTTAAATGAGTTGCAAAATATATTGTTTTTATATTATTATTTTAGGATAGGATTTTTCCACGTCTTCGACGTCTCTTTACCTCCCTGGTCCCTTCCCACTTCCTCTACTCTACCTTCGCAGTTCGCAGGCATATCCTCCACCCATCAGCTTCGTCTTCTTCCATCCCTTCCCTCCTTTCTCTTTTAGACCTTTCATTCTCAAAAAACAAAAAACATTACCAAGAAAATTTGATCAAAACAAAACTCAACCACATAAACAATTGAATGCCAAAATCAAACATCAGCAACCACAGAAACAAAACCCCCAACTAAGTAGCTCAATTTTAAGAAGAATCAAATCAAATATGTTATTGGAAACAGATAGTGGAATATAGAACCAAAGAGTTGACAGAAGGCGTGGCAAATGAAAAGTCTCTTATTTGGCAAATTAAAGATTAAATATGAAGGATAGTTTGAGAGAAGGGAATGGAAAATTTTGAAAGTTAATGCCTACCAGCCACCAAAGGATGCTTAGGAGAGGTTCACGAAGGTGGAAGAGATGGACAAAGACGAACGCCAGAGATGGAAAACCCCATCATAAAAGAATAAATTTAAAAATAAAATATTTTGCAAACTCATTTAAAATTTACTTGTCACCATACTCCAATCAACATCTTAATTGCCACCTTATTTTTTCATTAGGTTAACTAACGGTAAAGTGAGTATAGGGACTATTTAGAATTGTTTCTCAAATGTTAGGAACTAAAATGTATCTTTTGAAACTTCAATAATCAAATCGATACTAAACTCGAATATTAATGACCAAAAATATATTGCTCCTTTTCGTTCTATTTTGTTTATATTTAACAAACATATAATTAAATTTGTTCTAATTCTACAGGTCCGATTCCTAGCTTCAAAAATTGCCCAAAGTTGTATAGGCTTCGTTTAGAACACAATCAATTAACAGGAAATGTGGATGAAGCTTTTGGTGTTTATCCTAATTTAACTTACATTGACTTGAGTGACAATAAACTGACTGGAAACCTCTCTCCAAATTGGGCGAAATGCAAGAACTTGACCAAGTTGAGCATCGCCACCAACATGATTAGTGGTGAAATTCCAAAAGAAATTACTCAGTTGAAGAATTTAGTAGTCCTTGATCTCTCCTTCAACAACTTTTCCGGACCGATACCGAATAATATTGGAGATTTATCATCGTTGTCGTCTCTACTGCTGCAAGGGAATCGTCAACTATCAGGAAACATACCATTGGAGATCGGGAACCTTTCGAATCTCGAATCGCTCGATCTCTCGAATAACAAGATTGAAGGTTCGATCCCTACACAGATCGGAGATTGCTCGAGGCTTCAAAATCTAAGCTTGAGCACAAACCGGTTGAGCGGTTCGATCCCATTTGAGATAGGGAATCTCTTATCCTTGCAAGATGTGTTAGATTTGAGTAACAATTCATTGGTTGGAGAAATTCCTTCATCACTTGGGAGGTTGATACATTTAGAGAGCTTGAATTTGTCTCATAATCATCTTTCTGGTAAAATTCCTAATTCCTTGAAGGATATGATGGGATTAGTAAGTATAAATCTTTCATTCAACAATTTAAGTGGACCTCTTCCTTCTGGTGGTGCCTTTGACAAAGCTCAGCTACAAGATTTTGTTAACAACACAGATTTATGTGGAAATATTGAGGGCATGCAAAGATGTTATGTTTCCATGGGAGAATCCAAAGATGAAAGGTACCTAACTCATCCCTAACTCAAAAGTTTTATATTTTTTTTCTTTTTTTGAAAACAGTAAATAATAATAAAATAAATGAAAACAACCCTAAGAACAATAATCTGAGGAAAATTTGTTGAACTTCCAGTTCAATTTGTCAAGTCCATGAGGAAAATTTGATTCTTTGTTCTTAATTGTTTTCAACTTATAGCACTTTTATTGTCAATTTCGAACCTATAAATCTTTTATTTCTAGTTTGATCTAGTTTGAGAGTTGAGTTTAATAATATAGATTCATAACAGTTGAACTGTACTCGTATTGGCGAGTGTTAACGCGTCAGCGAAATACCTTATTACTAATGTATAGTTATTGTTCGTTATTTTCTTGGACAAATGTTCGTGATTTTTTTTCTTGTCGAACAAATGCTGACTTCCATTTTAGTGACATGTTTAATCTTTTGTTTATATTTTTAACAGAAAGCAGAAGCTATTGATTATTCTGGTTCCAACTTTACTAAGTACATTATTATTCTCTCTAATACTATTCGGAATCATTTTGTGGTTCCGACGAAAAAAAGTTGTAAAGGAGTCAAACTACAACCCAAGAACACCCAAAATGGAACAACAATCACCATTTGCAAACCTCTGGGGGTACGACGGGAAGCTAGTATACGACGAGATAATCCAAGTAACAGATAATTTCGATGACAAATACTGCATCGGAACAGGAGGGTCAGGAAAAGTTTACAAAGCCGAAATGTCGAGTGGTGAGGTATTCGCGGTAAAGAAGCTCAACTTTTGGGACAGTGACATGGGGATGGAGAACTTGAAGAGTTTCAAAAGCGAAGTCGCAACACTAACCGAGATCCGTCATCGAAACATAGTTAAGCTTTACGGATTCTGCTCGAGAGGTGAACACACGTTTTTGGTATACGATTTCATCGAAAGAGGGAGCTTATGGGAAGTTTTGAGAAGTAAAGAGAAGGCGACAGAGGTTGATTGGGTGAAGAGAGTTGAGATAGTGAAGGGTGTGGCTGAGGCTTTGTGCTATTTGCATCATGACTGTGTTCCGGCAATCGTCCACCGTGACGTGACGACAAAGAATGTTTTGTTGGATGTGGATTTTGAAGCTCATGTGGCGGATTTTGGGACTGCAAGGTTTTTGAAGTTTGATGCTTTGCATTCCACTGATGTTGCTGGCACTCATGGCTATATGGCTCCAGGTATATGACCTTAAATTTTGTTCCTATGATTTCTTTACGATACATCCGAATCATCACTAGATTATCTTTTTTCTTTTATTCTTAATTGTTTTCAAAACAAAAAATCTTTTTTAATATTCCCTTTATAAACTTGCGAAAATATGAACACATAGAATCGCTGTCAGATTTAGTGTAAGCTTAGGGGCTTCAACCCTCCCTTCAACTATGTGTCCGTTATAGATATATACACACATATATATATTATATAACTGTACTTATATGTATATCGTTCGCTGGCTCAATTGTAAGTTGGTTTCCAAGCCCTTCTAGACAAGTTCAAGCCTCACTTTTTACACATTTTTTTTTATAGAATTTCTATGTTGTCAGCCATCCATTTGTCCTCTGTACTGCCAATACTGTCAATATTTTACCGACATTAAAAACCAACTTTATATGAATATCACAATTTAAATTTCACAAAAATTTCTATTGATTAAAAAATGCAGAGCTCGCGTACACGAACAAAGCAACAGAAAAATGTGACGTTTATAGCTTTGGAGTGGTGAGTTTGGAAGTATTGATTGGAAGACATCCAGGAGAAGCCCTTCTACCATTACAAAGATCCGCACAAAAGGCCATTGAGATGAAAGAGTTGTTGGATCCTCGCCTTGCATGCCCTCAAAGTGGAAAGCTTTTAAGTGAACTGAGCTCACTTGTGAGTATAGCAGTCTCTTGTGTGCAAGCTGAGCCTCATTTACGCCCCACTATGCGCAATGTCTGTCATTTGATGGGATTGAATTGAGAAAAGACCCTTTTATCAAAGGGATCGAAAGAAAATATCAAGTATGGTGTTTTGGAGTAACATTAATTGTTGGAGTTTCATTAGCTATTAGCATCATTAACTTTGGAAGAAGTTAAAACACTTATAAATAGAGGTGTTTGTTAGGACTGTTAAAGGTGATGATAGCACTCAATATCCACTTTTTCTTTGTATTGTAAAATTTAGTCTACTTCTTTTGTTCCCACCAACAATTGATGTATTAAAGTTATTCAATTAATGTGGCAAATCAATCTGCCCTTGGCCTCTTTCCTGCCCCTCACCCGATGGTTGATTAGGTCGAGAAAGACCCGAGTGATGTTCTTTTTTACCTGATAGCAATTCCTCTGCTTTCTTGCTACGTGCATAGGGGGTCAATCATAGCGATCAAACCCAAGTATTTGTAGATATAGCAATGATAGACTATAAGCTTTCGCATGGTATGTCTCTAAAAATGTTGTTATACACTAATTATTAGCCTTAAAATGTTATATACTACAATTGCTCATTTATAGGATATGCGTAATACTTGTCAGCTCGATCCATGCATTACTGGAATTTAAGTCCTACAACCTGGTAGTTAATTAGTTTGCCACATTTATGCTCTAAAGCCGTAAAGATTGGACCACAAAATATTTAATCTCTCTCTTTGTAAATATGTTAATTGTGAAGAGATTAAGATTCCACAAGTTGGTTATATTTGACTCGATCTTAATTATGTGTGAGTTGTGAACTCCCACTTGTGAGGATTCGTTCTTTGATTTGCATGTGTGAGAGTGGTCCAAGTCGTCGACTCAATATGCTTACCATTTGGGAATTTGACCAAATGATGAGTTGTGTGAACGTAATTTCACAAGACGTAATTCACTTGGACGAAAAGTAGATAAGCAGTTTCCTTAAGTGCTAATTCTATAACTTGAACAAATTGGAATTCACTCTCTAACTTGCCCGAGAGAGACTTGATCTATGATTGGACGATAAACAAATTGTTCACTAGAGGACCAATAGTACTTAAGGAAAAGAGGTGAATAATTACATGGGTAAACCGACAGACTATTTGATCATATATATTTATGAACAACTCGTTAAAGATCGACTTACTTGTAATTATTATATTCATGGATACAACTTGTCTTAGAATGCATAAGTTTGCAATTATACATCTGTAGTGGTTTGTCTTATAGTTAATGAATGAAGATTAATTAATTAAGGAAGTTGTTCTCCAAATTTCTTCATTCCTACAAGTTGGATCATTGCTGATGAAGAAGACCTCGTAGAGGAGAACATCAATTGGAGAAATTTTTTGTTGCAGCTATGTTTCTACAAACTATGTTTCTCTTTGAGCTTGACCGATTTACTTTTACTGTACACTTTTAACTCTAATAAAAAATCAAAGCGTTCAATCTCTTCGTGCATCCTCTCTTATCTAAAAGTTTGTCGTATGACAACATGTGATTAGATATATATACCCTCCAAATATGAGATGCAGTAAAATGTTTTTTCTATGGTTGCGACGGTTCCACGTGTCATGCATTGAGAACGACTTTTCTAGACCCAGCTTGCATTATTGGGTATAAATATCACTCATATAATAACTTTTAAAATGCACACAAATACTTAGAAGCAGTAAAAGAAAAAATATGGCTTCCAAGAAGCACTTCTCGAGAGTAGTTGCTATTGTGCTGTGTCTTCTACTTCTCTTCTCCACCACTGTCACCTCAACAAGGCATTTACATGCATCTTCTAATGGTAAATTCGCTTTCATCCCCACCTTCCATTCTAATTTTCAAATTTAAACTCATATTTACAATATTTGTAACAAAACATTTATTATATAAAAAGTGTTATTAATAAAATACGAAAGTAATATATTAATTACAGTTGAATTATGCTAATATTCACAAACATTTAAGAACAAAGTATACACATATATATAACTTTAAAAACACAAACTTAAATTGTTTTTCTTCTTCTTAAAGGACAACGACGATTAGCTCAGGTATATTATGATCAACCAGGGGAAAACGGAGGCGGTGGAGTATGGGGAGGAGGAAGACCTTAAAATCACACACCTCAGCGATAGACAAAAATATATTAAATAGTGTCCTAATATGTAATAAACTATAACTATAAGGGCCTCTTTGAAATTCCCTTTCCAATAAACATAGAAGTGATCAATTGAAGTATTGGATCATCCATGTAATACTTTTCTCTTGTTTCTATATTTTGTTTCTTGGTGTATATTATATTGTCAGAATTACGAGTACCTTTGGAAAAGGTCGTTGTCATAAAGTTTGTATTGTCTACTAAAACAATAAAATCAAGGCTAGTATCTAAATCGATGATCGAAAAAACCTGAACAACTTAACCTAACTCGTGCGGTTTGAGATGGGTTATCAACTCATTTGAATTGGATTGAATTCAAATAAATGAAAATTTTATGGATTGGGTCGGTTCTAAAATGGTTGATGAATCATTTAGGTTGGTGAATAAAAACTCAGTTGAAACCGAAGATAGTGGAGTCAATTATAGAAGTTGACACATGGGGCTGATTGTTTTTCAGGTTCCTGGGTTCAAAATAACCCAAACGAACCCGAGTTTGTTATTAATTTTAAAAAGTATGTTTCTTTTACTTATACAATTATAGGTGCATCAAATATTCCAAGTAGGTTGACACATTTGTTGCATCCTCATCGTATCTAAATCTCCGTTGATAGATAACATAAGAAAAGTCAATAATTATATTAATATTAATCTACTACAACACTGACATTTTTGTTTTTATCTTTTTAATGTTTTATCAATTTTTTGTATGATATAATTTCCCTTATGTCTATATCAATTCATGTCACATGAGAAAATATATCAGTGAGGAAAATTTAACACTCTGTCTCAACTTGACAACTTATAATAAGTTTCTATGTAATTGAATTATATTCGTGGAATTCCAAACACAGTTAGATGAGTCATAGTAACCCTAAGTTCAATCATAACCTCACAAATTTTCTGCTATTGTTTTTTTTAAGCGAAGATGGTCCATTATTGTTTTTGTCTCCTTTCTTGATATTCTTTGAGTGAAATAGTTCTTAAATTATTGATTGATCCAAAAGCAAGATTTTGGGTCAATTGGTGATTTAAGATAGCATCGACAATTGGTTGGGGAGGTCCTATGTTCAAGTAGGCTTAAGTTTTTTGTGTCAATCGAAGATTTAAATCATCGATTGATTCAAAAGGTAAAGCTAGTGAGTGAGGACAAATTTAATAATACTAGATAACATTAATGTACATTGCACGTGTGTAAATTATATTGTAACTTTATTTGAAAGACTATTTTAAATATAATTTTCCCTTCAAATAATAGTAGGTAAACGATAAATCTGTAATTCTCATGATATATATTTTTATTATTAAAAGAAAAAATAAAGATAAAAATAACTCTAAAAAAATAGAATTTAATGTATAAATGCAATTGTTAAAATAAAATAAATTAAGAAGAACTTAGATGGATGGCATACATTTAATCAACCATTTGAATACGAAAAAGAAAATACAATTATTTGCTTAGCTTAACCATGAAATATTTATTTTTATCGGTTTAGGGTTTAGGGTGAAATGAAACTTCACTATACGAAGAGTTTAGCAATTACAACGAAAGTACTAGACTCCATCTTAAGATGACTCTCGTATAGTTTGCTCTTCAACGTTTCAACTTAGGCTCCCTAAACTTGCTCTTCAATTAGTTGAGAGTATCGTGAAGAAAAGGCAAACACTTTGACTTGTTCTTGTTCAATCTTTATCGATGATTTCAAGCAATATTTTTGAATCATGAGTTTTGTTTGATTTGATCATAGTAGTTATAATATATCTGATTCGTAATCTTAATCCCAACAACCTTTAATAAACAATATCAACACGTTTATGATCTCAATTCTAATAAATATAACAAATAAATAATACTATGATTCCCATTGATTTTCATGATTTAGAATCCAATTAATTTCCATTTTTGGTAAGTGAAGAGGTTGCAAAAATGACCTAAACAATCGAGTTCCAATAACGGTGTGAGAGGTGAGTTTATGAGAGTTTCACTATACATCACATTTGTACATAAAAGTGAAAAGTAAATAGTTATTAATATGCAAAATTGATCATTTAAACTTTAGACCTCTTTATTGAAGTTTCGTAAATATTTTAAGTAATTTAGGGCTAGTTTGGATTGACTTAACAAAAACTGTTAAACATTTTATTTAAATTCTTTTGGTGAAAATGGTTTCAAATACACTTCGAAAACTATTTTAAGTGGTTACCAAACATTCTATTTTTTTAAAATGACTTATTTTTAAATTAAATACTTGAAAATGTAACCCAAACATACTCTTAGTTATGTTCGTCCAAAGATGTTAGATATGAGCGGTATAATTAATTCCATTAATCACTATCATTCAATATTTTTAATAATAAAAATAAATGAATAAATGGACATAATTATTTTAAATGGACAAATCATTGGTGTAGGAATATCTTGAATTCATCATGTGACACTACGAACAACTTAGTACGAAGTCTTAATCACATATACTTTGGTGAAGTGCAATATATATACTATCTAACCTAGTGGAGTACTTATTTTGATTATGAAGTAGTCTCCCTAATAATATTATTCTTCTCATACCCTGTGGACATAACTAATACAATGTTAGTGAACCACTTATATCTATGCCGATCTTTATACATTTTTTATATTGCTTAATTGTTGATTGAAAATATTTTCAAATATAGCAAAATTTCAAAGTTTATCAGTGTCTATCAGTGATAGTGTAGTCTGTCAATGTTTATTATAGAAAAACAATGAAATTTTGCGATATTTATAAGACACGTTTTTCTATATTTGAAAAAAAAAACCTATCAATTATTAATAAATAAACCACAGTAGTCTATTATCAATTATTGTCTCTTTAATTGATATTTTTGGTGAAATAAATAGGTAGGAGATGCTTGGTTGTGAGTGATTCCCAAATATTCAAGTAACTATGGGGTGAGAGAGACTACAAAATCAAAGTTGTTTTCTTAACACTATGTGTAAGAGAGAGCTATCAAATCTTTGAGAATCTTTTTTTCAAGTAAAAATATGTTTGTGACTGAGTTATTATGATCAAAAGTATGTTTAAGAGTAATTCTACCAATGAACAAAAGTGATTTTAATTAATTATTTTAGAATCATTTTCAAAACATGTTGTTAAATCATCTCTAGACATCCATTTAAACTTTCTCTTGTTGAATCTCTATTAGAGGAATGAACATATCACTAATTTCTCTTGTTTTCAGTATTGTTGTCGAAAAATACACAATTCTATTCAATCTAAAAATTAATCGACTATTGTAACATGATGCCCTCGACATACTCCTTTGGAGCGTTATGTTCACCATTCTTGGGTCTAGTCCCCTTTTTAATGGATGGTCATTTAGATTTTATGAACTCTCTAATACCATATTAGATAGCATGATCGGTGGTCTCTCGATTTTTTTCAATGTAAAATCATGGTATATTGATTGTATTTGAGAGAAAAAGATCACTGCAATCATATGGGCTACATTTTTACAACATTGGTACACAAAAATGTTCACTGTTAATAGTTTGGCACAAGCACTTTAATTAAACAACTAAAAGAATATGAACGTCAATCCTATGACACGGGTGAAAACGGAGCCTAATTGCATCATGAATTGGCACAGAAGAGCATTTTGTCACTACCCTGATTTGCTATCAAAACCTATAAAAAAAATAGTAAAAAACCCTTAATTTCTAGAACAATTCTGAACTAAGTGAGATTAGATAGCACGTTTTCGATGTTATTAGTCAAATACACACCTTAAATTATCAGAAAATAATTAATATCAAGTTCCCACAGAATCTCATGAAAATGGAAAATTGTCCATTGGGAGGTCAACTTTTGGGTCAACGTAAAATCAGTCATCCCTGCAGCCTAGAAGAAGGAAATTGGCTTTCACCCTAGAATTAGGGTTGCAACTGTTCCACGTCTCATGCATTTAATTGGAACGACTTTTCTAAAGTCATCTTGCATTATTAGCTATAAATACTACTCATATAATAACTTTTAAAATGCACAAAAATAAGAAGTATATTAAAAAAAGAAAATGGCTTCCCAAAAGCACTTCTCAAGAATAGTTGCTATTGTGTTGAGTCTTCTGCTTCTCTTCACTACCACAGTCACCTCAAAAAGGCATTTGCTTACATCTCCTAATGCTAATGGTACACTGTTTTCATCCCCAACTTCAAAATTATAATTTCCAAATTTAAATCATATTTACAATATTTGCACCAAAATACTCATTATATATAAAATATTATCAATATTCATTTCCTAAGTTAGAGGAAAACTAGTTGTACCCATCTATTTGTGCAGCAGCTCATGATGTATCCAATAAAATTTTGTTAAGTGACAATTTTTTTTAAAAAAAATTGAATTCTTTTTATTTATAGTTTACCATTTCTAAAAGATAGGAAGCATCAAATTAGGTGGCAACCTATGCAGCACCTAATTATAACTCTTTAAAATATCCTTAAACCAGTCGTCTTTCACTCCCTTTTTTCGTTTAAATCCCCAAATTTGTTCTAGTTTTTGAACTGATCTGTATATGAAGGTATTGGTTTAACATTTACTCATACTTTGGTCCTTCAACAAACATTCAAATTTTCCCTGACGGACAAGGGTTGGGAAAAGTCCAAGAAAAGCGTTGCGAACGTTTTTCTGACGAAAACTACTTGTCGGGAAAGCCTTTTTCGACTCCGAAACACAAATTAATCTCAGGAAATGTTTTATTTGTGGATGTTTTCCATAATCTTTGGCCAAAAAGAAAAAAAAAAAAAAACAAACTTTTTGAACACAACAAAAAAAACGTCGAGGCCAATTTTGAACAGTTAAAATTAATCGACCATCCATTGATCGGATTCATTTAAAAACAAGTTAGTACCGTTCAAGTACTTTATAGTAAATTCATATATTCTAGTGATCTTTACGTCCAAACCAATTGCTTGGATTGAATTTAACCAATGTCTCGAGTTTAGTTGGCTTTTCGAATTAACTTGAGAAAGAATAACAGAGGACAGAAAGAGAGCAGTAAAATTAGTTCACATTGCTACTTCTACCTATTGATTTTTTCAAATTATTGTTTACTTTTTAGAAATTTTTTTAATTTTTTCTAAAAAAAAAAACGAAAACCATAGTTTTTAAGCATTAAGCTTAGATGCAAATATAAGTTTTGTTTTTTATTTTTAGTACAACAGACGTAAAGTATGAATGAATTGAATTACTTCCATCTCTATAAATAAAAAAAATAAAAATGAAGTATACAATATACACATAAATAACCTTATATTAAAACACAAAATTAATTAATTTTTCTTCTTTCTTGTTAAGGACAACGATCTGAAACTCAGGAAGCTTTGGATATCCCATGGGACCCTTGGGGAGGAGGGGGAGGAGGAGGAGGAGGAGGAGGAAGAAGACCTCAAAATCACACACCTCAGCGAAAGACAAAGTTTAAAACTTAGAGAAAAATATAGTAATAGTGGAAATTTCCTTTCAAGTGTTTAAGAATAAAAACTATTTTATATAAACACTTGAAAAATGATCAGTCCAAACAGATGTAAAATGTGTGAAGAATTAGTGCAAATGAGATTGATTAATGAAGAATCTTAAGGTTAGTAGTACTTGTGGTTTATATATAGTTAGTGTGTTAGTGGTCTTTTTTTTTTTTTTTTTTATCTACCTATATATATAAATACTTGTAATGTTTCTATCTTAACAAAATAATATTTCATAATAGTTTATAAATAAACAATAATTTGGATTTGGATTTGAATATTTTATTTAAAATAATATTAGGGATTATGATATAACAAAAAAAAAAACAAAATATAAATAGTTGAGAATATTTATTTTCTCCATATAGTAATGTAAACAAAATAAATAAATAAATAAATGAGAAAAATGTAAAATATAGAAATCTCTAAATGTCAAAGTAATACTCATGGCAATGAATTAACCGCTTGTAATATTATTCTTACTTGAGATTCACCAATCATATATACTTTTAGTTTATCCTTTATTTCTTGGATCCATACGAATTAGCAGTTTTTGGTCCCTCTGATCCTGTTCTTGATCCAATGTGGAGACAAGGTATGTTCGTTATACCCTTCATGACTCGTTTAGGAATAACCAATTCATGGAAAGGTTGGAGTATCACAGAAGGGACTATAACGAATCTGAGTATTTGGAGTTACGAAGGTGTGGTCGGAGCACATATTGTGTTTTCTGGATTGTGTTTCTTAGCAGCTATCTAGCATTGGGTGTATTGGGATTTAGAAAAATTTTGTGATGAACGTACAGGAAAACCTTCTTTCGATTTGTCGAAGATTTTTTGAATTCATTTATTTCTCACTTCGGTTTTGGTGCATTTCATATAACCAGATTGTATAGTCTGAGAATATGGGTATCCCCGATCCTTATGGATTAATCGGAAGGGTACAAGCTGTAAATCCTGTGTGGGGTGTCGAAGGGTTTGATCCTTTTGTTCCGGACGGAATAGCCTCGCATCATATTGCAGCAGGTACATTGGGCATATTAGCAGACCTATTCCATCTTAGAGTTCGTCCGCCCCAACATCTATACAAAGGATTACGTATGGGAAATATTTCAACCGTCCTTTTGAGTAGTAAAGCTGCTGTATTTTTTGCAGCTTTTCTTGTTGCTGAACTGGAACTATGTGGAATTGTTCAGCAACTACCCCGATTGAACATAAAATGCCATAACAGCAAATCCAACATTTACTTATAACTGATGAATAAATTAATAAAACTAATGTGAGAACTACAACATTTGCATTTAACTTAAGCAATAATTTCTTTATTTTTTCAAAAAAAAAAAATAAAAAAAAACTATAAATTCTTGACAGTTAATAGACTTACTGTCCAACACTATCACCCATCACCATGGCCTAGCATCTTTAATTTGTCCGCTCACCTTACACGTTTATGTTACTATTTGAGAAGAAAACATGGAACACAAGTGAATATTAGAATACATTGTAAGTTTACCCGATTAACAAATATCATCTATATGTTGTCCAAGTAAATATAACTCAACTGACATAATATTTATATTATTAATCTCAAGGTCAAAGGTTCGACTCTCTCATTTCATGCTTTAATCACTAATACCTTCGCAAAGATACAATAGCGTAGGTCAATAGTGTAGGTATATTGCAACTATCCCGTTAAGAATTATACTTGCCAACTGTATCCATATATACATCAAAGAGGAAAAAAAATATTAAAAAATGTTTTTAATAAAACAAAAGTTTGACACGTGACAACTTATAATTGAATGATAGATCGCACTCAATATTTTTCTTATGGTTGCAACTCTTCCACGTCTCGTGCATTTAGAAGTATTTTTTCTAAAGCTCTCTTGCATCATTGGCTATAAATACTACTCATATAATAACTTTTAAAATGCACAAAAATAAGAAGTATATAAAAAAAGAAAATGGCTTCCAAGAAGCACTTCTCAAGAATAGTTGCTATTGTGTTGAGTCTTCTGCTTCTCTTCACTACCACTGCCACCTCAAAAAGGCATTTGCTTACATCTCTTAATGCTAATGGTACACTGTTTTCATCCCCACTCCAAAATTCTAATTTCCAAATTTTAATCATACTTACAATATTTGCACCAAATTAAGTACTCATTATACATAAAATATTATCAACATTTATTTCCTATTTTTCATTTAAGTTAGAGAAAACTAGTTGTACGCATCCATCTATTTGTGCAGCTCATGTTGTAATCTGTCAAAAAAATTAATTATTTTTTTAAAAAAAAAAGTTTTACTATGTATAAAAGGCAATTAGAAGCAACCTAGGCAACACCTAATAATTGCTCTTTAAGATATCCTTAATCTAGTCGTCTTTTACTCTATTTTTTTCCGTTTAATCCCCAAGTTTATTCTACTTTTTGAAGTTTTTATATAAAGGCGTATTGGTTTAATATTTACTCATATTTTGGTCCTTCTATCATCTTTGAACATCAATACTGAAAAACTAAATCGATTATACAGCAAAAACGGTGAAACCATCATCCGTCAATTAGTTACTCATTAGTAGTTCACGTTAGAAGAATTCAAATTTTTCCTAATAAAAACTACTTGCCGGAAAGCACTTTCGAACTCCGAAACACAAAGGGTTGGAAAATGTTTTATGGATAATACTTAGGTGCATCTAAGTACTTTTCACGTTTTATCTGTCGATGCTTTCCATATATAATATCAGGCGAAACCAACCTTTTTTTAGACGATATAAAAAGAAACCATCAAGGCCAATTTTGTAGATTAAAAATTGACCATCTGTTGTTTGATTTCTTTAAAAATAGGGTGTGGAGCGTCTATGTACTTTCTAGTAAATTTAATATTCTAGTTATCTTTACGTCTAAACCAATTGCTTCCATATAATTTACCCATTGCATGAGGTAATTGGCTTTTTCGAACTTGAGAAAGAATAACATAATCTATCAGTTTTTTGTTTGGACATTTTCAAATATAGCAAAATAAACTAAAAAAAATGTATCACTAATAGACACCAATAGACTTCTATCGGTATCTATTAGTATCTATCATTGATATAATCTGAAATCTTATTATTTTTTGGAAATACTAACAATTTTTCCATTTATATTAATTTTATTTTTTAGAAATGCTAACAGTTTTTGTCCATTTTTATTTTAGTTTTTAAAAACTAAACATAGACGCATGCTGTTTTTTTTTATATATATAATTTTTTTGATTTGTGATTTATTTTTTAGGAGTGTTTAAAAAACCATGTCCAGTTTTGATAGTCCAAAAATAGTTTCTAAAAATGGTTTCCTATTGTTTGTGAAATTTTAACTAAAAATTAAGAGATAGCAAAAATGAAAAACATCATAATCATATAAGAAAAAGAACATAATATTAAAAAAAAAAAACAAAAAAAACCAAAAAACCAAATAATTATCTACCGAAACCTTATAAATCTAAGTTTCGTTTTTCATTTTAGTACAATAAACATGCTGAAGTATGAAGATTTGAATTACTTTTATTTTAAAGAAAAAAAAGTATATATTAATTACCGTAGTCGAAGTTATGGTCATGTTATATAAATAAAAAACTAAGAATGAAGTATACAATATACACATAAATAACCTTAAAAACACAGAATTAATATATTTTTTCTTCTTTCTTGTTAAGGACAACGATCTGAAACTCAGCAATATAATGATGCGCCATGGGACCCCGGCTCCCACGGTAGTCAATGGGGCGGTGGTGGATGGGGCGGTGGTGGATGGGGAGGAGGAAGACCTCAAAATCACACACCTCAACGAAAGGCAAAAGTTAAAACTTAGAGAAAAATATATTAATAGTGTCCCAAGTGTAATAAACAGTAAGTACAAGGACCTCTCGGAAATTTCTTTTCAAAGTGTTTAAAAATAAAAACTATTTTTATATGAACACTTGAAAAGTGATCAGTCCAAACAGATGTAAAATGTGTGAAGAATTAGTGCAAATGTAATTTTGTAAGTAATAGACTTTTATGTTATTGGGTTTTATTTAGGAGTCAGTGGTCTTGGCTTAATGTGATTGATTAAGGGAGAATAATAAGGTTAGTAGTACTTTTGTGGTCTATATATAGTTAGTGTGTCAGTGGTCTGCTTTTTATCTACCTATATAAATACTTTGTAATGTTTCTATCTCCATAAACATAGAAGTGATTAATTGAAAGTACTTTATCTACCATGTAAATATCCCTTATATCTATATCAATCCATGTTACATGAGAAAATTATATATCAATGAGAAAATAATTTAGCACCCTGTCTCTACTTGACATCGACTTGTATGTTTCTACGTAATTTAATTAGACTCATGCAAGTCCAAAGACATTACAGTCTCAGAAACCCTAAATTCAATCAAAACCTCACATATTGTTTTTTTTCTTTTTATATAGCAAAAATGGTCTATTATCGTTGTAATTGGGTCCTTTGCTTGATATTGTTGGGTGAAATAGCTGAGATCTCATATTTTAAGAAAAAATAATAATAATAATGAAGGGTCATAATTTTTCTAAGACATATGGACTATAAATTATGTCTGATGAAATCTCATGTTTATCCAATAGATAGAGATGTCTAGCCATTGATTTGGTTGTCAAGTATCAAAGTATAACTCCGATGAAAAGTCTAATGTACGAGAATAATTTTGAAAGTAATTAAGCATCTCTTTCCAAACTGAGAGAGAAATTAGTTGAGGGTTTCGTGAAGAAAAGGCAAACACACTTCAACTTGTTCTTGTTCAATCTTTGTCGAGGTGATTTCAAGCAATCTTTTTGAATCATGAGTTTTGTTTGGTTTATATGAATTGTTACAAAGAGGATTAGAATCAAATGAAAATACTAATGGAAAAATATAGATAGGTATTGAACTTCGATAAAGATAAATGGACCACTTAGCTTAAGGTCAAGGCACAAACGAAACCCAACCAGAAGACTCACACAATACAACTGATCGGAAAACTAGGTCCTAAGGAGAAAACCGAACATGAATCTCCTCAATAGAACCCCAGTCATACTGACCAACTGATCAAGTCGCAAGGTATCAAATTATAAACTTAACTTCATTATTGATCGTCAATATTAAATAATATAATGTCAGTATAATTTTTAATTAAAATAATAATACGTGCTAAGTATAAAATAATTTGATAATTGATAATTGATTGTTATTATTATTTTAAATGATTTTGAAATATAGAAAAATGGGTCACACAATTTACAAAATATAGCAAAGTTCAACAAAATCTTTTATGAAGTGACGCATCATTGTACTCACTAACTTCCTTTTCTTTGGAATCAAAGATCTGGTTTCATCCATCACTAGAAGCATTTTTGGGAACCAGAATCAAAATCGGAATGAAGGAAATTTTGTGGGGGGATGGTTGAGGTTTAAGAAGCAGAGAAACATGATTGTCTCCGACGAGATTCTAGATCTCATTTTTTTTGGGTAATCGAAGATGTTTACAATGTTTTTAGTTCATTAACAAACCAATGGGTTTATGTTCTTATAGGGTACCCGTGTTGTCATTTGTCGATGTGAAAACTGATACGAAATTTCCTTTTTGCCAGTAATTGATTTGCTTCTGCCTTTGATTGAAAGTGAACATTGTTCAATTTTATGCTTAATTACATGATTCCTAATCCAAGTGGTGGTAGTTTTTAGTAGTTTTGTTACTACTTACTAGTTCCAAAATAGTAATCTTAATGGTTATTGAAAATTTTGTTGCTTTTAGATAGTTGTGATAGATATTGTTATCAAATGTCTATCAGTAATAGAAATTGATAGGAGTTTATTACTGAATGAAGTTGATAAAAGTCTATCGGTGTTTATCAATGATAGAAACTTAATAGAAGCCTGTTATGATAGATATTAATAGAAGTCTATTATAATACAAATCTATCATTGGTAGAGATTGATAGAAGTCAATGTTTATTAGTGTATTTTCTATTCTTTGTAAATAGTTTAACATTTTTTCTATATGAGAAAATTTCTCTCATTTTAATTAAAGAGGAATTATTATAAATGATAAAACTATTGAAAATATTTACAAAATGTAGAAAAATTCAAATTCTAACAATGATAGATACCGATAGACATTGATAAACTTCTATCAGTGTCTATCAATATCATCGATAGACATTCATAAAAGTCTATTAATGTTTATCAGTGATAAAACTAAATTTTTGCTATCTTTTCTAAATATTTTAGCTTATTTTGCTATTTGAAAAATTGACCCATAATTAAACTTGATAATGCAAAATAATAAAAAGTTATCTTAATAATTATAATATATCTGATCCATAATTTAATCTCGACAACCTCTGATAAACAATATCTACACATTTATGATCTCAATTCTAATAAATATAACAAAGGAATATTATTACCATTTCCATTGATTTTCATTCTAAATCCAGTCAATTTTCGATTTTTGGTAAGTGAAGAGGTTAAAGAAATGACCTAAAAATCGAAGTTCATACAATGTGTGTAATAGGTGTGTTCAGAAAAGTTTCAATATAGAAAGTGCATCAAACATTTTGTAACGAGAAAATGATACGTCTTGAAAAGCAAAAAGCAAATAGTTAATAACATTTAAGATCGGTGATTAAAACTTTTGGCTTTTTAATCGATGATACGTATATTTTACGTAATTGAACTATGATCATGTCCACCGAAAACGTTAAGAAATTCATTCTATCGATCACTATCGCATAATATATTTAATAATAAATAAATAAATAAACCACAATAGTCTATTAAGGAAATAAATAGGTATTGAGATGCCTGGTTGTGAGTGGTTCCCCAATATTGAAGTAACTATACAGGCTGTGGTGACTATAGACAAAATCAAAGTTGTTTTCTTAACAAAACTTCTATGTGTAAGAGAGAGTTATCAAATCTTTGAAAATCTTTGTGAAAGTAAATGTACGTGAATGATTAAAAGCATGTTTTTATTAAAAGTGATTTTTAAAATTATATAAATGATTTTTAGCTATTTTAAAATCATTTTACAATTTTATTGTTTTTATACGATGATTCTATTCAATCTTCAAAATCAATCAAAAATTGTAACATAAGATCTTCGACATAATTCTTCAAGATGGTGTTGCTTTGTGTTTATCATTCTTGGATCGGTTCCCTTTTTTTTCTTTTACCAAATGGTCGTTTAGACTTTATGGGTTCGGATACCATATTAGATATATAGCATAAATTCTTTCTAAGAATAAATTGACAATAAGAGAAGTAGTTCATATATCTTATGAACAACATTGTGTGGTCATGTCATCAATTATAAAGACCCTCCTAAAAGGGTCATCCGTTAAAGAAAAAACCCCACTTCCTTTTATAAGGGTTAATGAACCTAGGCCTATAAAACTCAAACAATACAACATTATTATAATTGCTAATTTATTTCAATTTTTTCGGTACAACAACTGTAGGAATGACGAATCGAACATCAAATATTTGAGGGGAGAAGATCACCGACCATTTTATTTCAAACTGACCCTTCTCTAATAAAGGAACTTTTTCTCAATGCAATCCCATCTGATGGCAGACAGAATGCATAGTGGGGCGTAACTGAGGCTCAGCCTGCACACAGGAGATTGCTATACTCACAAGTGAGCTCAATTCACTTAAAAGCTTTCCACTTTGAGGGCATGCAAGGCGAGGATCCAACAACTCTTTCATCTCAATATCCTTTTGTGGGGAACTTTGTAAAGGTAGAAGGGCTTCTCCTGGATGTCTTCCCATCAATACTTCCAAACTCACCACTCCAAAGCTATAAACGTCACACTTTTCTGTTGCTTTGTTCGTATACGCAAGCTCTGCAATTTTTAAATAATAAAAGAAATTTATGGCATTAATTATTACAAAATTTGACTAGCATTATAACGATAAGAAGACAAACATGTGAGCAACATGACAAAAATTAAGTTGAGTTATTTAATATCGATTTATGAGTTGATGCACAAAAACCCCATAAGTGTGTATATTTTCACAATTTATGAAGGAAATGTTAATAGTGACTTTTTATCATTTTTTAAAAAATCAACGGTAAACTAGCGAAAGAACTAATATATTGAAGGTATCTGGACTAAAATTTATCAGTATTTTTAAATATAGAACCAAATTAAATAGATCAAAATCCAAAATGGTATTTAACCCTTTTTTATGTCCAACATCCATAGTAGGAGTTTATCACGATCTATACAAAGTAAAAAGTCGGAGGGAGTAGGAAGTTTCTTTAGTAGATAAAACATAAATTCATATGTTCTAACCAAATCATAAATAACATAGGAACCAAATTGAAATTAAACTAACCTGGAGCCATATAGCCATGAGTGCCAACAACACCAGTGGAATGCAAAGCATCAAACTTCAAAAACCTTGCAGTCCCAAAATCCGCCACATGGGCTTCAAAATCCACGTCCAACAAAACATTCTTCGTCGTCACGTCACGATGGACGATCGCCGGAACACAGTCATGATGCAAATAACACAAAGCCTCAGCCACACCCTTCACTATCTCAACTCTCTTCACCCAATCAACCTCTATCCCCTTCTCTTCACTTCTCAAAACTTCCCATAAGCTCCCTCTTTCAATGAAATCGTATACCAAAAACGTGTGTTCGCCTCTCAAGCAGAATCCGTGAAGCTTAACTATGTTTCGATGACGAATCTCCGTTAGTGTCGCGACTTCGCTTTTGAAACTCTTCAAGTTCTCCATCCCCACGTCACTGTCCCAAAAGTTGAGCTTCTTCACCGCGAAGACGTCACCACTCGACATTTCGACTTTGTAAACTTTTCCTGACCCTCCTGCTCCGATGCAGTACTTGTCATCAAAATGCTCCGTTGCTTCGATTATGTCATCGTATACTAACTTCCCGTCGTACTCCCACAGGTTTTCAAATGGTGGTTTTGGCTCCATTTTTGGGTTTGATCGTTTCGTATCTTTATCTCGTCGGAACCATGAAATGACCCAGAATAGTATTAGGGAGAATATTAATGCACTTACTATAGTTGGAACAAGAATAATCACCAGATTCTTCCATCTGATAAAGATATAAATAAAAGATTAAATATGGACTATACCAATTATATATTATTTACCAAGTGATTATTATTTACTAGTTAATAGGAATATTAATGCACTTATTATTATTTACTTTTAAAAAAGTGAAACAATATCAAACTTTTAGAGTAGAGTTTAGTACCTTTCTTTTTTGGTTTCTCCCATGGAAACATAACATCTTTGCATGCCCTCAATATTTCCACATAAATCTGTGTTGTTAACAAAATCTTGTGGCTGAGCTTTGTCAAAGGCACCACCAGAAGGAAGAGGTCCACTTAAATTGTTGAATGAAAGATTTATACTTACTAATCCCATCATATCCTTTAAGGAATTAGGGATTTTACCAGAAAGATGATTATGAGACAAATTCAATTTCTGTAACTGCATCAACTTCCCAAGTGATGAAGGAATTTCTCCAACCAATGAATTGTCACTCAAATCCAACAAATCTTGTAAGTATAATATATTCCCTATCTCATATGGGATTGAACCGTTCAACCGGTTCTTACTCAAGCTTAGATTTTGAAGCCTCAAGCAATCTCCGATCTGTGTAGGGATCGGACCTTCAATCTTGTTCATTGAGAGATCGAGCGATACGAGATTCGAAAGGTTTCCGATTTCCAACGGTATGTTTCCAGATAGTTGACCATTCCCTTGCAACTGTAGAGACGATAACAACGATAAATCTCCGATATTCTCCGGTATCGGTCCGGTGAGATGGTTGAAGGACAGATCAAGGACTACTAAATTCTTCAATTGAGTAATTTCTTTTGGAATTTCACCACTAACCATGTTGGTGGCGATGCTCAACTTGGTCAAATTCTTGCATTTCCCCCAATTAGGAGAGAGCCTTCCAGTCAGTTTATTGTCACTCAGGTCAATGTAAAGTAAATTTGGATAAACACCAAAAGCTTCGTCCAGATTGCCTATCAATTGATTGTGTTCTAAACGAAGCCTAAGCAACTTTGAGCAATTTTTGAAGCTAGGAATCGGACCTGTAAAATTTGAACAACCAACGATGCTTAAAAGAAAATCAATTAAATAACAGAAGAACAAAAAACGAAATCCAAAAGAGTACTGAAAAGCTTTGAAAATGGGACCTGTAAAAGAGTTGGTATATGCAGTGAAGGTATGAAGCTGGCCATGGTTGCACAGACCTGGCGGCAAATGGCCCGTAAAGTTGTTCTCAAAAATATGAACACTGACCAAAGGTGAAGAAATTCCCAAGCCTTTAGGCAATGCCCCATTTAACTTGTTACCGTACAGTCTTAGATCAGCTAATTTTGTCAATTTTCCAATACCTTCAGGAATTTCACCACTGAAAGCATTATCATTGAGACGAAGTACGGTTAAATTTCTCAAGTTTCCTATAGCTTTAGGAATTGGTCCGTAGAATTTACACTCATCCAAAACTATGATGCTTAGAGACTTCATATTTCCTATCTCCTCAGGAAGCTCCCCTCCAATCTGAGTAGGGAAGGGTATTTCAAGTGTGTATCAAGTAACAAATGTGTACTAAGTGTATATTATGTGTATCAAGTGTCTATCACAAGTATATCAAGTGTATCAAAGTGGATATCAGTAGTGTCTAACATGTATATTAGTAGTATATTGAGTGTATATCAGTGGTTTATCGAGGTGTATGACGTGTATCACATGTATCAAATGTATTAAGTATATCACATGGGCTGTACTTTTTTTTTTTTTTTTTTTTTGTAAAAGTAAATAAGTTTGTGCTATGAGCTTAATTTTTAAATTTATTTTATCAGACATGCAAAAAGCCCTAGCATTTTATCTACCCAAGCTATAATCCAATCCATGTACATTCCTAGTGATAATCAATTATTAGATAAAAATAAATACTAAACAAACTTTTTCTCTCCCCTTTCCATAATTACATCTTGATTGACCAAAAATCATTAAGAGACCATTTATCTCACAAGCATTCTAGATTCTCATGGAGTAGACATCTAGATTGTGATGTTTGTTTTGCATTATTGTAAGACGCTCTAAAATTTGAAGATCCTAGGACATACTAGGATGCCTAATCGAAAGGCATCCAAAGCATCTGGAGAGTTTTGGATGCCCTCCTGAAATATAGGTTTTCCAAATTCCTCAGCTAAGAACATCCTTGTTTTACATCCTAGGATGCTTGATCGAAAGGCATAGTTTTGGATGTCCTTCTGAAATATGGGTTTTCCAAATTCCCGGTTGGGACATTCTTATTTAACATTTTTGTGTTCTTTTATGTTTTATTATATATATATATATATCATTTGTTTTTGTTATGTCGTAATTCTTTTTATTTTTAACAAGATATTCAAATTTAAATTTATATTTATATTTATATTTATTTTGTAAAAAAAATCTTAATTATGATACACTATTTTGTTGAGAATCGGCATCAACCAACCAATGATAAGACTCCCTGCCCATGGTAATGTTATTGATTGACTCCTACTGGTTATATAGTCTAGTAGACTCAAAGAGTTGGATTTAAAATTTTCTATATTTACAAATTTTTGCATATTTTGTTATATCTCAAAAAGTAAAAGTTTCAAATTTAAAGACAAATTAATTATTAACTATACAGTTAACGGTAAAATGTAGGAATCTTAAAACTTAGGAATCAAAGTGAAAACCATAGAGGAACCAAAGAAATAATTCTTTTCCAAAATTAAATAACGCACCATTAATTATATATTAAGTCAACTTAATTAAATATAGGTCAACTACTTAAGAAATTAATAACTTTTTTTTTCTCTCATTTCAGATACTTTACTTACCCTGGTGTTTTGCAAAATGAAATTCTCTATACTTTTCAGACCAAAATTTGAATTTTCAGCTGGAAAGAAGCTCGGATGCAAGCCTCCGGTGATGTTGTTTTCGGAGACATCAAGATAGTAGAGCTGAGTGAGATTAGCAAGAGAAGAAGGGAGAGTACTAGTGAGGGAGTTGATGGAGAGATCAAGAAATTCGAGCTTATTGAGAATTCCAATGGAGGGTGGAATGGATCCATTGAAGTTATTCGACTTGAGATTCAAGCAAAGAAGGTCGGGAAATGAAGAGAAGTTTAAGGTTTGAAGAGTACCATTCAAACCAGTGTTAACCAAATTGATATGTGTGACACTGCTTGCATTGTTGCAAGTAATTCCCTTCCATTGACACGGATTTGAAGCTTTGGAGGAGCTTGAGTTTGATGGAAGAATCACCCATGTGTCTAGAATTGATTGCTTTGGCAAACTTGCTTTCCATTTCAATAGAGCTTCTGTTTCAGTGGTGATAATGGCTCTTGTTTTACAAAGGATTGTTAAAAAAAGAAGCAAAACAACTAATCTTGGCACAAGTGGAAGTGGAATTGGGTGTTTAATTTGGTTGGTCATAATGGAGTTTGTTGTTTGGATAAGATATTTGCTATTAGATATATATTATTAACTATGAATAGGGTTTGTGCTAGCTCACAAATCACTACTTTTCTCTACTTGTTTCATGGAATTAAATGTGTAATTTAATATATTTCAAAATGATGATGTCCTACTTTGATTATTCTTTCTCTTTATGCTATGTGTATACTTACCGTCAATTTCTCGTGACACGTAGAACTTTTAGGTCTAATAATTAATTTTGTAGCATAATTTTAAAAAAGTACAAATATATAAAAATCTATCTGTTATAAACTCTATTGCTAATATATTCATGTCAGTGATATAGTCTATTATTTATAGACTCCAAGCGTTAGAATTTAATTTTGTATATCTGTAAACTTTCAAATGTGTTATATCTACTAATACCTTCAACTTGATTGATCACATATTTATTGGATTTTGATTTATTATAGATGGAGACTTGGGTCTGTCGTTGAAGTTTCAACATTTGGTGGTCTTACTTTTAAACATTTTATACATTATGGACGTTTTTTTTTTCATTTTATTTCGAGTGTACTCTCTTTTATTGGAGCCTTAAATTCTCTATCATATCTATATATATTTTGTTGCATTTAGGGTATGTTTGGAGTTAGAAGTGGAGTGGTGTGGAGTGAGCTATAATAATTCACTTCTTGTTTGTGGCAAGGTTTATTTTTAGTTGGAGATTAGGATTAGAATTAAAATAACTCATGTGCTCTTACTATTTGTCAACCTAGGTATTTGTTTCAAAGGTTGTAAAGTTTGTTAACCAACTTTCGGACACCACTTTCAGTGATCGTCGTCAGCCAATCAGCTTCGACCACCACCTTCGGAGACTCTACTGGCAAACTTTCGACAACCAACTCCAACGATCGCCACCAATCAACCTTGAAAAAATTGAATAAAAACATTTTTAGTATATAAACAAATCAAAGAAACTTGTATGTACAAATATTTTTTAAAAAAAGTTTTGAAATCCATTTGTGTTTTTATTTCAAGAAGTTTTTATAAAAAATGTTTAAATAAAAATGAATTTTTGAAAAACTTTTTTTCCAAGTCATTCCAAATTGTAATTTTTCAATATTTGAATTCAAGATTAAAATACTAGTATAATTTCAATTTAAAGTTTGCATACTATGATATTAAAAAAACCTCATAATTTTTTCAAGTTTGTTAAAGTGACAAAAGTCTAAAAATTTTTATTTTAAAACCTAGTAAAAATCTAAATTTCATAGATATAAATAATATTAAATGGACAACATAATTAACAAAATTTAATAAAATCACATATCAATTTCTATAAAAGTGATTATATTATAAAATTTTATAACGTGTGCATCTCATGTAATAATAAACTAGTTTGTATAAATTGATGAAATATATAGTTTGAAAATTGTTTTTCAAAAATAATATTTCATGTACCTAAATATATGTATGAAAAAAAACAAGAATGCAAAAAAAATAGACATGATCTAAGATAATCAATATTTATTTTACTGCTATAATTTCGACTATAATAATTTGTACCCAAACACAACACATAGTTTATGATAACCCACCAACTAGAATTACTCACTTTGCGCCCTAAACGGCCTCTTAAGTTTCTACCAATATTTTGTAAACAGTTTTATTTTAAAAAAAAAAAAACACACACACACAATGATTATACATTAATATAACTAAAATTTAGAAATCATAATTTAATTTTTTTTTAAAAAAAAAAACATGTAAGCAATCATATAGTAAAGTAATCTTATTTACTATGGATGGAGACTTGGTGTTTGAAGTTTCAACCTGAGTGACAGAATTTGCACCAAAGATAGGAGAAGAAGCCCAATTGAGTTCGAACTGATATTGTTTGACTGCTGATTTATGGCTATAATCGTGGGCTGCTACCTTGAGAGATTGCTTGATTCATGGAGATTGCTGCTAAAGGAATGTTATTCAACCTTGAGAGATTCGTCTTTGATTTGCTTAGCTTCTTGATTTGTATATCAGTCAAGGGCCAGTTTTCGAACACTCAGAACTACTTTTCTCTACCTGTTCAATGGAATGAAACGTCTAATTTTTATTATATTTCAAAATGATGATGTCCTGCTTTGAATATTCATTTTCTTTATACTCGTGTAAGGGCAATTGTAATGGATAACATATAGACTCTGAAAGTTGAATTTAAATTATGTTATTTCTACTCATACCTTTAACTCGATTACCACGTGTTTATTGGGTTTTGATTTATTATGGATGGAGACGTGGTTTATTGGGTTTTGAAAAGTGGTTTCTGAAGTTTCAACCCACAACTACTTTTCTCTACTTGTTCAATGGAATTACACTGGACTGACTATAGGTTGACGCTAAGAGAGATCCCTTGAGTTTTGAAAAGTGGTTTTTGAAGTTTCAACCTCACTGCTACTTTTCTCTACTTGTTCAATGGAATTAAAGGTGTAATTTTTAATATATTCCAAAATGATAATGTCCTACTTTGAAGTTTGAATATTATACTATGTGTAAGATACTTAGGGCAACGGAATTGCAACGGATAACACTTTTAGAGTTAATAATTAATTGTGTAGTATAATTTTAAAAAATTGCAAATATAGGAAATTTTATACGTGATAGACTTTTATCAATGATTGACTCTATTACCGTAGATTGATTATCGGGACTATTGCACTATTATCAAAAAGTGAAACAAAAATTAGGCACGTGTGTCGTTTCTATTTAAAATTTGGAGAAAATAGCAAAACAGTCTCAAGCCCACTAATTATTCAATGTAAGAAAAGTCCAAAAACGATATTGATTCCTATTTGATCGTTGTCTGATTACTATTTGATTGCTATCTAATTGTTATTTGATTCTTAAGTACTTGTGATTGCTATTTGTTTATCATGTCATTTCTATATTATTGTAAGTAGTTCGAGATTGTCAAATCATATTTTATTTATTCGCATTGTCGCCTCTCACCGCCCTCCTCCCTCCGTTGGATTAAATAAAAATTAATTAGGTTTGGATGCAGATGAGTTACGAAAGTAAATCTGTAGTTTGATGCAAACTTGAAAGTAAATTAGAGTATTGATGCATGAGTGAAATGTTTCATTTGCTTTTTCCTCTTATGATTGGGTTAATAGGTAAGAAAATGGTCACAAAACACTTTTGACATAAACAAAATGAATTCAAGTAAATTCGAGAAGCAGTTGATGGTATTTTGTATTGTGTTATATTTAAATTTTGTAATGTTTAAATTCAGGAAAATTTTATAATCTATCGCTTACTGGCTCCAAGAGTTAAATTTAAATTTTGCAATATCATGTAAATTGGCATGAATTGTGTTATATCTACTAATACTTTCAATCCGATTGCGCATACATTTATTGGGTTTTGATTTAATATGGATGGAGACTTGGTCTTTGAAGTTTCAACCTGACAAGTATTTTTGTCTACTTGTTCGATGGAATTAAAGTTTTATTATTGGTATTATTTTAATTTTTCATATATATATTATATATAGAGAGCATAAAGTTGAGAAAGAGTTCAAGCTTCCTGAACCTATACTAAATCGGTTGGTGCCTTCAATCAATTTGTTCATATATTTGTTGGGTTTTGATTTATTATGGATATGGAGCATGCCCTTTGAAGTTTCAACGTGACAACTACTTTTCTCTACTTTTTCGTTGGAATTAAAGGTGCAATTTTCAATATTTATTTCAAAATGGCCATGTCCTACTTTGAATATTCATTTTTTATATTACGTAGATTGAGGGTAATTGCAATGGGTAACATTTTTAGGGCTAATAATTACACTTCTACAAAGCCGGAGTACTTTAGTTTCAATTTTCCACTGATATTAAATATGACAGAACATTTCAATTAAGCAATTTAATGATCAAAACCATAGACAAGATTATGAACCCAAACAAGTAAGCGCTTGTCAAATCTAAGGGAACTACAATATAGTTCGTAACAACTTTAGCTCGAACACTTTACAATAAGTTAGAGTATTAAGAAGAATTCTACTTACCTAAGTATTTTAAAACTTATCGAGAGGCTTCTGAAATAATTAAAACACGGTTTCATAAATGTTAGCACAATTAGTTTGAAACCTTATTTAGAGACTCAACAATTATACAAAATGAGTAATCGTACCCAAATGAACCTTAAACCTCAATTAATTAAAACCCTCGAATCAAGTCTAAACTTCAAATAAATAGTACCCATAAGGTAAAAACTAATTTATTAAAGCACCTAAATCTAATTCGAGAGGGTTTAAACAGAGTTCTAAAGCCTAAAAACTCACCAAAGCAAATTTGGAACCTTTATGAACAGTGCCCAAAATGATTAACAAACGAGACGTTAAAATATTTGATTCCAAATTATATTCCGTGGGGTCTGACGTGTGAACTATGTTGTCAGTAATATAATCCAATTGCGACTCTTTGTGATTAGCCCTCTTGCATTGCATTATTGGCTATAAATACTACACCTATAATAACTTTAGAAAATGCACAAAAGTAAGAATAAAAAAAAAATGGCTTCCAAAAAGCAATTCTCAAGAATAGTTGCTGTTTTGTTGGGTCTTCTGCTTCTTCTAGCTTCCACTGTCACTGCAAAAAGACATTTGCTTCAATCTTCTGGTATGCCTTTCATGTCCCCAACTTCAAAATTCCCATGCATTTTCATATCATAATTACACTAGGATTGATATTTATTTAAAATTTTATTGTAAATAGCAAAATTCTTGAGATTCTATCCGTCTCTATCATTTGTAGAATCTAAAATTTTGCTATATTTTTCTTTTAAATATTTTGGTTCATTTTGCTAAGTTTGAAAATGTTGAATCAGCCAATCAAATTACTCGTCAATAGTTCATCACTACTACCAGAATTCAGACGTTTTTCCGTCGAAGAAGAGTCTTTGAAAAAGTCTTTAACAAAGCCTAACATTTTTTTTTGACTATTTACAAATAAAAAATCAAACCAAGCTTTGAAAATTTTAAAAATTAAAATTTTAGAATCGGTTAGGTAACCAATTGATATTTTGGTTTTGGTTTTTTAAGATTATGTTTATTTTCTCACCAACTTTAAACGGTATTCACAAAAAATCTTAGTAATATAGTTATTGGTTTGAGCTATGTTCATATTAAAATTAATGTCCAAATATTTAATATTTATTTTGAATGAAATAAATAGGAAATTTATTTTTAATGGCAAAACTTCTGAAACTATTTACAAATATAGTAAAATATCATTATCATCTATATGTGATAGATCACTATAGACTACTATATGTATCTATTAATGAGAGACACATATAGTAATTTAACTTATTCTATCATAGTCCATCGTAAATAGGTTGTGATATATATATTATAAATATTTTAGTTTATTTGGCTATATTTAAAAATAATTTAAATAAATAAATATGTTATCTTCATTGCAAATGTAGATGATGGGCCAATAGGTTATGGCGGCGGCTCATGGGGTAGTGGTAACTACAATGGAGGAGGATGAGTTCAATGTCACACACCTCAGCGAAAGAGACAAAAGTTAAGACTTAAAGAAGAATATATTAATATTGTCCTAATTAAGTGTAATGAATAATATAGTTTTTTAATATTGTCCTAATTAAGTGTAACGAATAATATAGTTTTTTCTTGTGTAATAAATAATCAAAATTACTAGAAATCTTAATACGATCGAATTACCTGAAATCTGATTACAATGTTTAGAGTGCAGTGCTAGGTTTGTTGTATTTACGATTATTGTGTTTGTATTGCTGGAGTGGATTTGAATGTTTAGGGTTTGGGGTTTTTATATTATTATTATTAATTATATTTTGCATACATTTGTTTAAAAAGTTTAGATTAGTATCCAACAATGAAACTATAATAAAGAATTATGATAGTACTTTATTCAAAAGAGACCTATTTATCCATTATTTTGATGTATAAATGAAAATAATTTTACATACATTCCACTTAAAAGTTTAGATTTGTATCCAATAATGAAACTATAATGAAGTATTATGATATTAGTTTATTCAAAAGAAACCTACTTATCCATTTTGATATATATAAGTGAAAATTGGGGCAGATCCATGCTTAAATTCTACCTATTTTAAACAAATTTAAATGTTTATTGTTTGTATTATATTCACTTTAAAAATAATTGGTTGCATATCTCTTATGTTTTATTAACTATTTTATGATAAAATAAAAAATTTGATTCATCTTTCATATCAACGTGGAACCAATAAAAATGTGAAAACGTCGATGAAAATTTCATTTCATGCTCATACGCAAGCCATTTGTCGTGGAACAAAGCTAGCTGAAGGAATCAGTTATTTTGGTCTAACCTGATAAACGTTATCAGCTTTTGAAGCCATGTTAATCTTCCCTGTGTCGTTCCAATTTTATCGAATGGACATTTTAATGTTTAGCTGGCCTAACCTTTCTAGAGTTCCATTAGGTTTGGTAGTTTTTGTTCATGTCAAAGCATTAGTAAAGTAATGCCCTTTTCTTCCATTTTCCCAAGAAAATTCCCTGTCCTCATGAGCCAATATGATTACATTTTAATAACAAATCACTATAACCATATTGGCTAATATTTACAACATTGGTGCATCTGAATGTTTATTGTTAATGGTAAACACTGAAGCTATTGGCACATGCTCCTTTAATAACTTAACTAAAAGAATGTGAATGTCAAATACACCTGAAATATCAGAGAATAATTAACATCAAGTTCTTACAAAATCTCATGAAAATGGAAAAATGTCTATTTGGGGGGTCAATTTTGGGTACACTCAAGTAAAGTCAAGTCATCCATCCTGCAGCCTAGAAGGGAATTGGCTTTCAGCCTTTCATCTTGAAAAATTAATCTTCTAGCCAATTCCAACAATGGCATCAAAAAGCCACAAGCTTTGGTTCTGTATGAAATTGGTTTAGGAGCTGTTGAGAAGCACGAAAGACGACTGCATGGTAACAATGTGAGCCTTGGATTCAGCATTCATTCAACATCATTATAAACAGTGGTATACAAAGCTCTCATTACAGCTTTTTATGCAAATGAACAGACAGAGAAGCGTCCTGTTTGGATTCGGTTAGGGCCATATTGTCGCATCTAAAAGTAGACATTCATTCGTCAGAACTCGCTAATTTGGGAGGCCTGAAACTCTCACAGCCAGGACAATTGTGCAAGCTCTCGTGAATATAAATATCACAATCAAGACAGAAGTGTTGTTTGCACTTTGGGCAAGTAACACGGATGCCTGGACTATTACCTGTGCCTAAAATGAAAAGTACATTTGAATGCAGAGTGAAATATTAGATTCAGAAAATCATATACTAACAGAAAATCATCCATATTTATTTATTCACTTTGATGTCACAATTATAAGTAGCTCCTATTGCCATAAACAAAATCACATATGAACAATGTAATCAAAAAGAAGTCACCCAACAGAGAAGGCGAAATCAAATCATATAGATAACAACTTAATTCCCTATGCTTGTTTCAGCAGATTGTAGTACTGGTGCTTACAATAATTAATACTGAAGAATGACCAAAACACGAACAGGAAACGTAGAAGATCTCTTATACACAAATTTTTTTTTTCTTTTTTTTTTTTCTTTTTTTGCTTTAGGAGTCGAACATTACAAGGCAATTAACAAACTCCTAGCAGTAAAGACAATACATATGTTTTTAATCTTCAAATCATCTGATTCTAAGATATCTCGATACAAAATGCTGACTAATTTGGCATGTGCACTATATTATTAGAAGACAACAAATGTCATAAAAAGAAGTTCCATTTGAGAGCTTCAAATATCATATTTAATTGAGTTCTTACCAGGATTCATGAGGCTTTCTTGGCAGCCAAAGCAAACTTTTGGAAGTTGATGTCGTGGGTCATGGAATACTTTATCAGAGACTTCATCAAATGGTATAATTGGAAAGAGATGATGATATGACCTAGCCAAATGGGGTGAGGAGATGAGTGTCAGTCCACAAATTCGACACTCTGTGGGAAGCTCACAAACCCGCGCTTTGCATCGAGGGCAAGTATAGCCCCCTCCAACTTTAGCTTCCTTGTGACATGAACATATTGCAATAGAACTCTCTGCTGCTCTTTGTGGAAAACCCATCTTGATTAAATTAGGCATGGCAGAGTCTGCAATTGCTGGGGGTGGGGGTGCATGCTCCAATAACAACTCTTTGAAGTGAGACTGTACATAAAACGCAGGCAAGTATTCCACTAGGATTTAGGAAACAGAACTTCCATATATAAAAACATCAAATAAAATCTTGCTATAGTAATTGTATTATGAACTTCTGTTTCAAAACTGTGTTCTCTGTTAAGCTTCCTTTGTGGTCGGTTCAATTAGCTGGTCAACTAAAATAATAGCCATTTCAATTTCTCTCGATTTTGGGAAATTCACACATCTATTGAACTAACCTCATCCAATGCGACAGAGTATGAGCCACCAGTTTCTTGGCAGAGATGTCTGCATATAAAAATTTCTGCAGTAAGACCAATAACTGAACACCTTATTTTAGAAGTTTTGCATTTCTGAACTGTCTCCATGATGTCCCCAGGATCACAAGAATTAAGAGCAGAGTATAAGATTAAAACTTCTCTATGCCCATATGATGGAATTTGATTTAGATAGCCGTGGACAAGTTCCAGACCATTCTGCAAGGAAGCGTCACCTGAGCATTCCAGTTTACCCATTAACGCTTTAACATGAGATTCAGGACTTCCACCAAGATCTGTTAAGCAATGAGCAACTCCATCTTTTATAGTCACCAAACCAATCTGACTGAGTGGATTTTGGTCAAAGAATTCCCTGACAAAAGCCTCTACATGTTTTGCCACAACAGCCATTCGACTTGGTCGGAAATCCATTTCTGTAGCAGCCTGCCCATGGTGGAATAAGCAAAATGAGAGAAATAGAAAGAAAAACCTCCATTCCATCACCATCCATTCAAAGTTATTTATATCCGGTAATTTACAGTTTCTATGAACACAAATCATACTTACCCCAAAAAAAAATAACTCAAGGTAGCACATTTTTCATTCACTACATATTAGTTGGATTAAATGAGTAGCAATCCTCTATGGAATAACTGTGGAGATGCTTCTCCAAACCCTTTGAAACATAATCAGAGAACAAACAATTGCGGAGACAACTAATTTATACCACATAACAGTTCTTAGGTAAGCTAAAAAAACCAATGCAATTTGATGGTTATGATATATTTCAGGAGAGATGCTATGCATTTAACTTGATGAACATTAGAATAAATCCCTTTTCTCAATAAGAAGATGAGAGGCCAAGGCACAGAACCTCATAAATCAAACAGTTGGAACATTTACTAATGTAGTAATATTATCAAAAAGAATAACAATAATAATAAAAATCAAATGTAGTAATAGAGTCATGGAAGAAAAAAGAATACCTTGGAGAAGTCAATGACGATATAGAGATAGCGAATAAGACCCTTCTGAATCCGAGCAGTGGTTGCTAAGGAAGAAAGGGTACGAAGGCGCCTTCGATACTGGGCATGGTAAATTGCCTTATTGTCGATCGGGCGAAGGAGTCCAGACTCATCCTCTTGGAGGGCTTCCCACGACCTATCATCTGCATAAGTCCTTTCCCACGCAGCAAGGCCATTGGCATCGTCGTCGTCATCTTCTTCATCGGCTTCCCCATTCAATCGCCTATTTTCCCCATTGTTCATATTTAAGGACTATTTCAGAGGATATACACTTGTTGGGTTTTGAAACAAGATCAAATTGATGAGTCCCCAATACCTAAAACAAATTCTACACACAAAAATCACAACTTGGGGACTACAGTAGGTAGGTAAAATTATTTGGGAAATGACGTCCTATACGTCAATAGGAGCAATGAGGAATCAGCAATGAAGTCCAGTTGGGTTTGATTTCAATGGATTTCAATTATTTCTTCCAAAAAAGCATTTGTGAAACCCAGGTTCCAAGAAATGTTCCACTCCTAAGACATCATCTTCTGAAACAGTGAAGATAAATAAATCCATGTCAGCCTAGAGGGAACAAAAAAAAAAGAGATAGTTAACAGAATAATAGAAATTAGAAGTAACAAATTCCCGGGGGAAAACAAAATTACAAAAAGACAAACTGTTGAAAATTTGATTTATGTCAATATCGGGAAATTCCCTTCAATTACCATCAAAACCATAATACTGTCAAACCAAAAATGATAGTGTTCAACTGTAACCGGATAACTAATCATCAGACAAAAAAAAATTACTTCTGGATAATCTTTTCTCCATAAGTTTAGCAAGCATGAAGCATCTCCCTTTCTTCAACTTAATGGCAACCCTAGAGGGAAATGAAGCTGCTAAATCCAAGTGATGATTCAAGAGTTTATCTTGAACTACGTTGATGCAGCTTGGCAGTATCTTTCAAGAAAAGGGAGAACAAAGGGATACACTTTCCATAATATTTCCAAAGCAGAACATCATGTTAAACACATTGCCTACTCTTCAATAATGAGCCCACTAGAAGATATAATCAAGTAGATAGAAAACAAGAAAGACAAAATACAAAATTCGAAGGAGCCAACATGACATTAAACTCCACCTAGTTTTATATAGCCTTCTTTGCAAGTTAGACATATTAATACAATTATGAACTAAAGAACTTTCTTGTAACAAACCGATTTTTTTGAGGTCCCTAACCAGGGTCATTATTATTATGCATACAATTTTAAAACCAAAACTAGTTAGACCATTAGGCACTTTAATCTAGAGGACCTGAAGGTGCACAAATCTAGTGTGTATAGTTATAGGTAGGAAGGTAGTTGCCACTAACTTTATACGCAACAGACAATAAGGGGTCACATTATATAAGCATATCATAGTAACTTATAACTTTATAGCACGCTCTTATAAATCTTCAATCATAAACCAGACATAGCATCACTTAAAGTTTCTTAGCATGCTTTAATATTTAATTAATTTTTTCCTGTCTCAAAGGCATTCTAGGAGGTTGAAACTCAATGAATATCCAGATAATCTTTCCATTGGCTCGCCGAACCATTTGAAATTCTAAAACATGGACCCAAAATAAATTTCAACTTTCAGACCCCTTAATCAAAGCTGTAAATTCATTCTAAAAAAAAGTTCTTAAATGTTTTACCCAAGCTGTCCTTTGTCCAGAAACTGTCTCGGTACCATTAATCACGATAACCCAAATTACAGCATCAAAATTGAGCTCAAAAGTGACTTGGAGCAACACCACTCAAAGAAACCTCATAAAAAACGACACAACCTTGCTAAATAAGGTTCGAAACATTTCCTACCTTTCAATTCCAACACTGAAACGGAGTGGATTACTCAAATCAAACCCGCTCGGACTGTGGGTCATGGTAGCTGGACGCAGATCGGCGTAAGATTGCTGTGGCGACTGCGTGGGTTTCCCTTCTGCACACATGAGAGAGAGAAACTCCGGAAGGGAAAGAAGGGGCGACCGGCGGTGATCCGATCGGTGAGTGGCAGAGGTAAACGGCGGCTGGAGGCGATTGGTGGCTGATTATGGGGTGCGGCTGTGGTAAGGGTCTCGAGTGAAGAGAAAAAACTGAAGGTGGGCTGGCCTTACCGGCGGCGATAAAGTTTGCGTTGAAGTGGCTGGCGGTCGAGAGGGTTAGAGAGAGTGAGGAAGATGATGTGACGATGGGGCGTTTCACAGTGCAGCCAAAGATTCATAATTCATTCCCTTGCTGGGGGGTTTTGGCATGAATGGCCCATTTTTGGGGTTTTTTTTAACATATGGTCTAGAATTCAAATTTTCTTGAAAAAGGGTCTTTTTTAAAAAAAAAAACGGTTTATTTACTTATTCTAGTTGTGCTTCATGCGAGGTCATGTCACTCAAACGAGTTTTCTTTTCTTCCTTATCAAACATTTAAATTATTTTTCTAACTTCTTCCTCCAGATTCTTCCTCGTCAATTTTGTAGTTATTTCCTTCGAGTATGTTTTCTTCATTTCAATTCTCGCTCTCGCTTCTTCCTCTCATTTTGATTCAAATTCTAACCTACATCTTTGATTTGAGAAGAAGAAGGTGACGACATAAACATATTAAATAGAAGTAAAAGGGTGAGAAGAAAATTACCGAAAAACCAAAAGAAAAGTAAATTAATCAGAAATTGCCATAAGAGAAAAAAGGAGAATCGACGAAAATTTTAGGAGGCATTAACAAAAGAAGTCGTCGAAAATGGGGAAAAAAGGTTGTAAAAGAAAGAATAAAAATGGTTAAAGTGGTAAATTCACAGGGGTGATGGCATCCACAAAAGACCAAATTTCATTGGTTTTGAAACTAAGATTAATTTTCATTTAGACTCCTATCCATTTGTCACTAACAAGAGCTTGACGCTCAAACAAATTATCATTTCTTCCTCTAGTTTGTCTCAAACACAAATTGACCGTTTTGAATAAATTTTAAACATCAACCAAAAAAACATACATATTTTTTGTTGGGCCTCTCTCTCGTTCCTTTCATTTCGATTTCTAAATTCTTTTAGACGAACATTTAAAAATATTCAAAGTGAAAGAAATGAGAGAAAATAATAATAAAAAACGAGAATACTTCATATTCAGTTGTTTTAGACATAGATCGACACTCATAAGCATTAAGTAAGTGAGGGTTAGTAGGTACAATAAACATTGTATAAGACATATATAGATATATGTATATATAGATATATGTCCTTCCCTAAAGTTATAAATTCTTCTTTTACTTGCCAACAACTTTTAAAATATTACAATTTAAGTGTTAAACTTTGCATACAACAATTTTTTTTTCATGGTTTTATTTTTGAAAAATTGTTTTAAATGATAAAAATGCTGAAAATATTTACAAATATAACAAAATTTCACAGTCTATTAATAATAAAAGAATATCATCGATAAACATCTATCAGTATCTATTATTGATATTTTACGAGATTTATGAATATTTTGCTTCATTTTATTTTCCATAATTATTCATTGTAGATTTAAATATGAATTGTCAACGAATGAACTGCATCCAGCTAGAAAACAAAATTTTTGAAAAGGTTTAAGAAGCAAATAATGTACTTGGAAGTTTTTAAGAAATATAGGTATGAATATTCATTTGACCACAATGAGTTTGTTTGTGATTAATAAATCATAATATGAACAAGAAAGAAATAAAATTACATAGTTAGGTAAAAGTTAATAGCCACTCAATTCTTTGCACATAGTGCTTGAACGGCCAATCTTGCAGATAAATTCGTAGCATCGCCTAATCCAAATGATTTTGCAGATACATCAATTGAACAACTTTCCATGCCAATGCAAACTTTTTCCACCAAAAGAGCACTGTTTCTCACATCCCATGAGCCTTGCTTAAACGAACCACATTTTCCTGTTGGATCTCCATAGCTAGCAAATTGGATATCAGAGATAACATGTCCTCCCTGACAAGACAACTCTAAGGTACTTCCTTCGTTAGCATATCCACATATAGTTCCTATTGTGATGGTTTGAACTGACACTTGTTGTGGATTTCCACCAATTTCTTCAAATAAAATCAATGTGTTTGTGTTGCTTGAAAGAAATGATCTTGGAACATGATACCATCTTTGAGAAGGATTTCCACAATTTTGCACACATTTGCTAGGGTCGTATGCACCTCTGTAGTCACAAGTTGCGCTGCAACTATCATTGCCAGCAATGAAAGAAGGCCAAAATCGGCCTATGCTTTGTCCATTTACCCAAGCATGCCCTTTTCCCATTCCTTGCATGTCCAATACTACTGGGTCACTTCCAGTAGGTGTCTTAAAGCTAGTCTTAAACCATGTCATTCGCCTTCCAATAGATTTTTTATTTAATGCAAGCCAATTTGTTCTATGTGAGAACATCGGGTTGTAAATTTGCTTCATTTCTCCATTTAATCCAACCTTATAAGACCATAAATTTGATGACAAATCAGTTGTCACATTTCCATCTCCAATTAGATAAATGGGACCTCCATCGATTCCTGTTGGTACCATATCATAAAATGCATCGTAATTCTTCAACCCAACTGTGGCACTTAAAAGGGTTATTGTGTTGGTTCCTGGTTTTAGTATAATGGGTTTCTCAAACACAAAACTTTGGCCATCATTCCGCCATTGAGATCCAATGTATCTTTTATTAACGAAAGCATGAAGCACGTGACCCTTTGTATTCACTTGGAGAGTCACATTTTGAAGTGCAGATGTTGCATTAGTGTCAACATTCGTCATATACCAGAAGTAGTCGCTGAAATCAACTGTGACTCTTTTTTGTTCTAAAAGAAGGTTTGCCTCAAATTTACCATTTCCTTGCAGAGTGTCTTTCATAGGTTCTGGAGCCCAAGCCCACGAGAGTTGTGCATTTTCTTTCTCATTTTGCTCCTTCACAAACATAGATGTTTGAGAATTTACTTTTGCAGTGTTGTAAACCTCCTTGTTGCAACCATCAAGAATGCTCACAGACCAAGCTGGTACAAAATATTTTCCATCTGCTTGTAGATCTATGGTGGCATCATTTTTTCCATCTGTGTTGCTCAAAAAGCAAAATCGCTCCCCTGTTGTTGGGTTAGAGAATTTCGTTAAAGTTACAAAGCTACCAAATTTTTGGTCTGAGCGTGTGCCGTTTGTGAGAATCTTCTCTCCTAACTTGATTGACTCATGGAGTTGTTTGAGATGCCCCCATTTAGGTTGATTCAAGTTCCCATATTCATCAAGTGGGGCGTTGTAATCATAAGACGTAGTGATGAATGGACCTCCCGATGTTCTTCCAAAGTTGGTGCCTCCATGATACATGTAATAATTGTTGAAGACGCCACCCGATTGAAAAAATCTCGCCACAGAGAATGCTACATCTTCTGCAGTTCTGTAAGGGTCTTTGTCGCCCCATTTCTTAAACCATCCCACCCAATTTTCAGTGAACATTTTTGGACTCTTAGGATTGTTTGGAGTAAAGTTATCACAGTAGAATCCATTGCATGTATTAATGATAGGTTGTGGGGCATCACTTTGTTGGCACATGATCCATGGAACGCCAGTATTGAGAGATTCAGCCATTTGAGCGCACCAATTGATATATGCTTTTCCTGCATCTCCATAAGCTGGTGTCATCACATTTCCATACTCATTCTCGATTTGAGCTAATATTATTGGCCCTCCTTGTGAAGCAAAGAGATTAGCTTGTTTACACATATTAACTATCTTTGTCGTGAAAGTTTGCATTTCATTCTTGTAGACTTGATTGTTAGTTCGTAGTTGGATTCCTGGCATATTGTGCAACCACACTGGAAAGCCTCCATAGTTCCACTCAGCACACACGTAAGGACCAATCCTCATGACAACATAAAGTCCAGCATCTTGGATAAGCTGGAAGAATTTAATAAAATTTAAACGTCCAGAGAAATCATATTTCCTTCGTTGTGGCTCATGACGATCCCAAAAAATGTATGTCTCAATTGCATCAAGTCCACCATCTTTAGCTTTTTGAATAAGATCAGGCCACATTTCTTCCGTGCTGCGTGGATAATGAATTGCGCCCGAGAAGATAACACGTCGTTCTCCATTAATAATTAGCGCATTTGAATCATAGGAGACAGTATTATCTCCTATGCAAAAAGTCAAGCAAGCTAAAGTTGCAGGAAGCAGAACAACAAGCCATTGAAGCTTAAACATCTTTGATCCCACAACTTATGTCTTTTGTTTGTTTATTTTCCTGAATCGATGTGTTTATTTATATAGAAAACATATCGATGATGCAAGAGTTCTTTCCTATCTATATTTGTGTTTAAGTTGTTTGATCGATTCTAAACATAGAAAAACGACAGACAAAAGTTTTTCTATATGAGTTGCATCCTCTAAAATTGGAGAATTCTAGTTGACCTTATACTTAAATAGCTTAGTTTCTGATATAGCTGTCTGTACCAACGATGAAACAAGTTGCTACATATATTACATATGCCATCGAATAATGATTGGTTTACAACACATGTCAACTTGTTATTTTATGACAGTTATTTGAAACATATTATTGCACCAGTTTTCCCATGAAACATCTCCATGTCTGTCCCATTTATGTTTTGATGTTTGTGTTCCTTTCGCCTGTGTCTGGTGGATAAGTAGATCCTGACCCTCCACTTTCCCATGGACTATCATCCCATGCCCATTGGGTACCAATGTCTGCTTTCTTAACCAAAGTATCACCTACAGTTTCAAACCCACTAACATACTAAATATTAATTTTGATTTCACATGATATTAAATAATAAGAAGAAGAAGGAGATAAAAACATTGTTTATTTCATCAGTTTACTTCGAAGTTTGTTTAATTTTAGTTCTTGTAGTTTCGGAGATGTCTAATCTTAATCTATGTATTTTCATTACGTGATCTCAAATTTAGTCCTTAGGAACTATCTATTAATATTTTCACTATACATTTTAAAAACATGGTCACATATTACATTTCATTGCATGAAAATTATTATAATTATTTGTTTAATTTTGAGGACTAGATTAATTAAAAGTATAGAGACTATAGTTAGATATTTAAAAGTATAGAAATTAAAATTGAACAAATATCAAAGTGAGGCTGAATAGTCGATATGATTCGTTGATTTCGAGGTCAACCAAAAACCAAAAGGTTTTATAAAAAAGGAATCCAATAGTGAATAACAAAACCAATTGATTGAATTTTTATTTGGTTCAGTTTTATATTGGTTTGGTTCTCATAAACCAATATTTTTTGTTTGCTTCAAATACAAATCAACATGTCCAAATTTATACTAAAAAAATCAAACCAAGCCGATAGACTGGCTTGTATCGGTTTGGCTTTTTAATTTTTTTTTTTTTTTTTTTTTGCACTTTTAATCAAAATATATAGACCAAAATGATATTTTAACCAAACAACAGTATACCAACACTAATAATATCAATATCTTTCTGTTCAAGATATTAAAAATGATCCGGTAAACATTTGTGTATAAACTAATTAATATAAAAACTTAAAGTAAATAAAGTATATACCATTAGGAGGTGCAACCAAGGGCCTTCTTGCAAAGACACTAGTACCCAAGAGGAACACAAGAAGCAACAACAAAACTCCACTTCTTGAGAAGTGCTTCTTGGAAGCCATTTTCTTGTTCTTAGTTTGTGCTTTTCCTTTAAGCAATTATATATAGAGAGAGCCCAATCATGTCAAAGAGAAGTTTTAGTTGCCATTTATCTCCTTGTTGAGTTTATGCATTCAATGAGAATTCACCTACTCCAACAACCCTACTTGGATGCAAAGATTATAATTAAATATTTGTCTATGGCTAATGAGTTTGATTGGTGGATATGTAACAATTGAACTTCTTTGAGATGAGACCAAATTCATTGAACTAAGATATATACGTAACTGGTATGTGTTCATTTTTTTAAGATTGGAAGTTCAATCTCGATATTTCTGTCACTATTGTAATAAATAAAAGTAGAAGTATAGAGGTTAATTTAGTTGTTTGATTTATGCTTAGCTCATAACATTTGTTAGAAAGACTATATCAACATTTTATACGTTACTTTCAACATTCTTTTTTTAGTACAACAATTGTGGAGATGGGAATCAAAACTCTCATCTCTAAAATAAACGGTCGTGTCAATTACCGCTGAGAAAACTCACTTTGATATAGCCAACAAAAGCATAACTCAACTGACACATGTATGTACCTAATAACTTAAAGGTTCCGTGTTCGAATATTCAATTATACATAGTTACTCTAACTTACATTTATTTTGACCCAACAACACCAAAAATCAAAATGACAGCAACAATGGTCGATTGTGGGGCTTAGTTTAATTTAGACCATGCATGATGAAATGGTTTAAAGCCCTACGACTCATCGTATCGTCTAGTCAAACACATGCATATGAGCAATTGAATTTAGATATATAGATATCATTTACATTAAATGAAAATATGACATTAAGATGTTTATTTAACCTCCTAAAAGTGGTGGATTTTAATCCTTTTCATTACACTCAATTTGCATTAATTAAAAATCATGTTTAAATTAAAGATGTTAATTGTTTAGTGAAAAATATTGTTTCGTTATTTAAAATACTTCTTTAATTTATCTTGACGTTCGAGATGAAATTTCAGCTTCCACTACTATAAAAAAGGGGCTACCTTGACGCTTTAAAAATGTCAAGCAGTGATAATTTTGATGCTTGTAAAATTGTCAAGTGGTCTGTTGTCAAGAATAAAGGTATAACTCTTGAAAAAAGGACAACGTCAAAAAAAAAAATTAATATACTTACCTATCAAGAATAGTCACAAACTTGATATTGGTTGTACAAGTATATTAATTTATCTGAACATCGATCGATTATTATGTATCATGTGTGGTAAATCTGTTTTATTTGTCAAATGTATTATTATCTCAACACCGGAGATGATTGATAAATTATTTAGTTTGGGACACAACTTCAATGTAATGATGTCCTTTTTTCGCAAATTAAATATCACAATCCATAATTTCATTTGATACATTGCGTTTTCATCAATTTGATGTCACGTGGACAAAATTTCATCCAACTGAATAAAAATCACATTTAAGATATACGAACAATTCCAAAATCTTAACACAATATAAAAACCTCATGTAATGTCATTTTCTCTTCGTTTAATTGAATTCTCTACTTAGTATTAGAGCAAGAATGACTTGTATTTATTTATTTATAGAGATTTTTTTTAAGTTCAACGACTTATTGTACACAAAATTGAAAGTTCGATAACATATTAAACACACATTTCAAACCTCACAATTATAACGATTATGAAGTGGGTTGATCAAATTTCCAACGAAAAAGCGGGTTAATTACTATTAAGCTAAACTCGCTTAACATCCATCATCGTCTTTTTATCTTAATTTAAGAAAATAAACAAAATAATAAAGTCCATTATTCAATAATAATCATTAATTCTGAAGCATTTTAGATATAAATTTTGGTATTTTGTATGGGTGCTGCATCCTCATCCTCCTCCTCCTGGCTCCCATGGCTTATCAGGTTCCCTCATCCTCACTTTCTCTTCTTTAATACCCATCTTTTCACCTACCATCCCAATCAAGAAGATAGATTAACAATAATCAAGATTAGGAAAAGTTAATGATGATATTAGAAAGAAATTTACTTCCAGTGTGGTATAAAGTGATTTTTCATTTATCACACGTTAAATAGTAATTTCTAGTATTACATTGTTATTGAAGAGTTTTTTCTGTTGAATTTAGATAAAAATAGCATCATTCATGTTAAATTGGTATCGCAAACATGACCGATACGTAAAAAATTGATTATGTACATGTACAATTTAACATGTGCATCATTTTAGACAAAGTAAATGCTTAAATGTCCCATCAAATTTCATACTTTTGAAATATTTGTTTCTTTAAAAAAATAATTCCAAAGATCAATAGTATCTTTAAAAATAAATTTCAAAATTCACGAGTAAAAATGAAAATTTCAAAATTTAGAACGAGAATCGACACACAATCGATTGTAACCAATCTCAAAATTCATAGGCTAATTTTGTATAAATTCAACCAATAAAGAAAAGGTTACGAACCATTAGGGGCAGCAAGCAAGTTCCTGTTTGCGATCACGTTGGTAGCCAAGAGAATAAGCACAAAAATAAAAATAAGCACTTCTCCAATCCTTGAGAAGTGCTTATTCTTTTGGGAATCCATCTCTTTGTCCCTTAGTTTTGTTGTTTAATTTGCATTTTTTAAAGAGGTGTTGTGTTAGGTATTTATAGCCATTAATGCAACTTTATGCCTTTAAGAAAAGTCTATTTGTAATATTAGTCATTTTCTCTGAGCTGTGAAAAGTCGTTTTTCAAATTGAAGACAAAAATACAAATTATTAAATTTTGAATTAAGCAAAAGCTAATATATTTCTTAAATTGAAATTGAAGACAAAGTTTGATGAATCTCGATAATACCATTGTCTTCGTCTTGGCCATCGAATCAATTGGTTCATAATATTTGGGTCCAGATTCAATTGAAGTAAAAATAGGCTATTTTTGCTCAAAGACTATTCCAGTCCAAAATTCAGTTGATTGGTCGTCCTTAAGGTCGCCTTCGATGAAGGTTCATAAATTTAAAGCTCTAGAGAAAATTTTGAGACAATTCTCTAACTACCAAAAGACTCCTTAAACTCCCAAGGACTAATCAATTTTTGTAGTGTCAAGTCCCTTGAAGTTACTAACATCTCCTCTAAGACTTCAACTTCAAAAGCATTCACGAGTTAACACCCTATAAATGAAGTGTACGCGGTCAAGAGAGAAAATCAAAAGATCAAGTGTCAGAAATTGAATCACACACAAATCTAAATAAACTCAAGTTCAACTCCACAAAAAACCTAGTGCAAACACTAATTATGTGTTTCTTCAAAAGCTATAATTGATATGTGTTCTCTTTGTTTCAAAATCGATAATTCAAATTTCCCTAGCATGATTGTTGTACTAAATACAAAGCATAGTTTTGTTATATAATTTTTAAATTAAAAATTGGACGACAAATATTAATGTTAAAAGTAAAATATATATAACATGATAAATTTGGATATTCTTGGACTTTTTTTTTTTTTTTGGTTCATATGAAGCTTTAATTTTAAAATTTAGAAGTTTAGGAGAACAAGAACGGGTAATCAATAGTAGTACCTTTAAAGCTAATGATTAGGCATAATTGCAAATATAGGAAAATATATTTGTAATAGCTAAACTCTAACGTTAATAGACTCCTATTAGTAATAGACTATATTGTTGATAGACTCTATTCCGGATGCTCTATCACTTGTTACTATGTTTGCAACTACCTCCAACTTTATGCAGTATTTAAAAAAGAAAAACGAAATTAGTAACGTATTAAGAATATACATACTCAATTTATAAACATATCATGTCAACTTTATCGAATAATTTCTCTAGGGCCTTGACGTGATAGCAATCAACTCTAACAATAATAATATAGTACAAGAAATAATAGAGGTAAGAATAATTAATGCTAGCGTTATATGTCAAGGTCCTCATTAGTGAATTTCACCTACTTCTTACAAAGATTATAAATATTCGAAATGTATTTTTTGGTGCACTTATAGCAACAACATCGTACGGAAGTGATTGATATATTGATTAAAGATGTTGTGGTTAGTCGTGGTTAGACTTTTAAACATCAAAAGTCTAAACTTTGGCTAAAAACTTTTTGAACTCAGATTTATCAAAGTTTAATAGCATTCATAAGCTTCTAAATTAACCGATTTATCATCATTTTTCTTTGGAACTAGAGTTCATTCACCAGGCAGCAGAAACAGCTGTCCAGTTATACGATTAATCGTGAAGTATAAAGATGAAGAGAGGTAGAGAAGAGTACCTAAAAATACCATCTTGGTCTTACTTCCTCTTCCTCTTCTGTTAAATCGCGGTACTGATACCATTCTGATCCAGCTTTACCAACAGGCATGGGAGGCCTAACGAAAATCTCTACTGGTTTAGGGACATGGACAGCCAACTCGAGTTCGTTAACCGATGACTCTAAATCAGAATGATTATTTGGAAGCGACTTATTTTGCTCAACAGTGATCCATCCCAAGCCTGATATAGCCACATCACAAGCAGGCCTGTAGAAAATGCAGGGAGAAATGAGGTTCTTTTACAAAACATAAACCTGTCATTCAGCAAGAGTTTGTATCACACCTTTGCTCGTCCTCAAAATTTATCTTCAATTGACGCACTGTTTCGAGTCCTCTCCAATCATCCCTTGTTTGTTTTCCGGATGGAGGTGTTAGTGAAATCCCAAGTTCTTTCTGTCAAATTGTAAAAGAAAACCTCCAATTACGAATAGGTTAAAATAAAAAGTGGGAAATAGTCCCCTGAATAGATAGCAATATAGCATCCGATCTTCAATAACCAAAGCTATAGTTTATTAGCTAAGATTACATCTTCTGTATATAAGCATGGTGAAATTATTACATTGCATCACTATAATGATCAAACGCATTTTTTATGGTCCAAACACCATCCATTATGCTTTTAAGTACAAAACAGTTGGAGGAGGTAAAAATAATCTCTGTTTGGATGGACGGGGTGAAATGAGAAATAGTAGTGATCCCATTAATTACCACACGTACGTAGAAATTAGAAAGTATGGTTACATTACAATATTAGTTTTGTCTCATACATCTCTGAACTTTCAAATTAGTGTCTAATACATCTCTGAATTTTATGTGTAATAGGTCTTGAATTTTAAAAAGTATGTAACAACTCTCAAAACATTAGGTTAATGACATATTCAACATTTTAAAAAAAATTGATGCATCTATTAAACATAAACTTTGAATTTTGTGTTTAAAAGAACCTTAAGTTTTCGATTTTGTATCTAATAATGGTTTGTGCTTTAAAAAATGTCAAATAGGTTCCAAGACCCTCTTAGACACAAAGTTGAAACCTTAGGAGCCTACTACACTTCAAAATTTAGAGACTTATTAGATAGAAATTAAGAGCTCAGCTAATCTATCAAAAACTTCAATATCGTGGGACCTATTAAACACAAACTTGAAAATTTGAAACCAAACTGATAACTTAACCTTAAAGTATTCATTTGATAAGTAATCTTCAGATGATTACCACCCAACACATTGAGAAAGTTCAGAAAAACAGATCTATATTTTTTTTTCTAATTACAAACAGCATTTCAATTACCTCATAAAATTCATCTGCCAGTTCAGTAGGAACCACGCGGATTTGCAATCCTTTTGGACCATAAAATGTCAAACATGTTTCTGGTCGAACCTGTTAACAAAAATGACATGCTAAAGCCAAAAACGTACCATTTCTGACAATGGAAAAAAGAAGTTCTAATAACTGAAATGTAGACCTTTAATAAATCTACTCTCACGAGACCTCCCCAAAATATAGAAAATCCAATCAACCCACTGGATAAGTCCTTGTATCCCATCTCATTGTCTGTTGGCAGTTGATGAACCTGACATAGAAAAAGGTCAAGATTGAAAGCAAGAGCCAGGCAGTGTAACCATTATGAAACTTAAGTCTGCATACTTGAACATTTTGACCCCTGAGCCGACTTTGAGGAGCTAGGGCAGGAAGATCTTCTGAATGAACAACCGCAGCTAGCCTGTGGTGGAGATGGACTCCAGGTGTGTCATATACTTTCTGCATATCAAAATACACCAATCACTTCCTTAAAATGAATAAGTTTCTCTTTTCATGGATATTGGAATCACTGGTTAGGCAGACAGAACATAAAATATGTTGGATAATATATACATCAATGGATTCATAAGGCAACTTCACATACAAAAATTCAGTAACACTAACACATACCCCTCCTCCTAAGAAAGCATCGATTTGTATTGGACCTAATGTAGTTCCAGGAACAGCAGATTGTATGGGTCTGTATTTTTGAGCTGCTGCAGCAACTGGATCCCTTTCAGCCATCTTTTCTGCCATCAACAGTTGGTTTAGGAAGTTGATTGTGGCCATCTATAGTATCTAATTGATAAGAAACCTGCAGCGATCAATCTACCCAAAAGGAGTGGGCAAAAAAGTGGAAAACTGCATACTTTATACTTTACTTTTTATTGAAAATTTAGAGGTGACAAATATTTTCGCATATAATCATTGACTATTTCATGTAGTAATCTCCACCTTGTCAACAATATGTCCATAATATTTGACTAATATCATCATGAATGGGAGTAAGAGCCACGATAAAAAATTTCCACCACTGTTTATTTGTTAGATAACTTTTATTAGAAAATGCTACGAAACTTTTCATTAAGGAAATGAAAAGAAGTTAAGGCTCTAAGATACAAAAGGATACTATTTGCAGATAACTATTCTTGTCATGTGATTTCTTTTCAGTTCACATAGTTTTGGGGGGTTTGTTGTCTTGATTGTATAGGAAGTCTTTAGCTGGCTGCTACAAGTCCGTATATGTTGTAAAAAATAAAGAAAGCAGCCCACAAAATTGTTACTTTTTTTTAAAAAAAAAAAATTATTTTATGTTTTTTTTGGAATGGAATGGAACTAAAAAATGGTATGTACATAGTCACAAAATTAAAAATTAGCCAAATAATAAATGGGATATTAGAAACAATGTCAGCCTATTCAAAGCTTGACATATGCTCAGTATCTTTCAATGATGGTGTGAATTCTATATAGATGAAAAAAGGAAAATGTACTCACTCAGCAAAGCATTGATGAAAGCAGACTTCCCAACATTAGCTGACCCCTACACGCATATCAAAAGAAAATCAAGTCTCACTAATCATATTATCATATTATCTAAAAAACATATGATAACATGTAAACTGAAAACAAACTTTGAGAAATGGGGATGAAAATATAGAAAAGCTATTTTCCATGTTATCTTCAAATCCTAAGAGAAGAGGCCGTCCAGGCAGCCACAATTGGTGACAAAATTTAATAAAGAAGAAAAATAGGAAAGAGAAGAAACCTATAGCAAAGAAATTAGGAGAGGTATCGAGATGAAAAAGGAAACTTGCAGGACTTGAGAATAGTGGGGCCTGCCCCGACTCTTATACATAGTGGGGTATGTTTTTGGTTTTACAAGTAGTTAGTAAGCATATGATTCAACCAGTGTCCTTGTGTTAATAAAAAATGGCTCGGAGGGATGTTAACAAATTGGTGTACTACAATAACAGAACAACTTATTCAGGGACTTGAGAACGAAACAAAAAATGGGGGACTCAACCATCTCCTGAAACCCTATGTTAAAGAAATTTTTATGAATAAATATTCAGTTATTTTAATTTATATATTAACTACGAATCAATTTATGAGTGGATATTATCACTATCAATTAAAAATAAATTGAAGATAAATGGCACGTGTATCGTAACAACTCCTTTGTTTAAATTTAATAGTATACTAACCAGAATGTACACATCCCGCCCCTGCACCAAAAAAATTAAATCTAAGATTCAGTAAGGTAATAAAACAGAGACAGCATCTTCTCATCAAAATTAGTTATTAAAAAGAAAAAGAAAAAGAAAAACAGAAACAGCATTTTACACAAAATGGAGATGAGCAAAAGTTGAGGACATAACTCTAATATGCAATTAGTAAAGAAGGAAAAATGTTCGGAGGAATTAAGAGATTTGCTTTAAAACTTAATGACTGCGTGGATATAAAACTTGTGACTGGATCATCAAGGTTATCGGTGCCGATATAATGAACCATTAGAGTTCCTAAAGGCTAAAACTTCCATGATCTTTGTAAATTTTGCATGAGATCAATAGGTAGACTATATTGAAACAGTTGGCTGGTTCAAAGTTAAAGTGAAAAACCTTTTTCTCCTTTTGAATATCTGCTACAACTCCAGCTACTCCAACCAAAGACTTCGAGCTCGTCAGGTGGACACTTAGAACACTACAAAGTTTGAGCAACGCTTCACAATTTAGAAGTCCAACTAGGAACTTTAAATCAACAAAGATCATGTTCTTGCTCTAACTGAACAATATGATGTAGATGGAAAGATATTCCACAAGGCCAAAAGGAATCCGACTTACCTAAGCTTCTTTTTGGTAGTGGCCTCCACAACCCAATCACCAATACAGTTCAGATCACTCCCCTTGGGAAGGAGATCAACCTACATAAATCATTATTATTCCAAAGAACATGAAGGAAGTTATTCAATATTCACCAATATCATGAAACCAACAAAAAAGTTCAAAAGATCACCTTAGTGACCACCAGTATTATCGGATTTGCACCAGCAAGATCTCGCACACGTGCCAAAAAACTGCCATTGAAGTCAACTATATCAACCTATAACTCATTGCCAAAAAAAGAGGGAGGAACCTCGTATTACACTCAGCAACTACAAATATCTCGACTTCACTTCAGGGTAAAGCAAAAAAGACAGACAGCCTAGGCTTACCAATTTTACAATCAATGCCTTCTCATAACGCAAGTGAGAGAGCTTTTCTCGAAGCTCCTCAGCTGAGATGAATTGCTTTCCCCCAGAATAACCTCCATTTCCACCCACAGCAGTTATCATGTGACCATGAGACAAAAGTCGACACCTCCCACAGATAACTCTTCTAAGCTGGTGATGCTTCTTTTTCTGCTCATATACAGATATCAAAGAAATATAACTCAAAAGCATATCATCACTACAAGACCGTGAATGAACAGTATTTTCAATTTTAAAAAAATGCAGTCTAAACAAGTCATGTCATAGAAGCCTATCCCCTCAAATTCATACCAGTACCAAAACTCCATTAAAACTAAGAGAAAAATGGCAAAATTCCTAATGATAACTTCTCCATTAGTTATACAGTAACCTCTAGAAACCCACAGAATGAAATATAAACTCTCACTACCATGTCCAAAAACTGAAAAACACAACACATCGGCCTTCCCTGCTCAGAATTACACAAATAATTTCAAAAAAAAAAAAAAAAAGTCACTATCCAAATACAATTACGTACTAATTCGTAGGTTTCGGGTTCCACATAGCCCGGAGCATCCAATTCCAAAGTCTGCAACGGAGCACCACAGCCATAACAAGAAGCAACCGCCAAAGAAACCTTCAAGGCCTTATCCTTCTTTCTTTTCCGATCCTTCTTGTTTTCTTTGAGCACAAACTTGGCAGCTTCGACGGAGTGCTGACGTTCGAGAAACCGATCGCCTCGGGTAGGGGCGGCGGCGCCAGTTCCGTCAGATTCAGGTGGGTCAGCGGTGGGAGGTTTTTTGTGGGAGGTTTCGAGTGAGAATTGGGAGAGTATGAGGGAGGAAGTTGAGGGAGTTTTGAGGGATTTAGAAGTGGAGAATGAAGTGGTGAAGATAGAAGGAAGTGGAGGGAAGAAAGTGGTGGAGAAGGGAGTGACCGCCATTGGTGAACGTTGAAGTAAGCTTTGAGATTGGCTTCGCCGGAGATAGCTGTGGGATTTGGGCTTTGGACACGTCGGACAGAGTGTGCTAAATAAATGAAAACCCAACCACGATTTTATTTTTTTTGGGAAAATTGTAATCGATGAAAATATTCATAAAATATACTAAATTTTAGAATTCATAGATTTTATAATTATTTAGTTTATTTTACTATATGTAAAAATGTATGTTTTAAAATATAAATTTACTTTTTTGTACTTTAAAGTTGTATAATAAATTTGGTTGACATTCTTGCTCATTTGGGTGTTAGATGAGATATGGTCGTATTCTTCATTGAACGAAAATTCTTGTCAATCGAAAAAATGGTGTGACACGGTTGTCTAATCTTTGTTTTTTTATACATCAATTCTTTCTAAAAACAAGACTTGTGTAAGAATTTCAAAATTTTATTAGACACTTTTAAAGTTTAGCGACATTTAGTGTATAGTATTTTTCTTTTCTTTTTTTTAAATTTAAAAACTTTTAGGCACAAATTTAAAAGTTGAAAGCTTGTAATTTAACATTTTTTTTTTCTTGCCAAATTGATAAAATATTTTGAATTTTGAGGTTGGGTTGTATTGTGATATTATTTTACGGATTTTTAGTAATCTCTTTTCATTTTTTTTCTCCACGAATATTTTCTATCTTACTGATTTTGTTTTTTTTTTTGCTCCTCATATATAGATATCATATATTGTTTTTAGGGTTAACCCTTTAATGTTTTCGTTAACGAAAAAGAACAATCGTTGTGTGAAATGAATCGTTTGGTTTCCCTGTCTCTTTGTGAGGTTTTGTTCGTACAAACTAAGGGTCCGATTAAAAGTTTGCGCTCTCTCGTGTTCTCTTAGTGAAGAAGTCTTTTTATTGAACCTTACAATTTTTTCGCACACTTAATTATTTTAAACACAAGAACAAATACAAACTACGACAACAAATGCCAAAAACATTCAATTTTTGCACAAAACCAAAGCGCTTAAAAAACTACACCATAGCAGCCTCAGGAACCCCTCGGAATGAATCTACATTTTCAGCAGGAAAAATCACATTATCATGAACAATTCCAGCCAAAGCCGCCCCAATCAATGGCCCAACCCAATACACTGCCTGGTTTTTGAAACTCCCTGCCACAATCGCTGATCCAAACGCACACGCCGGGTTCACCGATCCACCAGAAAATGGCCCCGCAGCCAGCACATTGGCTCCAGCAATCAACCCAATCATCACCGCGCCAATCGAATTGCACGGACCTCGTCTCGGATCGCTGGCGACAAAAACAGTGTATACTAGGGCAAATGTCAATACACCTTCCACCACAGATGCTCCGAACCCCGTCATCTCATCGGCAATGGCATAGCTAGGAATGCGCTAGGAAAAAGTTTCGTATAAATATGTTAAATCACCAATGAAATCAAAAGATAACTCGTAAAATTAAATTAAACTCTCAATTATTGAGTTTATGAACAAAATTTCAAACAATGAGATCAGAGTTATTTAATTTACCTGTCCAACAATGGTGGCTCTAAGAATAATGCAGGCCATGACAGAGGCAAGCATTTGAGCAAACCAGTAAAAGAGAGCAGTGGGAACGCTGACATGCCCACCGACGGCCATTCCGAACGTCACTGCTGGGTTGACGTGTCCTCCAGAGATGTTGGCGGCAATGTACACGGCTGAAGCCAAAGCAAAGGCATTGGCGATAGCGGCCACCAGAAGACTCGATAGGTCTGTCGTAGTAATACCCGGGATATACTTCTCTATCCCATACAAAAGAATATTCAGTACACTTTAGTCCATATTCGATTAGGGCAAAATTTGAATTACTTTAATTCCTTTAATTTACTAGTTTACATACTCAAACACAATTACGACGCGTTTATTATATTATGATCTCATGCATGCAGGCACTACTAGGGCTTGCATGCTACGTTGAAAGCGATAGAAACTGAGAGGAATATAAACGGAACGTGATACTTACGGGAGGCTATGGATGCTCCAACGACAGAGAAGACGTAGAAGAAGGTGGAGATGAACTCGGCGACGTAGGATCGGATTGCAGTTGGGGTGACGGATTGTCGGCAGCGGGAAGCGAGGGAAGTAGGGGCCATTTTGCTGAAGAACATTGAAGAAAAAAATGGAAGTAGAAATTGAAGTGACGAAAGAGAAAATTATAGGCGCAGAGTTTTTGATGAGAGAAAGTGATGGATAAAGAGCCGAGAGTGGCAGTTTGTTTCACGAACAGTTACAACGGTTAAAAGAGGGATTTTGGAATTCAAGAGTTTCAACTGCGTATTAACACGTGGCATAATTTAATTGGTTACTTGTTGATCAAAGCTTATGTATTTTCTTTATTAATAAACTACTAATAGTAATTTAAAATAATAAAATGAATTACTTCAGTATGTTAGTGTGAAGTTTTGACGATGTCTATTGAGTAATAACAATAAAATAATAAAATTTTATCAACCAATTTTTATAACATAGTCAAATATTGTTATATATGCTAATATTTTGAATTTAATTATTGTATTTATAATCATCGCTAAAAAAAAAGTATATTACATGACATCTTTTTTTTTTTAATAAAAATGTCAATTAATTTAAAATCACATACATGTGCCTAGTAATATATAATTTGCACATTGCCCAATACTATGTCTCTATATATTTGTAAACTTCTTAATGTAGACTATTTAATAATCATTTATTTGTGTTTGATAAGACTCGTTTTATATGTATCATTCGTGAGATCTTTTCATGTTTTAATTTTATTGTTGATGAAAAAAATGAAATTAAATATAAAAAGTTTATTAGGTGCTTTAAGGCTGGAAGTATAGATTACTAGTTAGAATACGTGCAAACGATGGAATACGTGTTGAATTGAGGGTGAACAAATATGGGTTCATAAAACGTGAAATACAATGAAAAATATGGTTAAATTGAAAACTGTCGGAACAAAATAAGTTTATTGCTCCAATTGAGGCTCAACACTCTTAACTCAAACATGAAATTTGGATTACATTACAATGCATTTCAATTTCATTACTGATGCTTGAACACCCCCTAATTGTCTAGAGATATACATTTTAGTAATATAATTTTCTAGATCACTAGACTCTTTCCTAGGTCGTTAATTAGTATTTTCTATAGATAAATCTATTGATGCTTATAATTAGCGGTGTTCTCTAACCTTTAACGTCTAAAGCATACAATAAAAGAAGTTTTTCTATAATTCTCTTTCTGTTCTAAACGTTTAACCTAATTTTTCTTCGATTCACTACATTAAAACTTGACTGTATACACTTACGACAATAGCGATTGGCATTGACAAGTAAGCATATAATTTAAATTTAAATAATAATAATACCAAAATTGAAGCAGCATGATGATGGAGGAAGGAATAAAATAATTGATGTGTGAATGTGAGTGAAGGGCGAATTACATGCGGTGAGAGAAAGATGGAATTTTATTTATTTTTTCTTTTATTAGTGAAAATGCTTTTAGAAAGGAAAAGCAAAATGCTACGAATGTACCTCTGAGACTAAGAGCGGTACGGGACCGGTTGCTACCGACCAAATCCATCACTCACATTTCAACTTTTTTTTTTTTTTTTTTTTTTTGGTTTCGTCGACTACAAGGATGTCTCCTGAAAAAGTTAGAAAAAAAAAAAAACTTTTAGGAGTCATTTGAGACGTGGATTATATCATACTATAATAATTATCTCGAGTTAAAGTAAATATTATCTAAAAATCCTTAATTAGCTACGATTTTTATTATTTGCTACAATATTTACTATTTTATTTCTAAACTAAAATAATCTACACTACAAACACATATTAATATAACTCAAACTAAGTTAATCTATACCAAAACATAAACTATTATAACTCAACTATAATAATTCATTTTTTATCCCAAACACCCCTTAAGAATGTCGAGTATTAAAATTTTTTTATACTATCTTCATTTATTACTGGTAACTATTAAGAATTGTGTGGGATCCACACAATAAATATTTAATAAATTATTTAATAATGTGTCAAATAATCAACGCGTTAATATTTATTATGGTAGCAATAAAAACTTTTATCGCTCTGAAACACTTTTTTGGTGCCAATACCAAACTATTTACATGTTGTTGGATGGTTCGATAAATACTTGGTTCTTTTTAAATTTTTAGAAGTAAAGTATACACCTGTGTTTTTTACCTTCTTCTTTTTTTTTTTTTTTTGTTATTTACTTATTATCGCTTGTTTTAAACATTCAAACTAAAAAATATAATATTTGTGTTTTGAAAGACGTAATCTAATTACGATTGAGGTCAGTTGTTTACTCTACACTTGTAGTTGGATGAATGATATGCTTTTACCATTATCGTTACCATTTAGGGTCAATCGATTTCCATAACAAATCAACAAAAATGATGACATATTCATAATCTTCCTACTCTAATGGTAACAATATTTGAGAGTAAAAATTGAAAAATCATTTAAAAATATATGAAAAAATTAGTGAATCTCGTATAATTTTCAAACACGGTCGGATTATTCATGACAAATTTTTAACGTACGAAAACTAACACGTTACAAGATTAAAAGTACATAAACTAGATTCAAATTGTTCTAAACTAGAAGTCCGTTGAATTAAACTATTGTTTCATATAAAAAAAAAAAAAGTGGTTTTATTTTTTTATTAAAAAAAATTATAAAGGCATGTCTAATAACGATCTTGAATAATTTTTCAAAAAAAAAAAATCTCAAACTTTCTTTTGACTTTCCTATAATTTTATGTGTTTTTTTCTTAGTATCTACCTTCTCGTCAATGTCTATCCTAGTCTTTAATTTGGTTTTATTTGCTTTCTTTAACCTCCCTCCCGCTCTTCTTTGTACTTATGTTTTTATCAACAATGAACTAAAAATGTATCAACCGAGATGAGATATTACTTTTCAATGCACTTACTAATATCTCGGATCTCTAATATTTTTCTTTAAAGCTTTTAAAAGACCAAAACTACTACAAAACACATAGTTTAGATTAAAATAGTTGTCTTAGATGATTATAACTTGAAGAATATAGTATATAGAAATATGAAGATGGGCATGACCCATTACGTAATTAGTGAGGGCAGGTGAAGACTGAGGAAATACGTAAGTGAGGAAGGAATAGAATATTTATTTATTTATTTATTATTATTATTATTATTATTATTATTTTATCCTTTTCATAATCACAAAGAATATAATACAATATATAATAAATAAGAGATGAGAAAAAAGCATATTTTTTTTATTTTGTCTGTATATATACTTTATATATAAACTGCATAACTCACTCCCAAACAATCATCAACTCCATTGGCATTGGCTTGACATCAAGCTAATTTGTAATTGAGTACTTAATTTGTGCGTTTAATTTTTGCATGGCCTGCAGTTCGAAGATTATTGTTGCTGCTGCTGCTGCTGCTCCACGACTCTCTCACAGTCATCTCTTTCCCTTCGCTAATTTTGGCCTCCGGTACGTTTTTCTTAACCTCATTGATTTGGTCGTTCTTTCACCTTTTGAGTCACTTTGTTCGAGGGTCACAGTACAGATTTGATTTTACGATGTTTCTGTTCAAACTTCGCTGCAAGATCGTCGATGTGAAAAAGTATCGACAGAGCTCTGTTGATGTTTTTATGTGTGAATCGAAGTCAGTTGACATGTTGACATCGATGCATTTGACGTTGTATTGACAGAACTGTCCACACACTCTACGTTAGTTTATGCCAACGCAATAGCGACTATGAGCATATAATGATAATTTTCTATTGCTGTGTAATAGAAAACGTAGGTGAAGGTGTCATTTCCACCCCATGCACAATATATTGATAGAAAAAAAATGCATGTAGAAGTCCATTAATCCTTCGTCCAGAGCTATATTTTGAGTTTGGCTCAAAGTAGTATTGGATGTATATTGTTTATTAGAATATTGATATTTTAATTTTTTTTTTAATGAATGTTAACAGAGGTTTAACATGTCAATGGAAATATACCATGAAAACGTTAATCCTTGATTTTAGAAAAAGAAAAAGATTATATAATATGATAAAGTAGTATTAACTCAAGGTTGCACATCAACTGGACAACGAAAATTAGAAGCATATCATGAACATGTAAGCAAATAACAACCGCCAATTCAATTAGTATTAAACCTAAAACTAAGACATAATTAGTATGATCAATTTTTTTCTATTATCCTATTGATGCAACAATGAAATTTTCATACTATGTATGTCAGAGTATGAAAATTTTTATTAAAAATAGAGTGAGATTTACCGATAAATATGATGTTCATTATTACTTATAAAGACAAATTTATAGTATGAAATAATATCGTGGTACTAGAAATTTTGCCGATGCAACCAACCCGAGTTTTTTTGTTCGTATTAGGGCAAGTCATTGGTCAGCATACGAGAAGAACCAAGAGGACCAAATATGGCCCACAATGGTACCAAACCACGTGATCAATCATAATCTATCCGAAAACTACTGGGCCCCACATCCCGAAACCGGAGTTTTTGGGCCTCCGAAAGCCCAAGCCCACCACAATTCTTCTGCAGTTCCGGACGACACGTCGGCTGGTGGTAAGGAGGGTTCGGTTTTGAACCTCAAGGCTTGGTTCCGACATAACGGCCTCGAAGACCTCGAGAAGCCACACTCTCTCTAATTTGGACACTTATGATAAAAAGATACTAAATAATATTTTGTCACGCATGAATAATAATGATTAAGTTTGCATGTATTGCACTAAGACCAACTTTATATCTATTTTTATTTTATGAATATGTTAATGTGTTGTATGTTTGGATTGATGGTTGTACTTTTAATCTGGAGTTGTATTGTAATGAATTACGTAAATTTGGTATTGAAAATACTGTCAATTATAGTACGATGTGTACTTATATCCCTCTTTGCCATATTTCGTGAGTAAGAGTATCGATACATGTTTGTATATTGCAGTTACCTTGTTAATTTTGTTGTTTTTATGTGTACTGCTACAAATAGTTTTTGTTTTAGATGTCAACTTTGAACTAACATTGTCTACGTACCTAATGAATTACAAACTGACATTATATATTTGAAGGTAGTTTGTATGTGTAAGATGATATTACAATGACGGCTGCCAACTGACATTATATCTGGTGTCTCGTGGTATACAGTTGAGGTGGGAGGTCAAATCATCGACATTTAAGATAATAACTGGTTATTTGTCAGTTAAATAATATGTTTAGATCGACCAAAATATGGACGTGTTAAATGCATAGATTACAAACGTTAGACTAGAACGTTAAAATTTTCAGAAATTGTTTTTATGGAAATCTAGATTGTCATAATCTTATGGTGTATTGAATTATATGGATGTTTGACATTTTAGAGTACCATATTTAAATAATATACCTAATAAAAAAGTTAATTAACATTCTTTTACTTTCAATCTATATCTGGATTCAAATAATATAACAAGTTTTAAATCATTATCTAAGATCGATTAGTTAGTCAATTATTTTTAATTGAATATAAATTCTATATAATCATTTCCCTAATCAACAATATGTCATTGACGTAAACTGCGAGAATAAAATAATTCATAAGTTATTAATAATTTCAACGTCAATTTATTAATATTTAATTAAAGTCATAGGTTCCAATACACACAAAGCTCAAATTCAATCATAAACGAATCTTTTAGAATTTGTAAAGTTTTTGCTTTTGATATTAGAAAACGAATACATCTAATTGATTTTTGCTACTTCGTTCTTCGAAGAAGAGAAACAAGCTAATCATGATATTAGAAATTAGAAACATGCAAAAACATACCCATTTTGAAGAAGGTCGAGGTGAACATTGTTTGAAATTTTAAAACTGTCACTTCTCTTCTTCGAGTCTATAAAAAGGTCATAAGTATGTATTATTTATCGACGGAGGTTCAAATTCTCGTACTCTTGCATTGTGTTGTACTTGAAAAAACAATCATCATAGATTGACATAATGGTAAAAAAGATCTATAACTAATTAAGAGGTTATGACTTCAATTCATGACAGCCACCAAATTTTTTTGACACCCAAATATAGTTCAATCCATATTAGCTACCACACTATAAATTAATTAAAAAAATTCATTACATCACTGGCTTAAATATCACGCAAAAAAAAGGAAACAAATACAAACTTTTTCAAGTCTGGGGGGAAAATGAAGTGAAGAGAGTAAGGAAGAAACGAACGCAGCCTCCGGACTAACTTTGAATTTGGAAATCCATGTCTCGACTCTACGATTCTTCGTCCTGTAGGTTTTAATTTCAATTTCACTTTAGTTTCTGGAGAAGCAATGATCGACGATGAAAATCCTGCCATTACTGACGAAGAAAGAGCTCGAATCTCTCACAAGTTCAGAGCTGCAAAAGCTCTACTTGCTCGTAAACGCCCTCGTCTTTTTCACTCCCATCACCCCATTTCTCAGTGTTCTTACAATACCCATTCAGCCAAACCACTTCCTCACAGGTTTGTATTCTCATAGTGACAGAAATTTCATAGCATGCTGATTTGTGTATTTTTACCTTTTTATGAAATCAAAGAGATATAACTTCAAGATTTTGAGACTTCCCATTTGTTTTATTGCCATAGAGTTTCGGATTTTAATGCAAGTGAGGCTACTGTCTGTGATAATGGTGCAAGAAGGGTTCCATTGGGAGAGATTTCGGTAAACACTCCGCTGTCAAAGTCATTTGCAATTGAAACTGATGTTAGTTCAAATGGGTTGGGGTTAGATTGTCTCAAGACTCCAGTAAAAACTTCATCGTGTTCTGGTACAAGAGATTCTTTCTCAGTTCCAAACATTCTAGATGATGATTTTGATGAGTCTGTTTTGGAGGAAATTGATGCTCTGTTAGAGCAGAACTCATCAGCGAGATCAGTAAGGCCAGCTTCAGATTTCATCTTCCATGCGACAATTCAGGATCATAGTAGTTCTAATGGTGATCTTAGTGTAGATTTTCAATCTGTAATTGGCAGCGGGAGTATAGAAGCCAAAGACTTATCATGTTCTTTGGATGCCTCGGAATCAAGAGCAGAGTTGATCAATTCTGACTCTGCAATGAAGAAGATTGGGGCCATGCCAGAAGAGTATTCAAAATATCTATTGTCTCTTAATGACAGACAACGAGAAGCAGCCTGTGGTGATATCTCAATCCCTTTAATGATCCTTGCTGGTCCGGGAAGCGGAAAGGTCTCACTTCTTGTTTTTTTGTTTGTAAATTGAGAATCAACAAATAATTTTGGGGTATAATAAATGTTTTTGCTTTCAAGAATATCTGTTTAGTTCTTGCTAAATGGTAATCTTATCTAACCTTTATTCTCTTTTAAGAAATCGATTAAGCAATACATGAGCGTGTGTCTCCAGTTCTAAAATTTCTTAAGGTTGGTCTGAGTTAGAGCCTATTTTGCGCCCAAGAGCTGAAATTTCTGTTTTATGCAGACTTCCACGATGGTTGGTCGAGTTTTGATGCTACTTAATGAGGTATTTCCACCTCCTGGCATAATGTGCCTTTTGTAATTTTGTTTTGTTTTTGTTTATTCATAAATTATTTTACTCTGGTATTTATTATGACTCCTCTTACTACCTGTCTACTCCTTATTAGAATTATCCGTGTAGTTACTTCTTTTTGGTTGTATAGGGTATAAGCCCGCCGAATATTTTGGCAATGACTTTCACGACTGCAGCTGCTTCTGAAATGAGAGGTCGTGTTGGTGCAGTGGCTGGGAAGAAAATGGCAAAAGAACTTGTGATTAGCACGTTTCATTCCTTTTCATTGCAACTTTGTCGTCTACATGCAGAAAAGTATGCTCAAACTTTTCTTTTTTTTTTTACCTCGCCTACATATGGCATGTGGGTTCTGTATCTTGATCTATCATTATTCGTTTTGTAGTCTTACCATGCATGGAGCACAATGATAGTTCAATTCAACTGTTTATATATGTGAATTGTCACATAAGCTAACAAGAAATAATATGAATGGACTATGGAGAAGGAAAGTTTAACCGTAGACTATTAGTGAGGACAACTAATGGAAGTGTACGAGAGATTTCTTTACAGGTTTAAGCTTCCTTATTTTAACTAAAAAATATCAACAAGTTCTTATTGATTTTTTTTTGAACAAGAAACAAGCCTCTTCATTAAGATAATTATATGAGACCAACGCTCAAAGTACATTGGAAACAACAAGCATAAAGTTACGGATCAGGAGGTGCACCGAGACATCTCAACTAGGTTGACATCCCCTTAGCACCATCATCATCTCCAAACAGAAACTTACAAATTACATAATAAAAACTTAAAAACAAATACAAGCTTAGCCAAAAATAGTAAAAACAAACAAGACTATGAAGTGTTGTAGAGGAAGAGAGCCATCTTTTCCATTGTTGCGGCTGTTTTACCAAAAACCCAGTGATGCCAAAAAACTTAAATAATGCAAACCAACAATTTTGAGCATAACTGCACTCAAAGAGGATGTGCTGAATGTCTTCCTCTTCTAGGACTTTTCGTCTTCCATAAAGCCTTCTTTAGTGCCGTGTCAAGCGGAGAAGCCAAAGAGAGATGATTTACCAATGATTTGACTGGGAAGGATCCATTTGCTTCAAGGGACCAAAAGCGTTTGTCATTAGAAACAGTCACTTTTTCCTTGACTATGATACTTAACAAGATTTGGAAGTCAAGTGTGTCACCATCCTTTAAAAATCTTCTAAAAGAAATGGACCATGAAGAAGTATCTTGATCCCAAGGATCCACAACCGAACTATTGGGGCATTGTGCAATTTGAAAAGTTTTGGAAATCTGGTTTTTAGAGGGATTTTATCGACCCACTAATCAAGCCAAAAAGCGATCCTTCTCCCATTTCCATGTTTAAACACTGCTAAGACCTCCACCCTTTGCCACAATCTTGAAATATTTATCCAAGGGCTTCGAAGGCTGCAACTAATCTTACACGAGGTGTGAAATCTGTCTCTACCATGAATGCTTGCAACAACTCCACTCCAAAGTGATGAATCGTCATTCAAGAACCGCCAACCCCATTTGGCTAAAAGGGCCAAATTTACCATCATCAACATTTGTGCCACATACCCGATTTTTCCCAGTTTATTTTCTGACCTAAGCACCATTCATACAATTCAAGAGTATTGTGGAGATTATCAAGCATTTCATCAGCAAACTTGCAGAAATTTAGGGTGTCATCCGCGAATTGGAGGATAGAGACATGCACCTTTTCTTTTCCAACCCTAAATCCTTCCTACCTTCCTTTTTCATGTAATCTTGCAATCAAGGAACTCAAAACTTCACGTACCAGAAGAAATAGGAAAGGGGAGAGTGAATATGTGTTTTTGCTCAGTCATAAGTCAAAACTCAAAAGTAAATTTCTAAACTCATGCATGTGGGATCAAATCTGATTCTAATCTCACAATTTTATAATATGAAAATATGTTATGTTGTAGTATATGTAATCTTGTTCTTGTTTATTATACAGTCATTAGTCTTGGAAAATTCTTAATTGAAGCATTTCCTATCAAAGTGCAACTGCCCTCCTTTTTAACCTTCGATCCTAGTAATTAATCATGGGATTAAATTGTTATCTTATATTACACAGGTTAGCGCGCACTTCGGACTTTTCGATATATGGACATGGGCAGCAAAGGAGGGCAATCATTGAGGCTGTGCGTCTGTTGGAAAATGAAAAAAATAAACAAAAATTGGACTCCAACATACTTGGTGATGCTTTTAAGGATGTTACCCCGATGCAGTTTAAGGATAAGTCAAAGAAATGGCAAACATTTGTCCCTAAGGTAAGTAATTTACCTTTTCAACTTTAGCTTAGGGTTTTATGTGTTATTTTCTACCTTCTTAATGTTGTTTAAAGGCTTTCTGTTCTTTTGGGGTATAAGTAGAACAATGACTTTCATGGAGATAAAAGTGAGAGAATACTAGAATATACATAAAATCAAGCCTACAAAAGAGAGAGAGAAGAATCCCTCTTAAAAAAGGGACACCAACTATACAAAATAGAACCTACAAAATAGTTACAAAATGTCTTCAAAACCGAAGACCAAAGAGAAACTTGATATCTAACAACGGACCAAACCTCAAAAGAGTCCCTCTCTAATCCTCCAAACATCTTATTGTTTTGTTCCCCCAACAAAACTCAAAAAAACAACACACTCCTAAAATGCTTCCCTTCTTCCTAAAAGGTAGATGGAGGTAGAACTCCGCAATTATATCACTAACGACCTTATCCTGAGCATGCAAGAACCCAGGCATCTGAAAGAAATATCCCACACTGTGCTTGCAAACTCACAATGTTAGAGAATATGATTCTTGAGCTATGAGATCTGGTTTAACATATGGCCTCTTTTGAGGTTCTAACACCAATTATTTGTTGTAATATGCCTCTCTCTATTTCTTGGAATGTCTTGCAACTCTGATCAAAAAGGAAAAAGTTTCTTTTTATCTCATTTCAGTTACCTGGGGATGTTTTTCTTTGTAACCCCTTTGTGATGAGTTATAATCTTCCTGTGTCTTGTATTGTATATACTTAGTATCTCCACAACACACCTGTCTATTTGACAAAAATGGTGGGGGAAGGCTCTTCTAAATGATAATTTTTGTTCCTAATTTGATTTCGTTCGATTCCAGGCTAAAGCTTGTGGAACAACTTCTGCAGAACTACTTACAAAGGGTGATGAGGTAGGAGTAAGGTTTCACTTTTCTGATTAACAAGGTTTCTGTCAACAGCTTTATTTCCCATTTTTAATTGAAGTAATGTATGAATCAGGCTACCGTTCTTGACAACTACAATGATATCTTAAAATCTTGTAATGCTCTGGACTACCACGACTTAATAAGCTGTTCCTTGAAGCTGCTTACTGATTTTCCTGAAGGTTCAATACTTATCAGTTTTAAATATTAACTTAAGTGTTAGGTATTGTATGGTTTGACCCATTTGTTTCTGTTGTTTGTTTAAAGTATACAAGGAATGCCAGAATTCATGGAAAGCGATTATTGTTGATGAGTTTCAAGACACAAGTTCCATGCAGTACAAGCTTCTTCGGGTTCTTGCATCCCATCAGCAGATAACTATAGTTGGTGATGATGATCAGGTCAGACTATTAGTTCATCCCTACACAATTTGCATCTACAGATTTGTGATTGAGTTTTTGTTGGATGAGTTATCTTCCGTTCATAAAACACCATCATCTTATTTTCTCTATTCCTGCGTTGATCTATTTTGTTGATAGCAATGCTTTCAAAGTTTAACCATCTGTCTAATGAGTAGATAGAAAAAGTTCAAGTGTTTGTTATAATGCTAAGAATTAGCTTTAAATCATGAGTATATTTGTAATTGTATTTATAATATTCTTGTTCTATTATATTATATCAGTAAAAAGCTGGATTACTTGTTATATAATATCCTTTTCCACCTCACTTTTCAATGTTTAGTATATTTGTTATTCTTAATGTCATTTCCTATGTTGTAATGTAGTCCATATTCAGTTTTAATGGAGCCGATATCTCTGGATTTGACTCTTTTCGTAAAGACTTCCCAACCTACAAAGAGGTTCATTCTCTCTAGGCTCGAATCTAGTGATTTCTTTTTGACTTTTTTTAGCTTCTTTGTGTAAAATATAATTACGACTTACAGATTTCTATACAACAATGATGGGTGTTTTAATTTTGTTAATTTTGATCTTGTAGATCAGACTCAATAAAAACTATCGATCCACAGGCTGTATTATTGATGCTGCATCTTCTCTGATACGAAATAATAAAAAAAGATGCCCACTTAAAGATGTACAAACTGATAATTTAACTGGATCTAAGGTATATCTTTAGCTGTATTCATAGAGTAAAGTTTATATTATAATTTTTTTAAATCCATGTTTTTATCATCTCCTCCACAATAACATGAAATGGCATGCCCCTATCCCCAGATTATAATTAAAGAATGCAATAATGAGGATGCTCAATGTGCATTTGTTATTGACAAGATCATGGAAAGCACTTCAAATTGTTCATCTTCCAAAGGCTTTGGGAGCTTTGCAGTTCTTTACCGGAGGCAGGTCAACTTAGCTGCCAATATATCAATTAAGGACATGAGAAGTTTACTGCATTTATTCTGAGAAAATCAGTGTTCTCTTTATTTCTGTAGATATCAGGAAAAATCTTTCAAACAGCTTTTCGTGAAAGAAAAATACCATTTAATGTTCATGGTGTGGCCTTCTACCGGAAAAAGGTATATTTTTCTTCCACCAATAATTTGACTCCTTTATGGCATGAGTACACGTTGATTGTACTGGAAATGCAGTTTATGATTCTTATAATCAAGTATGATGTGTAGTTAAATTTTTAATGTTCTTGACGTGTATTAACTATTATGCTAGATTTCTTCTCTCCAAATTTGTGGTGTTTATGTTACTGATAATTGAATCCTTATTAGTTTTTGTATGTCCATAACTAATATGGGTGTTTTAGAACTATATATGGTGTGGTTGGTCATTTTGTTTGAAATTTTACGAACTAATTTATTTTCTATCTTGCATCTAATTGACTTCATTCCAACTATGGCTACAAAAACTTCACTTCTTGAAACTTATTAAATTCTCTTCTATTTAGGTAGTCAAAACCATTCTGGCTCTACTTAAAACAACATTTCCTGATTGTGATGATGGTGCTTATCATCAAGCTTTCAAGGCTTTAATTCCTTTTGAGAAAGAGGAAAAGAAGAGGGTAACTTTTTTCTTCTCTCTTATCTGTTTTCCTTTACTTTGTTATTTAAGACCCTTGTGAATTGTGATAGCAGCATTTTGCTTTTCTCTTGAAAGTTGTTTTTGCTTGCTAGAAGGCAGCCCTTCATCCTTTCTTTTTATTTTTGCAGATAATTAATCATATTGACAAAATTTCAATGGTAAGAAAATGTAGATTTATTGATGCTGCCAGGGACATCTTCAGTTCCAAGATTTCGGGCACCTTAAAGAGGTCAAATTTTAGAGATTCACCTGTAAATTTTGAAATCTACATTTAAAATCATCACTGCTCTAGTTTGTGATATCAATTTGTCATTTGCTGCTCTATTTTAAGTTGCTTGCCTAGGTATGAGGACCTCGAGACACACTATAGTGTTTTTTAAGCTTAAATATAATTTTATTACAGGAATTAGAAATGTGATGCTTAAAAGCCTTTATGTAAAGAAAAAATATTAAAGAACTTTCGTTTCTTTATTTTTTATGATCTCTATATCTTCACCCATTTAAATAATGAAAGAGAGGTTTGGTTAAAGCCACGGTAGTCTTCTACCTAGAATTTCATATCCTATGAGGTTTTAGCCAACTAGTTGTAGCCCTAAAGGAAACATGGAATCTAACCCTAGGACATACATGTTTTAACAAGGTTGTATGTCTGTTGGTGGTTCCATTATTCTCCTTTCTTCTTGGCTCTTGGTATAGCCTATATACCATGAATGAAAGGATAGTCTTATAGATTGGAGAATGGAAGAAGGGGAGTACGAGGGTATTGAAGAAAGGGAGGGAAAATAGGGAAGTGTTAAGCCATAGATTGAAGTAGAGGAGAGAGAGGAAATGAAGAGAGGTGAATTGGGGTGTGGAGATAAGAGGTTTTGTCTATATACTACCAATGAGGTCATTTTTTGACCTTTTTTTAGGTGTTAAATGTATTAATGCAACTTCTTAAAGTTCATTGATATGTTTGAAACAAGTTACTTATGGTTTTTGTTCATATTTCAACTTTTGAAAGTTGTAAGGGTATTAATTAAAATTTTGGAAGTTAGAGATACTTTTTGAAACAAAGCACTAGCAATTCGGTTTCTATAAAAAATAACAGTAAGGGTGTTTTGAATCTTTTTAGTTTAAGTATATTAGTGTAACTTTTGAAAATTCAAAGGTACTTTTAAAACAAATTACAAAGTTCAGGAGTATTTTCTGTAACTTGGTCTTTTATTTTTCTGTGCTTTATAAAATAATATTTCCTGCATATGACGTGATTAGTTTTTGTAAAGCCATATTTATTTTAACTTGTGGCTTCTTTACGTTCCATCAAACGTAAAATTTTGAGTCGTAGTTTGATTCAGTTCCAAATTCTTATAATGGCTTGGCGACTTCTTGATTGGCCCATACCGATTAAATTACTGAATTTTCATCCATGCCCCAATCTTACAGGAGCCAACTTAACCAAGGACGTAAGGTGCTGTCAACACTAGAAATGATATCGAGACTTGTTCTAAGGGTAATGCACGTGGAACACTACTATGGTATCTACATGATGATTTTTGTGTAATTGGGGTACTGTGGTCTTATTCTCACTAAATCTTGGGAGACCTGCCCAACAAAAGGCTACCCTTAGGAGACACAAAGGGGTAGGAGAGTTGATTCTCCCAATCTTCAGCACCAGTGGTTCAAACTCTGGATCTTTTGTGTCTGGTTTATGTTAAATTTGTAACAATCTCGATCCTGGCACTTTTGTCTTATTTGAAATTTGAAATTGGCAATCTATTAGCCTTTTGAATTTTCTCCTTTCTTCCCCATTTGTCTTGTTACTTTTCAAATCACGAATAATTCTCTATGTTGAAGGAGCTGTTTCTAACTCTCCCTGGGCCGGTAGGGAGAAGGAAAAGTGTTGTGGCATGCTAGTCTCTTTGCGATTTTGTTGGTATTTTACTTGAGTGAACAATAGAAATTTTAGACAGGTCGAGAGATCGGGTGCTGAGTCTGGAAAGGTGGTTAGGTTTAATGACCGTCTCTTAGATGTCGGTCGCTAGGCCTTTATGTAATCATTTTGGTATTGTTCTTTTGGATTGAAGTCCTTTTCTATAGTTAGAGTCGAACTCCCTTTTTTTTGGGGTCTTATTTTTTTTAAGCTTATTTTATTTATTTATTATTATTATTATTATTATTATTTTGTTTTTCAATGAAAGTCCAATTCCCTAAAAAAATGGCAAATAATTCAATGTCAATCTAATTTGTTACATTTTTTGCAGGAACAGTCAATTTCAACAGTTATAACCTCTGTGTCTAACATGTTACCTGAGGTATGTCTTCGTTCAACCATTGATCATTTTATAAGTTTTCATATGCATTTCATTTGACAGAGTTTAAAATAAGCACATGTTCAAGCATATTCTAACTTTTAGATTTGCATTGTTTGGATGCTGTTTCATTTCTATTTTTCTATGACTGTTCTTACTTTAGAAAAAGTTTCACCTGCAATGGGAAAGGAGGATATTTGAAGAGTGTTTTTCAGTGTGCTAATTCTAAACCCGTGGGATGGATCATTAGTGTCTAGAGGCTTAAATACAGGAACTACCTTTCCTTGCTTTTGTATTAGGTTTGGTTGGTTTGAACAGGTTCCTCTAGAAAAGTTTGCAACTCTTTCCACCCTGAGTACTTCCATCAGCATTTCTGTCATCATGTAGTGGAAAGTTCATTTTGTTTCTCATTCTGATGGGCTGGACTAAGGGTTCATATTAGTAGAGTTCTTAGGTTACTTTTCTCTCTCTTGTAAACATTGTTTATATTTTTTGAGTTGAAGATAACGTCATGAGCGCTATAGAGAGCATAGCTCAAGTACATCTGCATGTGTTAATGACCACAAGTTGGTGGTTCGAATTACTTTGGCCCTATTGTACAAAAAAAAAGAAAAAATGATAACTTCATGAACTGCATTTTTCGGAAGTTTGCACAAATGATCTCCTCTGGTCCCACTAACCAACTTTCCTTGCTAATTTTCCTTCTTGTCCCTTCTCATGTAAGTTTGCACAATTGGAGGCCTCACAGTTATTTCTTGTTCTGATTGTCAGCAACGTACCAAAAAGTTTTAATGTGCTACAATGTAGTTTTTTATTTATAACTTTGTTCTTCGACTTTCTTTCAGAGTAGGAGAGAGTTTATGGCTAGTTATGCTTTTAGTTTGGAAAATATTCTTTCTGAATTTGTATGAAGGCTGCTATTTTCTCAAATTCTGACATTATATCCGGTGGCATATCTTCAGAAGTATCTTCTGGAGCAACAAGCCGTTATTAATGTTGATGGGGGAAAATTGCTGAACGAAGACAATGATATCAGATCTGTAAGTATAAATCAATGCTAGTGAACTTATCACTATATTATACTTTGATGTAGATGATGGAAATCGCTCAATGAACACAATGATTTCACACATTGATATCTTTTTTTGTGTTTTTTTTGTTGAGGGTTTGATTCTTATTGATTTCGTTTATTTTAAAAAATCAAATTTTCCCTTTGACAAACACTGATATCTTTGTGAGCTATAACCCATATCTAGAACTCTCAATTTTATAGATCAAGGACACAAACTTCTTAACTGCCTCTTTCTGGAGTGCTAGCTAAGTTCCATTTGTTAATTATGAAGCAGATATCCCTATTTGATTTCAATAAACTCCAAGGTCTTGAAACCTATATTTCACAAACTTCAATAGGGACTCTAGGTTTCCCATATTCTTACCCAGCCCACAGTTATCTCTTCAAGTATAAGGTTTCTAGATCTAAAAATCAATCAATGAATGGGTATTTAAAATTAATTAACATTGGGCCAATAGATTAAGCGTACTATGAAAATAAGAACATGAGTAAAGTTTAAGAAGCAACGCACTCCAGGAAAGCTAGGCTTAGGTCATAATCCTTTGACGGAAAGAACAATTAGATGAAATAGAAGATTCCTAACTTGATTTGTAGCAAACTTTCAGTTCGGAAAGAATACACTCTGGGGAAAAAAAATGCAAATGAGTTTTTGCCAGTGGCATTCCTCTGTAATATTATTTTCTTAGCCTTGATTTATTCTACGCCGTTGAATTTCTTGTTCTTGAAGGTCCTTCAGTATTTATTGGATGATGTCTCCAACTTTTTGTCAAGTCAATCTACTTTGGAAGAAGGGAAGAGAGAAATTGTAGAAAATGAGCCAGGTTGTCATAGTTCTCTAAAAGCTTTTATCAACCATATATCTGAGAGGGAAAAAGCAAATTTCTGGGCTCGTCGTCTTGACAATAAAAACTCTGTCACTTTGACTACCATCCACCAGGTTCTTTCTTGCATAAGTTTTAGAATTGTCTTAGATTTGGATACAACATTTTATTAATACCATTGTTATTGCTCTATATTTCTAGTTTCATTGGTAAGTTCCTTCTCTTCCATGTGCAGTCAAAAGGCTTGGAGTGGGATGTTGTCTTCATAATTAAGGTAATTGAAAGCTATCTAAAAAGGCGTTTGTTTAGTACCTTGCACTGTTATTGCCATGTTTTTAGAGGTTCTGTTTTGATTTCTTGTAGAGTGATTGGCTACGAGTGTATGACACATGACAAATATCAAAGAAAAGGAATGTAGTGTATTAATTGGATATTATTGAATTTTCATTTTTTAGTTGTAGTTTGCTATTTAGTTTTGGTTGGTTGATTTCTTTGGGACGTTTTTGGTTATACTTTTTCATTTTTACTTTTGAGATGACAATACATTCAGTACTTCAATATTGATAGGCCAACGAATCAGAGATTCCTCTCTTACATGAATCTAGGGGCATTACAATGGAAAATGGAAACTCAATTGAGGTAAGTTTTTCCATGTAAATAACATTGTTTCCCTTTGTTCTTTAGCGTGTCTTCCATTAGTGCCATACTGATTCTCATCTGAAAATAACAGGAAGAACGACGTTTATTATATGTTGCAATGACTCGTGCTCGGCAGAAACTTTTTATATTGTACGTCTTGATGGACTCTGATTGGCAGGTTTGTTTTAGTTGAATATTTTCTACTATATAATGGTGGGCAAATTTAGTTAACTCTAGCATTTTCTTTAGATACTTCAACCTTCAAGGTTTCTCAAAGAAATTCCAGATCATGTCCGAGAGATACAGGTATTTTTGGTTAAGTTTTATAAGAATGCACTGTTTCCTATTTATAAATAAGCATAATAACTAAGTAGATGGTTCCTTATCCATTCTTGGGCTAGTGCTTTTGAGAAATAGAAAACACATATTCTAGTCAATTTTGTACTGTGTTTTGTACGATTTACTCTCGTAAAGCCTGATAAATGCCATCACTAATCTTCATATTTAACTAGATAAAAAAGCATATTTTTCTGTATAAGATATAGAAAAATGATCTTGTATATTTCTTGTCATTTGCGTAATGTGATTATATTAGCTTTGTGGGAGCTATAAAGGGACAAGAGTAAACAAGTTTTCATCAGAAATGAGGTATTGATGACAAGTTGGGACATGCGGGGCAGTGGAAAGATCCTTTTGGGGGTAAATGGTGAAGAAAAAACTTTGACTGGGTGGAGGAAATTGGGAAAATGGTAGGACGGAAGAATGTCATGAACATGAGGAATCAAAGGATTAGAGGAGGAATTGGTGGAGAGGAGGAAAAAAAGGAAGTTAAGGGGAGGTAGGCCTAGGCAGAGTTAGAAATGGAAGGCATGACTTATTGAAGGGTCATCATTGCTGGGGTGGGAGCAATAGGTGGTTTTCTATCAAGCTTAATTATTTTAGATTTCATCCCCTTATAGTCCTTCTAGACTTCCTTTTGACTCCTCTTGTCCGATTGTCTTTTTGTATTTCATTATGTATTTTTCCTTTAGTCCTTATGGCTCTTAGTATAATTCTCTTGTACTTTGAGCATTAGTCTCATTTATTATTATTAATAAAGAGCTTCGTTTCCATTTTTTTTTTAAAAAACTCATTCTGTATTTTTTCCTTACTTCTCAATTATAAAATCTTGATTTCTTATATTAAAAAAACCATTGCTAGAAATAATCAGATTGCCAACATCGTCAATGGGATGAAGATGAAGGCTGTACTAGTAGGGAGAGAGAGTTAAAACGAAGTGGTGATAGTTGGGTAAGAAAATAAAATGAAACAGGAAAAATATTTTAATGTATTTCTAGATCTTTGGTAATAATATAGTAAATAATTTATTTGATTTTTTTGTTTATTATCAGATCAATTTTGTTTAGTTTAATCAAACCGAATACAAATGGATTAAATCCACTATGTAGGTGTCCATTTACAGTTCAGTTTTGTTCTTATATCCCTTGGCATATTGTTGTGATATCCTTTTGAATAATTGTTTGGAAATGTTTTAAGCACACACTATAAATTTTTACTTAATAATCATTTGTTCTTTATCAGTTAATACTATGAAAATATAAGATACAGAATTAATCCAGTTCTTAATGAACGTTTGAGCTGTTTATTATTAAAAGAAAAATCAGTTATTGATGAAGATGAAGGTGCTCTGATGCCAAACATGACAGATTAGATTACCTTATCTCTTTATAGGGTTTTGATTTTCTAATTGTTCAGTTCAGCCTGATGTTCTTCTAATTTTGAACTTTTGTTGATGATATAATCCTTTCTTGTAGGCTGAAGTTAGTATCCAGCACTTGCAAAAGAAGCACCATGATGCTCCCGAGCAGTCTGCACACATGCATCTCGAAAAACCTATATCAGCTCATTTGGATGTGGCATCAAATGATCCTGCTAACAACCAAATCGACATTATAGACTTTGAAGAACCAATAGAGATTACCAATGGGAATAATTTCCTAAAAAGGTGTTTTCCCCCTTCCAATTCCATTGTTTTGTTCATGTATCTTTACCCAAAAACAAAAAGAAGATTTTGTACATTGATATAGTCCCTTTTCTTCTTGTTGATGTGAGAAATCTTTTCTATTCCATTGCAGATTTAATGTGGACAACAGAGCAGTCATTTCCCATTTATTTCATCAATGGGCCAAGAAGAAGGCATTTCAAGATCCTAAGAGGTTGATTGATAAGGTGATGAGTTTTATGAACATGTAATCTCGAGTTTGATTGTTTAGAGATAGATTATACTTTAAAACTCAGGCCATGTTTATCACAATAATAATTGCTCTAGCTACTTTGAAACTTGAATAAGCCACCAAGTGCAGAAGTTGTAATCATTGTCCAGTGTATTTATAGGTGTTAAAAGATGCTGATGCGTGACTAAAAAATCATAGCAAGCTTTTAGATGAAGAGTTTATGATTGACCATAATTGTCTGGCAAACTGTATTCTAACCTTTCATATATCTGCTATTATATTATGATCGAAAACAGAGAACGTGCCAAAGGTAAGGAAAGAAAATAAAGAATCAGCAATCAAATAAATGGGACTATTGAGAGTTAAATAATTTGTATGTCCATTGCACTGCTGTATTTGAACTTCTATGCTCTGATTTCATAACGTTACAGGTTGGCTTTGTAATTGAGGAGCGGCTGAGA
>JBBPDJ010000026.1:11216036-11252276 GCA_037974625.1 Cucumis cinereus
TCTCTTCCCATTTTGGGCCCCCCCCCCCCCCCCCCCCCCCCAAAAAAAAAGGATTTTCCATACAAATTTACCATTTTAGGAATTAGATGGAAATTAAAAAGAAACCACGAGAAGCAGCTATCAACCAAATTGTTCTAAGATCAATTGAATTTATAGCTCCCTCTAAGAACAAAGAAAACCAAAACATAATACGTAGTGATGCCGGAAACTGACGGTTCGTCGGTGAAGTTCCGACTCCCATGGCGGAGCCAACTAAATAAAAGAAAAATCTTGCGGCCTTCACTTTCCAACCCCATTTAAACCGCATCGAAGTTTTCCCTTTTCTGGTCTTCACTTTCCTTCCTAAATTCATTGGTTTCACCATTTAAGATCGTCCCCAAGATCTTTTTTTCGTGTTTTTGAGCTTCAAATTCTTCTACAACCAACCCAGGTTCATGAGCTTAACTCCTACCCTGTTCTTGCGGCAGAATTTAAACATTTGGTCCAAAAATCTTCACCATGCCATATCTTCAGACGAAGCAAAACTACTTTTTCTATTGAAATCATGCAATAGGACTTCAGAAATCTCTCAAATCCACTGCTACATGGTCAAGACTGCTCTTGATCTCGACCCTTTCACATTGAGCAAACTTCTTGCTTCTGCCATATTAGATATCAAGTATGCAGCTTCTATTTTCAGGGAGATACGAAACCCAAATCTGTTTATGTTCAATACTATGCTAAGAGGCTATTCTAATAGCAATGGTTCAAAACAAGCTTTTGTTATTTTCAATGACCTTAGGAATCAGGACTTTTTGCCTGATGAATTTTCTTTTATAACAATTCTTAAAGCTTGTGTTCGTGAATTAGCAGTTGATGTTGGACAGGGAATTCATGGGATTGTTCATAGATCTGGGCATGGTTTATTCAATCATGTTAACAATATACTTCTACATTTTTACTGTGCTTGTGAGCAAATTAAAGATGCCCATAAACTGTTTGATGAAATTCCTCAAAGAAATGATTTGGTTTCATGGAACACTTTGATGGATGGTTATCTTCATGCATCCCAGCCCATTGTTGTTTTAGATTTTTTTAGACAAATGTATAGGAGAGGTTTGATAGCCAGTGCGAACACAGTTTTAACTGTTTCATCTGCTGTGGGTGATGTTGGCAACGCTATGGATGGAAGATCTCTTCATGGACATTGTATCAAGTTGGGGTTAGGTTCTAATCTCTATGTAGGTACATGTTTGATTGATATGTATGGAAAGTTAGGTGATTTGGACGAAGTAGGAACGATTTTTGATAAAGTTGCTGAGAAAGATGTTATTCTGTGGAATTGTTTGATAGATAACTATGCTAGAAATGGGTTGATGGAAAAAGCAGTAGCTTCATTAAATCTCATGAAACTTGAAGGAATGAGACCCAATTCATTCACATTGGCAGGTTTAATCTCAGCTTGTGCGACCTTTGGTGCTGTCAGGACAGGTAAATATCTTGGCAATTATGTAGAGGAGGAAGGATTGGATCCAGATGTCGTTCTCGGAACGACTCTAATTGATATGTATGCTAAATGTGGGTTCCTAGACAAGGCAATTGACGTTTTCAATAAGATGAAGGATAAGGATGTAAAAACTTGGACGGCGATGATAACTGGTTACGGAGCTCATGGGCAGACAAGGAAGGCTATAGAAATTTTGTATAGGATGGAGGAGGAGGGTTTTCAGCCGAATGAGATAACATTCTTGGCAGTCTTGAATGCGTGTAGTCATGGAGGCATAGTGGCAGAGGGGATAAAATGTTTTAAAAGAATGGTGTATGAATATGGAATGACACCAAAGATTGAGCACTATGGATGTATTATTGATCTTCTTGGCCGTGCAGGATTGTTGCAGGAAGCTCATAACCTAATAAAGAGCTTGCCTTCGAATGGCGATGTTACCGGATGGCGTGCACTGCTGGCAGCTTGTAGGGTTTATGGAGATGTTGAATTGGGAGAGTCCGTGAAGAGAATGCTGGTTGATTTAAATGATGAACACCCCACGGATTCAATGCTGCTTTCTAGCACTTATGCCATTGCTGGGAGGTTGTCTGATTATACACAACATCAACAAAGTAAGGAAGGAAACAGAGTGAAAGAAGTGAATGGATCATCTCAAATGCAGATTGAGAAACCAAAAAAGGAAGCTGGTTGTAGTGTGATTGAGATGGAGAATTTGTATTAATGGCATATTTATTTCATTGAAAATATAATCAACCATGAAAATGGATTTTTTTAACTACGTTGTTTACCTGTGTTCTGTAACATTCAAATGTGGGATTTCCGGCCAAATTTATAATCAACAAACACAATTCTAAAGATAAAGGTGATCAATTTTATTGCATTTGAAAATTACATAGAATCCATTAACTTCTTTTAGATACTTTTGAACATTTTTCTAATATTTGCTCTCTGATTTCATTACTATTATTGTTACAAATATTGTTATTATGACGGCAGGAGAATTATGACTCTACCTTGTCGTAATTACTGATGGTAACAGGGAGAAGACAATACTGTTACTAAACACAAAAACTGTTAAATTCTCTTATAGTTACTTTTTTTTATCTAAAAATCAATCCCAAATACAACCGTAAAGAATAGACATACCTTAATTTCAACATTTTCAAAATATTTAATTCTTTCCTCGTTAACCTAATTTTTGAATTTTGATTTTGTTTTGTTGTTTCTTAATAATTTCAATTCAAATTCATTCAGTGAAGTATATTTTTGGAGTTTTTTCTAAGAATAAAAAAAACACATAAGAATGTAAGTGTAAATATTTTGTCATTTTTTATAATTACTCTGTATTTTAAATTAATGTTTTTTTATTTTAGTATATTTAAATTATTTTCTTTCGTATTCCTTTAAGATCTCGAGTATAAAAAAAACATCTAGTGCTACAATAATACATTCTACCTCCATCGATTATTTGGTCGCATTGAAAATTTTAGTTTTGGATAAGGACAAATAGAGTTCTAAAAGAGAATAAAAATAAAAAAGAAAACAGAAAAGGAGAAAGTTAAGGAAGGTGACGGTTGAATGAGAAGATGCTAAAGTACATTGGCATGGCGGAACTGGACAACGTTGACATCGAAATTGAAGGACCTGCACTCACTTACCTCAACCAACTCCTCTTTCCCATTTCTCAATTCACTCACTCTTTCCCTTTTATCTTTTCAGTTCCATTCCATTTGATCATTCTTCCAAAGTTTTAATTTTTTTTCTTCGATTCCTTACTTAAATATGAACGCTCTAGCTGCTACCAATCGCAATTTCCGTCATGCGGCACGGATTCTAGGTTTGGACTCCAAGATCGAGAAGAGTCTTTTGATCCCATTTAGAGAAATCAAGGTTATTCTTCTATTCTATTCTTGTTTTGATTTTGATATTGATTTTGATTTTAGATGCTCTCATTTGTTTTGGCTTGTGGATTTTGATGATCCAACAGGTTGAGTGTACGATTCCGAAGGACGATGGGAGTTTGGTGTCGTATGTGGGGTTTAGGGTTCAACATGATAATGCTCGTGGCCCTATGAAAGGAGGGATCAGATATCATCCTGAGGTGACTGAATTTTTCATTTTGTTGCTTCTTTTGATTTGGTGGGATTTTTTTTTTTATTTCTTCTTTTTTGTTTGCTTTTGATGCTGATTGATTTATTTATTAGTTTTTTATGATTTGGTTATGCTCTGTTCTTTTTTATTTTGTCTTATTTGGTTTGCAAATTGCAAGTGAAGATGTCTTTTTAGCTAGGATTAAAATACAATGGATATGCCAATATATCCGTAAATCTAAGGGTTCGATATGAATATTAAATATCCTTGGATATATCCAACGTCGTTTATAAATGCTTGTAAAAGACAATATGTCATCTATTCATTTTTAGTAAAAAATGAATAGAAACAGTAATAACTATATTCATAACTTAGTTTTGGAGTAAAAACGACTTAATTATCAATCTAAATAAATTTTATAACTTTTGTGACTTTTAGAAATATCTGTCGATATCGATATTAATATCGGTATATCTGTAAAATTGAAATCTCGATATCGACGTCGATATTTTAATCTTTGCTTGTTAGGTTGTTTTAGTTTCTGCATTAGAGTGTTGACATGTCAAACACTATCAACAATTTTATGTTACATTCCCCCACCACCCCATAAAAAGAGCCAAAATGAGAATGTGTCAATTGTTAGGAAGAGTTTTCTGTTTGGGAGGTTCGAATTCCGGCACTACATTTGTTGTACTAAGAAAATGATTTTAGTTTGAATTGGAATTGCTGTTTTACTTACTATGTTTTTTTTATTTTGAAGTGCTTTTAAATGACCAAAAATGTTTTTCTAAAATTTGGTAGGGTTTGGTTATGAACCGATTTACTTAAATCCACTTTTTTCAAGAGGATCCAATGTAGAGTTTTCTTAGATCTAATTTACAGTTCTTTACAAAGTTTTTATGATGTTTTTGGAATATCATCCAAAGTTATTTTTGGAAATTCAAATTTGAAGTGCTTTGTGTGAAGGTACTTCTGACTCCAACATTGGATGAACCAGGTGAAAATTATTGGTTATTCAATACTTTTTGCTAAAATGGTATACTTTTAGAAAATCTTTGCTAAAAAGCATTTATTTTAAACAACATTCTCAAGCACATCTCTAGTGTTTATGGAGAAAGTACTGCACTTAAAAAGTTCCACTCCCAAAAAGTCATCTTAATAGTGGTGAGCCATGAAATTCTTCTGTGCTTATATATGTAAGCTTTAATCTCTAGCACACCTTTTTGCATTTAAGTACTTACAATTAGGAGTGACAAAAGTACTGCTATTGTACAAAGTTGACTGTCAAAATCTATTACTAAAAGTTTGACCCTTCAGCTTTGCAAGTACTTTTCTAAGTACTGTCATAAGAAACATTTACCATATCTTCATATAAACTTTTTCCTTATGGACTAAATTGGTCAATTCTGCTACTAAAGGTCGACCCTGATGAAGTAAATGCTCTGGCTCAACTAATGACATGGAAGACTGCAGTAGCAGATATTCCTTATGGAGGTGCAAAAGGTGGGATTGGATGCACTCCACGAGAGTTAAGTATGAGCGAGTTGGAACGTCTAACTCGTGTATTTACTCAGAAGATTCATGACCTCATTGGCATACATACTGACATACCAGCACCAGATATGGGCACAAATGCACAGGTTTAGTTCAGATAGTTTAAAGGTTTAATAGTATCCTTCAATTTTTCTTGAGGTGCTTCTTCAAATATCTTCAGCAGGATCATTATGCTTATAGAATTTCCTGTTGCTGCTATGAATTTGAAGCCAAATGATTTGTGCAGACTATGGCCTGGATTTTGGATGAGTACTCTAAGTTTCATGGTCACTCGCCAGCTGTTGTGACAGGGAAGCCAATAGTAAGTAACCAAGACTTGAAACTCCAAGAAACTGCTGTGTTTGATGAATATCATTGAATTGATTTGACCCCTTTCTCTTAATTTTTAGGACCTTGGTGGTTCCCTTGGTAGAGATGCTGCAACCGGGCGAGGTGTGGTTTTTGCTACAGAAGCTTTGCTTGCTGAGCATGGAAAGAAAATCAAAGATTTGACATTTGTTATTCAGGTACATTGGAATTCCAACTTGCAACTTAATGGTCTTGTTGACAATAGTTTGTATTCTGCATTTCGATTGAAGAAACCTATATGAACTGCACATTAACAGGGATTTGGTAACGTGGGATCTTGGGCAGCTAGACTTATCCATGAAAGAGGAGGAAAAGTTGTTGCAGTGAGTGATATCACTGGTGCCGTAACAAATCCAAATGGGATTAATGTACCTGAGCTGATTGATCACAAAGAAAAGACCAATAGTCTAGTAAATTTTCAAGGTGCAGATGGCTTGGATCCGAACGCACTTCTAGTTCATGAATGTGATGTTCTTATCCCATGTGCTTTAGGTGGAGTTTTGAACAGGTGTACCATCTTTTTCAACCACAAAATTCTCCTTTGCTGTCAAATACCATCTACTACTACTCTTGTATACTTTGAAGATTCATCATGTGTCTGTGTGATATATATATACATAGTTTGTGCTGGAAATATGACCAACATCCCACGTCGGTTAGATAAGAGGATGGTTATAGATATATAGGTGAGGACAACTATCTTCATTGTTCATTGTTCTTGGTATGAGGCTTTTGGGGTGAAGCCAAAAGCAATGAAGGTGTATTCCCAAATTGTACAATATCATATCATTATGGAGATAATTGGAGGGTCGTTGTCCCTAACAAGTTGCCTCATACTTGTTATTCTAACCTACTCTTACTCGTATGAAGTTGGTTTTTGAGGTGATTTCTGCAACTCATTGTGCCTAATTCCATTTTTTAGGGAAAATGCTGCTGGTGTGAGAGCAAAGTTTATAGTAGAGGCAGCTAACCATCCTACTGATCCAGAAGCAGATGAGGTAATGTTTATAATTAATCTTGAATTTACAGTTTACACTTACGTTTATACTTGATTTGTGAAACTTCTAACTTCTTTGCTACAGATCCTATCTAAGAAAGGAGTCTTAATACTCCCTGACATCTACGCAAATGCCGGAGGAGTCACTGTTAGCTATTTTGAGTGGGTTCAGGTAACAAGTGAACTAAACATTAGAACTTTGACACTTAAAATAATGGTTTAAATTCTTTTTACACTCTCATGTTTTATGTTTCTTAGTTTTGAATATTTTATTTTATTGTATCATGTTGCACATGTATAGTAGTCATCAAATAGCTGAAGAACAAATATTTGAAAGAATAAGAACTAAAACAGAATAAGCATGAAAGTTTAGGAAGTATCTGATATGTTAGTGAACAAGGAAATAACAACAGTTCACAATATGTTCCCTGACTTCTTTGCTTCATTCCTTTGATAACTTGGTTAATTTTGGGTCAATCAGTGATATAAGACAGTATTGTGTTCAAACTCATGCGATGTCGTTTCCTGTCCAAGACTTCGACATATTTTAGACTCACAAGTGAGATGAAGTGTTAGATGAATATTATATTTACTTTCCTTAAGCTTTTGAGTCAATCGGTCGGAAAAAAAGTCATCCAAGGGGTTAATAATTGTAGCTAAAAAGTGTGTTTATATAACTTTGCAGAACATTCAAGGGTTCATGTGGGATGAAGAGAAGGTGAACAAAGAGCTTCAAAGGTACATGACAAGAGCTTTTTATAATATCAAGAGCATGTGCAAATCACATGATTGCAATCTTCGTATGGGTGCTTTCACTTTAGGTGTCAATCGTGTGGCACGTGCTACTCTCTTGAGGGGTTGGGAGGCCTAGAAATAGAGGGATTACAACACCATTAGTATCTTTTAGGGTCACTTTCACTTCCCAGTTCCTATCTCCTTTCATTGTTCTTTTCTTCAAGTGCTTAGATTATTTGCACTTTGCTTGCTGAAATTAACTGTTGAATAAAAATATTAACATCATTCACAAAGTTTAGTAAAATCTATCACCATTTTAGCTTGAGGAAGCTTTTCCTGAAATATGTCGTATGGTTCCACCAGTCTCTTTGTTTGATTTTCGTTTGCATGCATGTTTAATTTTTGACGAAAATGAATAGAGATAAGAAACTGAGTTAAAGAAAATATACATAACGATGCAATCGTGGAACTTTAACTTATAATGATGCATCATAACAATGATAGAGGCTCCTCTTTACCGTCATTCAACAATGATTTAACCGACATTTTCGGCTCATAGTTTTGAAAGATAACATGGAGAATAAGATGACATATCTTGTTACAACACAATCGTATTTAAGCATCCTTGAGAAAGTACTTTATACACTCTCATTCCAACCAAAAATTTCCATTCTTTTTATTTCCAAAGTCAATAAAAACTTACAAAAGAAAATTAAGATTAATTAAAAAGAGGAAAGAGAAAAAAAAAAAAAAAAAAAAAACTCTCTCATTCAATGCCTCATTTGTAATATACATAGTATAGATTTAGCCAAACAAAAGTAATTAGAGTTACCTTAGAAAGGGTTTGATAAATTATATATAATATGTATATAAACCAAACAATGAATGTCTTCAAATAAATTGGATCATAAAGTTAAAAAATGGAGTTCCTGTCTTATTTTGAACTCTATTGTTCCCACAAAAAGTTATTTAAAATTCTAATACGTGTATATATGCATATATATAGCCATTAGAAAAGGTTAAACTTTAATTTAAACTTTAATTAGAATTTTTTAAAGTTTATTCACCTATCAAACATAAAATTAAATATTAAATGTTTATGTATCAAATTGATATACAATCAACTTCTAATTGATATGTTTTAACTTTGGTTCATTTTGATTGTTGTTTGGACGCTTAAAATGCTTATTTTGACTATTGTATTTTTAAGGATTCATTTTGATTATTTCATTTCTATTTGTACTTTATTTTTAAGGATCAAAATAGTCCATTTTTCAAAGTTCAAAAATCAAAATAAGCATTTTAATTTTTAAAGATTTAATTGAAAGTATAAAGATTAAAATGAAAATACAAAAGAAAATTATAGCAATTAGCACAATTTAGAAAATAAACTAAAAATATAGCACAAGAATAAAATATTTGCAAAGATAACAAATGTTGACTAGTTAATATGTATATTGTTTCAAATATCAAGTCTGCCCTTTAATGACTTCGTTGATGGAAGTTTTCATAGATAGTTGTTATCAATGATAGAAACTGATAGCACATTTTTCAAATTAAAAATTATCAATAATAACATTTATCACCGATAACAACTTATAGCAGCTATCATTGATAGTTGATAGCTTCCAATTTTAAAAAACAAAAAAAGAAGCAAGCATAATGGTGACAAATAGAGAGTTATCACTAATAGTAGCTATTAGTGATCACAATCAATAGCAACTGAGCAATTATAAATGATAGCTTTTAACGTGAGAAAATCAGAAAAAAGTGTGCAAAACAATTATTTTTTATTCATTTATTAGCTTTTGGGCTATATATTTAATATTTTTTTTACTTTAATGTCCTTTATACCAACAATCTTATACAAGAAAATTACATCAAACCCGAAAAAATTAATATTTAAAACCAAAAAAAAAAAATAATCTTTCAAATGACAAATTCATTGGTGTTGGGCTTCACAAAGGCGTCTGCAGGTACCTACATGCATCCAAGTAGTTTCTTTCTCAAAATTATGATTCCGTAATGAATTCATATTCGTTCATTTAAATATTGCAATTGGCGCAAATACTAAACTATAATTATCAAAATTCATCAATAAAATATCAAAATGAACCAAATTCAATGATAAATTCACACTTGAGTTCCGATCAAGAATGAAGAAATTATCAGAAAAGATTTCAGTTCAATTGGCTCTCTTATCTATGGCGCTACTCCAATTTTGTTGCTGTCAAATTTCAGCTACAACTTGCATCGAGAAGGAGCGGCAAGCTCTACTTCGACTCAAGAAAAGCTTTGAAGATCCTTCGAATCGTTTGAGTTCATGGAATGGAACAGATTGCTGTAATTGGAATGGAGTGAGCTGCAATCAAATTACTGGACGTGTTATCAAGATTGATCTTCGAAACAGTGAGGTTTATTCTCTCGATAACGTAGCTTTATTTAGCAATTCCATTGATTCTAGTTTGTTAGACTTGGAATACCTAAATTATTTGGATTTAAGTGGGAACGATTTCAACTATACTCAAATCCCCAATTTCTTAGGTTCGATGTTGGAATTAAGACATCTTGATCTTTCTCTTGCATCTTTTTACGGGAAAGTTCCAATTCATTTAGGAAATCTTACTAAATTGGTGTTTCTTGATTTATCAACAACTGATGGATTTGGGAATGGAAGATTTGAGTTGCTTAATGGTGGTGATGGTGAATGGATATCTGGACTTTCTTCCTTACAGGTTCTTAACTTGAGTGGGATGAGCTTTCCAATGGCGTCCAATTTGATGGAAGTTTTAAGTTCTGTTCCTCTATTGTCGTCCTTAAGATTGAGTCATTGTAGCCTTGAAAACAGCCATTTGTCTTTGGGTTACTTGAATTCTTCTGTTCTTACAAGAATTCGACTTCTAGATTTTTCTTCTAATAACTTGACCGGACCAATTAATCCTGAGACTTTTCACAATATAACTACTTTGAGATTTCTTGACCTTTCTGGAAATAAGTTCACTAGTATTAAAGGTGGACTTCTATCCTTCATTGGAAATAATTGTGGGTTGAAAGAATTGTATTTATCAGGCAACCTTGATCTTGGTGGAGATGTGTTTGGAGGATATGAAAATGAATCTATGAATTGCAATAGATATGATCTTCAAGTGCTTGACTTAGGATCAGTGCCTATAAAAAACAGAATCCCAAACTGGCTTGGAAAGTTAAACAACTTGCATGATCTTAATCTTGGCTACTGTTACATTTATGGTTCAATTCCTGCTTCACTTGGAAATTTATCCAATTTAGAAACTCTGTCTCTTGGGGGAAATGATCTAAGTGGAGCAGTTCCTAACACATTTGGAAGATTGTTGAATTTGAGGAGTTTGAGTATTGGATATAATAGATTGGAAGAGATGGGTGTGGAAAGTTTTAGCCAACTTAGGAATTTGGAGTCATTAGACATATCAAGTAATAGATTCAAAGGCATTATCACAGAAGCCCATTTTACTTATCTCTCTAAACTGGATTCATTGATGATGGGAGGAAATGACTTTTTGTTTGACATAAATCCCAATTGGGTTCCTCCTTTTCAATTGACTTTCCTTTCTGCTTCGTCATGTAATTGTTTTGGAAGCAAGTTCCCTCAATGGCTTCAAACACAAATGAAACTTCGTAATTTGCAATTGGACAATACGAATATCTCGAGTCCTTTACCAACATGGTTGAGTGGACAAAATCTCACCCATTTGGTTCTTTTTGGTAACCAAATCGTGGGGCCACTTCCATTGAACATGGGTGATCAGATGCCCAATTTGATAGAAGTGTATCTACATGATAATCAAATCAATGGTTCCTTACCATCTTCCATTTGCAAATTGAAGAACTTGAGAGTTTTGGATCTTTCAAATAATAGTCTGTCTGGGATAGTACATGGTTGTTTCTTGACTTCAAATATGCTAAGTTTGGATTTGTCTTACAACAAGTTTTCAGGAGCTTTTCCGTATTCAGAAGGAAATCTTTCAAATGTTGTTCAGTTGTACTTGAAAAACAATAACTTTGAAGGATCCATGCCAATTGTCTTGAAGGATTCAAAAATTTTGTTATATTTAGATATGGAAGGAAACAATTTCTCTGGAAACATCCCCGCTTGGGTGGGTTATCATCTTACAGATTTGCGATTTCTAAATCTACGAGGTAATATGTTCAATGGCATAATTCCTTCAAGTTTGTGCCTTCTTCCTTACTTGCAAATTTTGGATCTTGCTCATAATCAAATTAGGGGAAATATCCCATCAACTCTAAACGATTATAGCGTTATGGCAGGAAAAATAGAAAGTGCATTTATGTCTTGCAATGCTCCTGGTTGCACTTTTATAGGAAAAAATGTCCAACAATATTTGAAATCAAGGAAAATGGATTACTCATTTTCACAAATAGAGTTAGTGGTTAACATAGACCTCTCTAATAACTCCTTGGTTGGATTCATTCCAAAAGAGATAACCACACTAAAGAAATTAATTGGATTGAATTTATCCCACAATAACCTAGTAGGGACAATTCCTGTCGAAATGGGGGCAATCGAATCATTGCAATCACTCGACTTATCTTTCAATCAACTCTCAGGACAAATCCCTACCAGCATGTCAAAATTAAATTCATTAGGCGTATTGGAATTATCTCACAACAACCTCTCAGGAGAAATTCCTCGAGAAGGTCATCTCTCCACATTCAACGAGGCTTCTAGTTTTGAGAACAATTCTTTTCTTTGTGGGGATCCACTTCCTGTTAAATGTGTTACTGAGAAGCCATTTGAGCCACCACATGAAAGTGAGGATCTAGATGAAGAAGATAAATGGGAGAAGTGGTTACTTTACATTATGATAATGCTTGGATTTGTGACTGGGTTCTTAACCGTTGTTGGAGTTTTAATATTGAATAAAAGTTGGAGAGATGCTTATTTTAAGTTTGGGGAAGAGGCTACGTTCAAAATTTGTATAATAATGTGGCAGGACATAGAAAAGCTAAAAGGAATCTGTATTCCCAAATGAGTTGGTAATAGAAGTTTTAGTTTCTACAAAGTCTATTTGTATAGTCTAGGCATTTGTAATTTATAATGTCTTTATTTCTATGCTTAATGTATTTTGAATTAGGGAGTATACGTGACTTACTACTTGTATTGAAATTTTTACCATCGTGTTGGTTTTAGTAGTAAACATAAACATAGTTAACTGACATGAAACTTGTACTGACGACCTTGAGGTCATAAGTTCGATTTCTTAACCTACATATTGTGTGTGTATGTATATATTTTGATCTCCTATTCTTATGCTTCTCACAGAGTCGACCTTTGCTTTACGAGTGAGGAAATTAGACTTAAAGTGTCAAAATGTGTTAACCTTTGTTACCTAAGAAAACCTAGTCTCTATAGGCCTTGGCCAATGTTTATAGCAAAAACTACCTTTTTTTTCAGTTTGGACAATTTTTGGCCATGGTTTTTTGAAAACGTTAATAAAATATAGACAATAAAACATACAAAAATTGTCCGATTTGCCCGATTGACATAATATCTTTTTCACCTTTGATATGGTGTCTTATCTTGATCTGGGTTTGATTGAATGTGGATTTCTAATTTCCACATCAATCCATTTGAAAACATTGGTACATTTTTGGTACATAGTGTGTGTTTTTAAGTTTAATTCAATTTGGTTATACACTTTTATCATTAGACTATCTGTGCATTGCATATTTTTTAGAATTCATATCAACCAACCAATTAAAAATGGCAAACTTGGACCCTTTAGTATTCATTTCGTGTAACATTGGTTAGTTAATGTACATTATTTTACTTAGTTTAAATTGTATTAAATAAATAATAATATTTGAATGTTGTCTATTACAGGTATCATCTAATATGAACTTTTATCCATCTTTGAAAAAAATGAATACGTGGAGTAATAAATATATGCAAGTTTATTGAACTCTTTTATGGAGCTTTTGGCGTGCGAAGTTGAGTCGATAATTATTATAGGAGGAGAAGGATAATTAGAAAAATTTATGAGGTGAGAAATGTGAGTTAATGCGAATAATATGGTATTAAACACTTTAATTATTGATGATCTAAATAGCGTGTGAGTTCTTTTATGCATCTAACCCAACTTAAGGTCATACGTCTCTTTGTTGTTAACTTTTACATGTATGTTATTCTAAACATACTCACCAACATTCAATTTGGAAACCTATGAATGTAAATTTGTACTAACTATACTTTTGATCAAATTTTCAGTAAATATAACAAATAATTTGTTTTTAACTTATTTTAAATATATTGTCCGTGCTAATTAGGTTCTGTAGAGTGCAGATACTAAGTTTAAAAGTATATTCACGAAATAGTGCAAAACTCTTATAGTCTCAGTATTCGTATAATTCTATTGATAAAGATTCAAATTAAGTTAAAAAAGAATACAAAATACATGAGACAGATAAATTGGGTAGATCGATCATATAAGTAATAGACTTTGTATTTGGTAAACAATCTACTAATACATCAAATATGAATATAAATATTTTAAGTAATATACCAAATATAAAATATATCCGATAGTCCACTTACTTACCCGTTGATTGGTAAACAAAATTTTCTGCAAAGGATATTTGAACCAAAATATTTACAAAATATAACAAAATTTCATTTTATTATAAATATTGATAGACTTTGTTTATCATTAATAAAATATGAAATTTTGCTATATTTTGTAAATATTTTGAGTAGTTTTTTATTTACAATAGTTTCCATTTTTTATTTTATTTTATTTTATGTATGAGGTTTTTATTCTCTATATAAAAAAAAGACTATGCATCAATTTTATCATTGGAAGTCATTTTTTTAAATAAAAAAACAATAACAAATATTTTATTCAATGAAATATAAGTTTTTTTTTTTTTTTAAAAAAGCAAATAAATACTTTAGGAATGATTAGATCTCAACGAAATAATTTTAAAACTAAGAATAAAAAATACATTTTTGTTTACAATTCTATAAAATTGAAACCTCACCATATTGATTGATGTAGGAATTTAAAACACAACTCTAAAATGACAATATCTATATTTCAATTTTATGCTAAATTAAATAATATATCTCGTTATATATATATATTGAAATTTATGAATAACAGTTTTTTTAATATTTATTTTATAGGTATATACAAAATAAAAAAATATACAAAAGGTATCATTTCTTTTACGATATATGACGGGAGAAATCTAACTTCTAATTTTGAAGCTGATAGTTTGAAATGTAATATGATGGACCTTAATATTAATATTGAACCTATCAATTTTATTTTTTATTACCACAATTGTGAGAAAAGAGAATCAAACGTCTAGGTCGTGTTAATTATCATTAAACTAAGTTTACTTTGTCATCCAATTCACCAATTCAGAAAACATTTTAATGGATATTTTAATCTTGGTCAAAACATTTGAATATCAAAGTATGTATTTAGTGTTCTTTTTTTAAGAAAATTATTTTAAAAGATAAAACTTCTAACAATTAGATCATCTGATCCATTATAAATAAATTTTGATGTTTTAGGCATGACATTTTGTTATATTTGAAAATATGACTTTCTTTTTTTAAAAATTAATGTGTTTATTACGTTTTTTTCAAATGATTAATATGTTTATTGTTTATTATCGGGATTTTTTTTCCAAAATAATAAAAAAAACAAATTATTTATCTCATGGAGAAAATCACTAAAATAAAAAATTTATTACAATGAATTTTTCTAGATGAAATATTTTGTTTATTTTATTTTATTACCATTTTGCTTTATTTATTCTCTTTGATAAATTTGGAGTAGAAAGTATTCAGTTATAAATTAATATGTTCAGTTCAACGATCGTTTTCCTACGGAACGAGGTCACGGAACTCGTAAAACGTGCCTTTATGAAGTGGCTAATTAGATAAAATACAAACCCCGTTTAATCCATTTCTCTCTCAAACTCAAAACCTTTTCCCTCAACTGCCAAACGGAGCTCCCCTCCCTTCTTCTTCTTCTTCTTCTTCTTCCTCGTCTTCTTCAATCATGGCTCAGTTTCCGCCATTTTCACTCTGCTCTCTCTCATCTTTCTCCTCATCCCTCTCCTCCATCTCCAATCTCTCTTAATTCTTCATCCTCTCTTCCTCAGATGCCACCATTTTCCTTTCTCCACATCGCAAAATGTCATCCTCTTCTTCTTCTTCTTCCTCCTCCTCCTCCTCTTTCCCCCCTTTGTCCTCATCTCAATCCCCGTCTCTTCAGACAAGCAGTATCAGCATCCAGAATTCGGAGGCTGAGCGGCGTCTTCGTGAGGCGGAAGACCGGCTCCGGGAAGCTATTGAGGAGCTTCAACACCGGCAGCGGAAAGTAGCGGCGTGTGGATCTCATCACCATCAGACTCGGGAACAGCCTCCACCGTGTGATCATGCTGCTTATGAGTCCTCTTGTGTGGCTAATGCTATTGGTAACCTCTGCCAGACTTTCCTTCTCTCTTATGGTGTTAGAGTTGGTATTGGTATTCTTCTCCGTGCTTTCAAGCTCGCGCGGAGACAGTCTTATTCCTCTATTCTTGATCTCAAGGTTGGTTTTTTGTTTGATGTTATTCGTATTTTTGAATTTTTGATTCCGGTATTTGTTGTCTGAGATCGATGATCGAAGTTTTGAATTAGGGTTGGAAAAGATTGTCCGAATTTATTTGACCATTTAGTTTTCTCCCTTTAGTATTTTCGTTATTATCACTAAAGTTGTTTCTTGTTGCTGCTATTGAATGTTTGTTTAGCTTAAAGCATTTGATGTTTGTTAATATTATTATTTTTGGTTGAATTGTGCTCTTCACCATACATATTGGTAATTAGTTTGTATTGGAGGTGGGTCAAAATGAGATGGGGTGAATTTTTTTAGGAATTAAAGGAGTATTTGCAGTAGGAACAATCAAGATTGAAGTAAAGGGGGTTGTCATTTATTTACCTGCATTTTTCCATATTACGATTGCTTTTCTTTTAAAAAAATTTGCAAGTAATTTATGTCTAACTGCATAATTATATATTTGTATTGGGTCTCTTTTTATTTCTAAAATAAAAGAACATCTTACGATAATGGTTCTCTTTCTTCATTGAATTTTCTGGTTTCGTTTTTCTAACTTCACCCCGTAATAGTCGAGAAACAGTAAGTTTTCATTCTCTTTGTAATTTGTCTCATTGTTTGTGATAACTCTATAAGTTTCACATAACATAGTTGGTTAGTGTGGGAGTGCGTATTGTACCTAAGGTATACGGGAGGGAGGGACTATTGAGAAGGGGTTTGGGATTGTGAAGTCGCTCTAGGAAAATAGTAGTTGATGGAAGCTTGTGGAGGAGGGCATCAGTTCTCTTGGACCAACTGGTTTATGTCATTCCTTTCCTTTGTTATTTCCTTAATAATTTCCTGTGATAATTGATCTGCTGAGTTGAACTTTGGTAGAAAATCACCCCCTTGAGGTTTTTTGGTTATTTTGCGCCTATTTCTAGTGATTATCTGTAGGTACCTTGCCCATTCTCCATCATTGCAAAAAACAAATTAATCTACGAGAATGTTTTATAATTTGGTGTGTGCCCATTGATTGAGAATCATTTCTCGTGCTATTATTAATGGAGCAATACTTGACTGAATCCCATAATGCATCCATCTTTGTGCACTCCATTCTAGTCAGACACAAAACAAAGATAAAACATTACTTATAGAAAAGAATTAAGAAGAGTTTATCATGTGGTAAAGTATGATTACACAATTGGGTGAGATGCTCAAAGATAGTGTAGCTAGGATGCACCTAGTGTTTTTCTTCACTCTGTAAGAACTTCGAATCATTCTCTTTTCGGGGAACACACCCGCCTTGCTACGAAGGTGGTGGCGAGAATGGATTCCTTGTCAAGTCAGTTTGGGATATCCAAGAGCAACTAGCTGTCTTTAGACCCCTAGCTGCATTGCACTGCCGCATAAACAATGGGTCCGCTCACGAGTTTGAGCAAATCTTCCAGATCTTCCTAATTAGACCTGGTCCATTATGGAATAAAGTGAGAGTCTTAATTTAGCAAACAATAGAATCGAGAATAATGAAGAGTCACCTTCATTTGTCACGCTTGTTTCTAATAGACACAGCGTATTGAAAGTAGGCAAATGGTTTTGTTAAACAAGTAAAACAACATTAATTATTGTTGTGTTGACAAGTGACACCATGCTCGTTTTGTGTTGTATCATAATTTTCTGCCGCTTTGACGTTTTTTTAATAACTACTCATTGAGGATGTAATGTTCTCTCCATTTGTTTCATGTGCTTTATTAGTTTTTTTTTTCTTTTCAAACACTTTTTATTTGTAGCAACTTGTCTCGGAGAAAGACTTGATAGTGAGGGAAGAGGCATGTCGTATTGGTTTGCTTTTTGGTGGATTTACTGGGTCATACCATGCCCTGAGATGCCTGCTTAGAAAGTGGAGAAAGAGAGAGACACCTTTTAATGTGTAAGTCTGCCATTGTAGCATCAAATTTCACGTCTTCATAGTTCTATTGATGTTTGATTTTCTTTTAATTGCTATAGATCGGGAATAAGCACTTTCTGTATTTATGACATTGTTTAAGGGATGATGAGCAGAGTTTTAGCAGGTTCAGTGGCTGGTCTGTCTGTTTTAGCTCTAGATGACTCAAATCGGAGGCGTACTCTTGCGTTATATCTTATGGCTAGACTTGCTCAGGTACAAAGCACACAAGGTTACTATTGCGATACAGTTTTCTTTCTCCTCTTTCTGTATCCTTATCTGTATCTTATCTTATTGGGTATATCTTCGACTTATTTATTTCTGTCACTTCTCTTCTTAAAATTAGTGTGCCTATAATTCTGCGAAATCCAAGAACAAGTTTCACCTCTGGGGAAGTCACTGGAGACATGGTGATTCTTTGCTTTTTGCCATGGCATGTGCACAGGTACTTTAAAGTCATATGGATTATCTGCTTTCTGCTTTTTATATTTTCAATTCAAAATTTTAAAGAACAAAAAACAAGAACTAGTTACGGTAGGTGTTTCTGTTTTTGTTTTTTTTTTTTCAATCAAAAGAAAGAGTAAGAAACAAAACAAAAAGTCTATTTTTCTTTATTAAGAAGAGGAAGCTGGAAAAAAGAAACACGAAACTAAAAACTAGAAACGAAAACATTATCAAAGACACTTGACTATTGAACAAAGTAGAGACATGCAGTTTTTTTTCTCTCTTTACAGCAGAACATGGGGACTTTGATGTATTGTTTTTTCATATAGATGAAATTACTGTTTTCAAAAGCATAGAAAAGTAGATGCTGGAGATGGCAAACAGTTTGCATTTTAGATCTTTTAACTGCCAGACAAAGCAGAAACGTTGGAGACCTTGTATTGTTTCTTTCTAGAAATTAAATTATTTCTTCTCAAAAGGATAAGAGTAATCGAAAAATAAAATCAACAATAGTTTGCATAAAACATATTGGAATTAATTCAACAATTTCTTCTCCTTAGTTTAAATTTAAGAATCATAAATGGTAATTGATTCTATGGCTCTGAGAAGTTGTTTCATTTTTTCAAGACAGAATTTGGTGTGCTTCCATTCTTTTAAGACATCATGGGATCTTTTTCTTTGATTAGAAGAATTACGGGATTCGTCTGTCTTTATGATGTTTCTACATCGAATTTCTCTAATTGCAATACTCTATCGTATTCTTGATTAACTATTTGTTTCAGGTTATGTATTCCTTTGTTATGCGTCCTGAGAGCTTGCCAAAAGCATATCGGGACTTCATTCAAAAGACAGGCCCGGTTGCCGAACCTGTCTACAAGGCTGTACGAGATAGTTGTAGGGGACATCCCGTGGATGTCGCTTCACTTTCTTCTTACTTGTCACGCAGGCAAAACACTGGCTACGAAAATCTAGAGGAATTTCCCTCCATTATTCCTTGTAGTATAATCCATCCAGACACGAAGTCGTGCCTGGCTCACAATGGGAAGGCTGCATCAGCCACATTCAAGAAGACATTTCCTCTTTACTTTTCTTTGACATTTGTACCATTCGTTGTTCTGCACCTGCAGAAAGTAAGTTCTCCCTAAAATTTTTTATTTACTGTTATCCACTATCACGGTTGGTCCACCAAAATTGTGTTCTTTGGTTAGAGACGGAGTGGAGCCCATTATTTAGAATTGGTGGTTTCATTTTTTTTTCTTTTTCCCTTCACTAGGAAACAGGAAGTGTTACAAAAAGGCAATCCAATTGGTCAAAAAAATTGCACGAGTAGTTGCACAAAGCCTCTTATTATTTGATGTATATATACTTTTTAATTATAAATTGATTCGCATCGTTTACTAAGATGTGTAGATGGTTGTTATGTTATCCCCTAAATTTGTTGCAGATATTTTTTATATTTTAGTTTTTAAAAGTTCTTTTCGTTCTTTTTGCTAGTTATCATAATTCATGCTTTCGCAGTTCATGGATGCTCCTGGGCGTACCTGTTGGCTTGCCGTCAAAGGTGCAGTTCGCTCGACAAGTTTTTTGTCTGCCTTTGTTGGCATTTTCCAGGTGGTTTTTTTGAACTTTATGGTTTATTCACGTTAATATTAGTTGAAATTTGTAACATAATGTTTTGAATTATTTGGGATGATGGTAGGCGGTCATTTGTTTGCATAGGAAAGTTGCAACCAAGGACCACAAACTCGTATATTGGGTTGCCGGTGGAATATCTGCCCTCTCAGTTCTTTTAGAGAAGAAGGGAAGACGATCTGAACTAGCCCTCTATGTTCTTCCACGTGCAGTTGATTCTTGGTGGTATATTTTGGTCAACCGCCACCTGCTTCCAAACATAAAAAATGCTGAGGTATTTACTTACATCCAAATTAAATATGGTTGTTCAAAATTAGAAGTTAATGCTTTGGAGCAGGAAACAGTTGATCACATCTCTTTTAAGTTATTCCTGAAAAACTTGTCTGTTAAATCATCGATTGATCAAAAAGTTTAAGTTGTGGACTTGGAAATTTTTTCGAACCTCAACAAGTGGAATTCATATTAATCGAGGAGGAAATAATATTATGATATAACCTCCCAACCTCTTGAACGTACCATATTACTTTTTTTTAAGAAATAAGGTAGTTTCTTTGATTTCTAGAAAAGACCTAATAATGAGTGGATATATTACCAAAGAAATTCTAACTTATAAAACGGAAATGACATCTGAAAGATAATTAAAAGATATCAATGACTAAACCAGATATCTTCTGATGTTTTCATAAATTTCTAAATAAAACTTTCATTCTTTGTTTTGGTAATATGAGCAGGTCTTCCTATTCTCAATTTGTATGGGAGGAATCATGTATTACTTGGAATATGAGCCAGATACTATGGCTCCTTTTCTCCGAGGTTTGATTCGTCGCTTCCTCGCAAGCAGAATCAGCAATTCTACCACATCTTCAAGTCGAGATGTTTCGAACTCTTATTTAAACACACTCGACGCCATGAAGAAACCAAATTTGGAAGATAACAGGGAAGTCGAAGCTGCACGGTCTGAGAAATACAACCTTGAATCAATTCCAGGTTTATAGAATATTGGAGCTACCAAATGCAAGGTCATGAGATACATGCCTTAACTTTATCTTAAATGAAATTCCATTGAATTGATTGATTGAACTATTAGGCAACAATGAATTTTCTTCATATACAAAATAGCGACATTGAATTTTGTTCTATATTGGCAATTGAAATACTGTCTATCAGTGATGGATCCTATCAGAACGACTTTATTGGTTGAACCATTCTATCTTGATCCTATCTCAAGATTCAAACATACAGGACCAAGTTTGTAGGCTATAATATTAGAACAATTGGTGAGGGCATGCATTTGAGAATTAACGAAAAAATGTCCCAGCCCCTAGGAAAGGCATTTTGCCATAATTCTTATGATTTTTGGGTTTTGCTAAATTTTCAAATGACTCCCTCATTAATGTTATCATATTCAATTTCTCTTATATGTATCTCTAGATCTTCTAATAACCACAATATTGTTGTATGGGTCTAGTCCAAATAGTGTAGAAATAATAGTGTACTCATTTCATTTATTATTTGATTCGTTATTAATTAATTTATCAATTTATTATTCATTATTTCGAGCATCCATATAATTCTTAAATGATGGTTTTATGAAAATTAGTATTAAAAATTTTCGTTTCTATTCCTTGGTTAGTATTTTTTTAGCATTTGGACGTTTCTAATTGTAGTTCTTCTTAGGTTATTTTACCATGAAGTTTCTACTTTTTTAAAAAATCTTAAAACTTGACAATCAAACGACCTCAAAATGAGTTAGGTAAACATAACTTAGGAGTTAAAAGCATCCCTCATTCTTTTATTTCCTTGAGATTGGTAGTCTAAGTATCGATTCGTACAATTTTTTATTCTTTTAAAAAAAATCCTTATTTTTAATTTTATTTTTAAGCATTTTTGTAGAAATAATTTTAAATGATAAAATTGTAAAAAAAATGTTAAAGAAATATAGCAAAATGTTATCAATTATTTGCGATGGATCACAATACACGGTAAAAATTTATTTTATTTATAAATTTTGCTCTTTTAAATCTATTTTTAAAAATTCAGTGACAAAAAAAGTTCAATTTTAAAAGTTCCTATAAATTTAGAGACTAAAAAAAGTATGATTTTAAAACTTAGGTATCAAATGCAAATATTCTCGATTTATAGAGACTAAAAAAAGTATGATTTTAAAACTTAGGTATCAAATGCATATTCTTTAGAACGGAGAGACACAAAATGTAATTTTCTCTATAAATAAATAATTTTAAAAAAAAGTGAAAAACCGGCTTTTTAAAAAGAATGGAAACCGACCCGAAGTCTGGATTGTATAAGAAAATAACAAACCCGGTCCAATAGAACCGGATGGAGAATCCCTAGGGTTTTGACGGTGGCCACTATATATGAAATTTTTAGTAGCTAAACGAACATAGAAGGAACGAAGTGCTTGGAATTGTAGAAGGGCCGTAGAGAGAAGAAAAAGGTTCATTTTGATTTCAATTTCCTCAGTTTGTCATCTGCTTGCTTTAATTTGACTTTCGTTTCCTGATAACCATGCGATGTTAGATTAGGGTTTTCAGTTCCCTATATACCAGTCCTACTCAAGCTGTTTAGAGGGGTTTTTGGGTTTTCTTTTTTGTTTTCCGCTTGTGATATTTCATCGAGGGATTTGGTTTTCTTTTTTTGATCGTTTTCGTTTTGGGTTTTGTTTCCAATTCTTGTTGGCAATGTTGTGTTCATATACAAAATAGTTAAAACTAAGTTTGATGTATTTGTATGTCAGTGTGTTACTGAAATTTATCGGGGTTGAAGTTACACATCTACCAGTTTTTGTGACATTCAGGGCATAAAATGATGTTTCTTTTCTTGGTTGGAATATTATCTCAATTGGTTGAGCAGGTAAGCCATGAAGCACAACAATGTTATCCCTAGTGGGCACTTTAGGAAGCACTGGCAAAATTATGTTAGAACTTGGTTCAACCAGCCTGCTCGCAAAACAAGGCGAAGGAATGGTGAGTGCCTTGGTTTTTTGCTTGTTCATCCACGGTTAAATTTGTATTGTTTTGTTAATAGATTTTGATTTTTCTTATGTAAATGGTCACTAGCTCGTCAAGAAAAGGCTGTGAAAGCTTTCCCTCGGCCTACTGCTGGACCACTTCGACCTATAGTCCATGGACAGACGTTGAAGTATAACATGAAAGTGAGGGCTGGTAGAGGCTTCTCTTTGGAAGAGTTGAAGGTGGGATTGTTTTCAATTTTTTGAGTTTTTTGGATGATCTGCATATATCTGTTTATGTTTTTTTTTTCGTTTTATATTTGGACTAATAAAACATTGATGAAGGATGAGCATCAAGTCTTTTCAATTTTGAATGAACAGAAGCTTTATGTATAAAAATCTTCGTGTGTGCTCTAGGTGTATACTTGGTAAAATTGTCACTTGTGGAAGTCTTATGAGCATGATATCGAGTAGAAATATTTGATGTATTAGTACGGTTGTGAATGTCTACAAATGTATATCCTTTTTCGAGTGTAGAGTCAAGTAATGAATTCAAGGACACATTTGCACAACTAATGATTGTTTGGATTCTATAGAGATCATTCTTTGGTCACTATTCAAGTTGATTGACAATTTATTTCATTAAACCAGGCAGCTGGTATTCCAAAGAAATATGCACCAACAATTGGCATTGCAGTTGATCACCGCCGCAGAAACCGCTCCTTGGAGAGTCTTCAAGCTAATGTACAGAGGTTGAAGACCTACAAGGCCAAGGTGGTCGTCTTCCCCCGACGTGCCCGCAAGTTCAAGGTAACTCTCCTAAGTTCCTATTTCCAAAGCAATACAATTCATTAGTTACACCACCTATATCTCTGATCATTTACATTACCTGTTAATGTAGGCTGGCGATTCTATTCCTGAGGAACTAGCAACTGCGACCCAAGTCCAGGGCTCTTACATGCCTATTGGATTAGAGAAGCAATCAGTGGAGCTTGTGAAGGTCACAGAAGACATGAAGTCTTTCAAGGCTTATGACAAGCTTCGTGTTGAAAGAGCAAATGCCCGTCATGTTGGAGCTCGGTTGAAGAAGGCTGCTGAAGCAGAGAAGGAAGAGAAGAAGTAAATGGTTCCTAGTTTTCAACTGTGCGCCCATATGTTTTTTGTGATAATTTGTTTGGCCTTTAAATTTATTATCCTCCCTTTTCCCTTAATATATGCAAACCTGAGTTATGAGTTCGTTCAATTTTGAAATGATTAGAGATTTGTTTTTATGCCATATCAAACATACGCAGATTTCATATATGTTGCCTCTTTTGGGTACTTTTCTCGTGCATTTTCGAGATGGCTATCTTGTGACAAGCAGAAACCTATGTGCTCTCTATTTATCTATGATTATGAATGAAAGGGCAATCAAGCATTTTATCTAATGCACTTGGAGAAAAGATGTGTACAAACATCAAATTGGAGGGGGCTTATCAACCTCTGATTTGTTCTAGCTCGATGCTCGAAAGCACCATCATTTGTAATAATGTATCCAATGACTAAAAGCATCTGACAACCAAATTGGACATAACTCAATTGGCACAATTGGCACACCAGGAGGTTAATAACTATTGGGTTTGTTTTTCAAATCTTTTGAGTCTCAATTGTACTAATAAAGAAAAAGAAACATTGGCCTTTAGAAGAAACAGGAACTTAGGAGATATAGGTGGTGAAATATTTATGTTACAATATAGATGAAAATGCAACCCCCTTGTCTAGTTTCCGTTTAGGGTAAACCCTTCCTCTTCATTTTTCACTAAGTAATATTGAAAATTTGGTACTTGCCATGCAACCTAACCTCTACTTTTCGCCACAGGTTGATTGGTACTGTTCTTATAAGTAATATAGATGAACACGTTTTTGACAAGTCTATGAAACAATGGAACACATTCTTTTATGGAAGTAGACCATGAAGAGACAATGTACTTGGGATACAAAAAACATCTTAACAAGATTACAGAGAAATGAATACATAATTGAAACAAAAATGCAAACACAGTATTATAAGAACATTCTTTGACAAACTCACTCTTCAAGAATGACTGGCACAAAAGATGGTCCCAAATTTACCGATCATCAAGAACACATTTCAAAGTTCTGTCAAGAACACATCATCTAAGAGATGGCTAGTATGCAAAACAGGAACCTGCCTAGCAATGGTAGCGGAACATGGGTTGACGTCTAAATTAGATGAACAGAGAAGGTGAATTGTTGTAGGAACTGCGACCTCCACATAACGCACCCCCAGAAAGACCCCTAGAAACAGAGGCATTGGACTCTGAAATTCTCTCGACACGAAACCTGTGGAGTAAGAAAATTCGGTTCTATATTCTGGTTTCCAAGTAACAAAATCCATCGTCTTCAAGTACACGCCTATTCCAGTGTCAAAATCAAAAGACTATCTTCTCCCCTCCTGTACGTACCATCCCGAACAACTGTTGTTATTCAAAGAATAATGATAACAGTTCATGGACATGGAAGCATAGAATATGCATTAAAAAGTTAGGCCGTACAGGAATTTACCATAGTACCTTAAAAACCTAATCAGAAAGATCAGAATCAGATGCTGGAATTTGGCGAAAACGAGAAAAGTGGCGCAAGTAGGACATTTCATTTTTATTTTGAGGTGTTGATCTCTTCCGCTTCGCAGAGAATCCATTACCAGAAAGTGAAGCAAATAAATATCCCATGTCCATTTCCTTGGCTACCGTACTATCATCCGCAAAACTGCATTACATCAGCAATTAGTGAGATATTGGATTCATGGATGGATAAAATAAAATGATCAATTTGGGGTAATCAAGTAAAGCAGGAGCCTTAAAGAACATTTTCCTTACAATTCAGTGCAGATAATTGAAAGAGTTGATCTACTCTTTCAGTATTTTTTGTTATTAACCTCTGAATTAGCATGAACACAAAGACACCTTTAGAAGAAACAGGTTCCCAATTACCAAGACTGTCAATTACCATCTATATTAAAACAGGTTCCATGCTTTTATAATAAGAGAAGAGAATGATTGGCCCAATTTGGGTACTCAAAAAGAGTGGAACTTGATGTTTAAGAGGGTACTCAATTTGGGTACTCATCGAACTAATTCTATATCACAAATGTCCATACTTTTTAACTTTGGCCACTTATTACCCTCTTGTCTTGATGAGCCTGATTGGAATCTCGAGTTTCCTTATGAGGAAGAGAATCGATGTAGGCTCATTAACAGTATGGTTGTAAATTACTTGTAACTTTGTTTGATCTGTTAGTCAAATTGGTTTTATTAGTCAGTTTCTTAGTAAGTTAGTGGGCCACCGGTTTATATGCTTGAGTAGTAATCTTTGAAACTAGCCTTATTCTCAAAGCAAAAACCTCCACTAATGAAGGCTAGGCTTCTTGGACCTGAATTCACATAAACTTTGGGAAATTAATTAAATTGTTTGCCATCCCAGCGACATGGGAATGGAGCATCAGAAAGCTAATATGTCACGGCTGAAAATGAATTAATTGATTTTCAGAACTTTTAGCATCAGTCACCCTTCCACCCAATATTTTCATGTCTCGTTTATACACAATATTGACATACAATATAGTGGAGAAACTATTTTAATGCAGAATTAAAGAAACTCAGATATAACATAATGAATAAATCAAAACCCAAAAGCAAGCAAAAATAACTATACCGTTCACGGATTGTCTTGAAAGCTTCTTTAGTTGCATAAGGCAACCCTGTTTTCGGGTCACGATACCTTCAGCATAAAAAACATTAATTAAACCTGTGTGTAAAGCTCCGAGGATTGCACCTTTTCATGCACTTTACTATTTAAAATAACAATGATAAAATCTCTTCTGATCTATATGGAACAGAGGATTGATCTTTAGCAGTTGCATTTCAATTGCAAACAATTGAACTAGGATGACAAACTACGATGAAACAAATAGCAACGAGAACTTACCTTGCAGGCAAACCTGTGATCACACACACAGCTTTCTCTGGATCTAGAAAGAAAAAAGGGAAAAATATATATTTAGGTTTTAAACTTTAAATAAACTTTAAGGAAAAAAAAAACACGTATACTACAAAATAGTATACTAGATTCTCTCCATGTTTCCTGGGATAAGAAATGAATCATTGTATGCATAACAGAATACAGAACAAGGTAAGATCAGCACCTACATATTCTTCAAAGACAAAGGAACGGGTAGAGAAAAACTAAAAAATTAATGGAATTAGTTTGATACCTTACATGGACATTCCAAGGGACACTAGATCTCATAACTAAATCCGATCCATTTGTTTTTAACTTGTCCTATTTAGATTTTAGAAAAGGGGAAAGAAAAATGTTTCTCATAAGAAGTCTTACTCTTCATTGAAAATTTGAGAGGTTACCGAAAGTGAGAAACCAAAGGAAGGGAACAAGGTCCTGGTAAGAACAAGATTCATATTCTTTTTCTTTTTGACATAAAACATATGTGATAGAATGAAAGAGACCTTGTAAACACAAGGAAGCAGGACGCTGGGCACTAAAAATGCTTTGAGAATTCATTGTAACTAAAATATGCAATGAAAGCTATTACCTAAAAAATTGGTAACAAAGAAGTTTCGAAAACTTTTAGAAGCATTGGTACAATCATTTCAAGATGGCTAGATGTAAAGCTTCTGGATGGTGTTCATTTGCTAAATTATTTTCTTACTTCAATTTGCAAGAACTTTATAAGAATTAGAAGTCTTTTATCTTTCATTAATTGTTGCCTTTTATTTCCCTTTTATCTTTCAATAATCACGCTTTTTCATTTTCCTTTTATCTCCCTCTTGGAGTTTGTCTTTGAGCTAAGTCTCTTTTTATTAACAAAAAATATTTTATTCAAAATAATATTGGACAATTATATATAAATAATTAATTACATGGAACTGATGTGGTTGAAAGCTCTGCCTGAAACGATGACCCTTTACTAAACTCTAGATATGAGCAACCTGCAACAAAATACACCAATGTAACTCAATTACAAACATGGACATATTCTTTTATGAAAGAAGACAAATTTGAATCACACTTCAGATGGTACCATTTCTTGACAAGTATCGTATCCGTGGACCATTGTACACAGCTTTATGCACAATTGCTCTCTTTTTGACTTCTTCTTCCCTTGCCAAAACACGCTCCAAATTCCTCAAGTTCATGATTTCTTAGATATGGAAAGTTGACATGATTCAAGAGAAAATGAGAAGATTCCTTCAAGTATCCACCTAGTGTTGCAACTTACAACAGCATACATTAACCATCAGTTTCACCTGTTTGAGCAGCTTCAAGAAGCATTTCTTCCTGACTCATCTTCTTCTCTTCACCTGGATTTTTCCTCTTGATTGGCTGGTGGACAAGAAAGGATAGTCTCACTCATATCTAGTACTAAAAAGAATCATTTTGAGGAAATTTTCAACATTGCAGAAAAAGAAGCAGGAAATGATCTTTTCAAGAAAGCCGGAGAAAATGTGGAATTATTAATTGAAACCGCATAAATAGGACATGAATTCATTTAATATGGATGTTAAGGCTTTTCATATAGAAGATTTGGCATAGGGGAAAGCAAAGCAACTTCAAGGCAAAAAAAAAAAAAAAAAAAACAATTAGAAGACATCTGAAAGTTAGATGCTAGATTTCTCACTTCTACATGGTGCAAAACCTTTAATACTTATTGAATCGTGAAGTTTTTTTATTAGCAAAATTGGAGGCCTTTTTGTAAGCTCCTTTGGCTTAGGTTGGACGTATTATTAACCGTATTGATTTCTTACTCTTCTGAATACAACGTCATTTGCCTTATCTCTAAGAAACAATATTCACTTGGTATGAAGGGCATCGATTCTAAACCTTAGGTAGGACCTGAAGTGTATACATTAAAGTAGTAAAGAAACTAGTCCAATAACTTTCTTAGGAGAATGCCTTATTTAACCCAAAAACAAAAAACTTCTTTTTTCATATACTCAACACCACTAAAACCATACAAATGGAGAGCCAATTTTGGGTGCCATAAAATTCAAAATTACTCCAAAACAAACTAATTGGAACTCAGAAGATTTTGTTTTCTTTTTCTTTCTGCAGGGTTTTTCTTTTCTTTTTTTCTTCATTTCATCTCGTCCCTAAAACACATAATGGATCTATAGATTGAAACAAATATTCTGATGTGGCACAATAGATGAGTAACATAGGATGACAACATTTTTCAAGTAGTTGAAGGATATATGAACCAAAACAGAACTACAGAAGTTTTTACTCCATCATAGCATCACCCTATTCAATCAAGAAACTGCCTTCAAGAAAAACTCAAACTTCTCTAATGGTTTTATCTTCTTCCCACAAATCAAATGTCTCGATCAGGACTCACCTTCATTGTGGCTTGCAAAGCTGCACGAATAGCATCCCTCTCAGCTTGCCTAACAATAACTGAAGTTCTAGTGGATTTCCTCACGGTTCTTTCAACTTCCGTATCATCCGGTGTATCATGATGTTCAGGAGGCGTAGAGTGATCAGTTGATGCTTCATCTTTGGAAGGTTTCTCGATTTTGGAAACAGCTCTTTTTTTATTCTTGTTCTTAGAAGAAGTCTTTCCAGGAAATATTAATCGCTTCTTCGTTTGTGTTCTGGAAGAAGACTCAATTTTAAAACAGAAAATTGAAATATATCTAATTCAATAACCAAGCACTTCAGAGAAGAGAAAACCTCTCATCTACTTCATTCTCAGCTTCTTCCTCTGGTTCAGACTCCTGTCCATAAAAAGTAGTCATGTTATGAAACACATTTTATGTTGAACAGAATAAGCTGTGAAAAGGAACTGAAACATAACTTACATCTTCATTGAAATCACTATCAAATTCATCAGCAACCTCGGGTTCTTCTTCATATTCGTCATCAACCTCATCCTGCAAGGAATTTGGAAGATGGACAAGTTCAGAAACGATATTTCATTAAGTCAAAACTCAAGCCCCATAATTGGGTGGACACAGTGCAGCAATCTAACAGAGGTCATCCAGACCACGACTTCATAAGCGAAAACAACTGTGGAACCAAATCTAAGTGAATGTGCACATGATCGATTTCAGTGAAATCTTCAAAATTGAACATTAATCGCGCGCATGACCATTGAAGAGCAATTTTACTATTGAGCACTGAAGAGCAAAGAGAAACGATTGTAACTTCATATCGTTCCTAAAGAAGCAAAAACGATACTAAATTTCTTTAAACATACATCTTTGAGAGCATCCTGATTCCAAAACACCTCGTCTTCTTCAACTTCCTCGTCAAGCAACTTGGTCATCCTATAACAAATAAAAACACCCCAATTCATAAATACACACAACTTGAAACATCTTCCATCAGTTCATTGGCAATTTACAACAAAATCCATCCCCAAGAAAAGAAAAGCTAGGCAAGTAGTCCGGTACCTCTTTCCTCTAGTCAACCGAGAAGAACGATCAAGAAAAACGGGAGCATCTTCTTCTTTGGAGGAATCCATGACTGAAAAAAGAAAAGAAAAACGCTGGAAAATGAAGTACAAGACTTGGAGAAATCACAACCGACCACTGATGGCCAAAATTCGGGAGCGGATTATGAGAACTCTCCGGTGGCTGGAACTCGAATCGGGCAGTGACGATAACTTAAATTGATCTGTTGTAAGGTTAACGTAACGATGGAAAGGCGGGAAAATTTGCTCGATCGGATTCCGGAATGCACCACCTTGAGCCCTTTGTTTCCCTCTAGGTCGCACAAACCGCACACTTCTTTATTGCTATGTGCACCTTATTAATTCCTTAATAAAAATTAATGAAAAAAAATGCACTTATTAATTTTTTAATCATAATTTATCACACGTCAATTTTTTGTTAATTTTTTTATAATAGGAGTCTCTTTTTTTTCATTTTTATTTAGGGGTTGTTTGGATTTTGGAATAAGGAATATATTTTGGAGTATAAATGAGTTTGGTTCAACCACATGTGTTAAAGATTTTCGTGGTTCAAACTTTTCTATTTATATTGAAAAACCTCTTATTCAATTAATTAATATAATTATAAATTTTTTTTAAAAATAAATTGTAAATCTCAACTTAAATAACATAAAAGTTGTGTTAGAAAAGAACTTTAACCTTTCGTTAAATATCTATTTTCTAAAATTTTAAAATGGTTAGAATCTGAATTTTGTTATATTTTATAAAAAAATATTGTAATTTACAATTTTACAAAAATTGTGATTAGAAAAAGGAAAAAGGATATATTGAATAATTGATTTAAGTTTAATATTTAATCAAAAAAACATTGTGACCGCAAACGCGAGCCTGGCTGAACGATAGAGACCTTCTAGCAAAAGCTATAAACTTTGAAGTAGAAGAAGGGGAAATCCAAGCAAACGGTAAATACAAACTTGTGATGATAGCTTCAACACCTCTGCCGCCATGGCAGCCACCGCTTCAAGCTCCATTGAGATTAAGGAGGAGTAGGTCCTTAATAATCCCTTACCGGAGACCTATTGGCTTCGTTCAGGCATACCGTCGCGGCGGCGGCAACAACGACGCTTTTGGCGAGGCCTGGAACAAAGTATGGCGAGGCGCCAACGATGGGTTCGAAAAATTCGTATTCGAGGCGAGGAAAACTGCGGAGCGTCTTGATAGGCGTTACTCTGTATCGCGCCGTGTTAGTTCTGTTGCTCAATCGGCGGCCGACCGGGCGCGCGAGATTGATAGGGAGTTTGGAATTGGATTGCGTTGGCGTAATTTTACATTGGATTTTAGCAGAAATTGGCCAACGGTTTGTACTGCGGATTGATTGGTATTCGTGCTTGTGAAATGAATTTGTGTAGATAGGGCCTGCTTAGTTAATATGGATTGTGGAAGTGAAGTTTTGAAATGTTCTGAAGGATTATTCTTAGTTAGTTCTCTCTAAGATCAGCAGTCAGTTTGAGTGTCAATGCTTGATGTAATTTATCCAATATATTTATAAGTTTTCACTGAAGTAGAATGAAAACCATAGTTTCTCTTTTTCTTGTTTGTACGTAATACTGGGTGTTCTTATCTTTGAAAAGGAATATTGAATTTTGTTATTTTCTCAAATGTTTTGTTGTCTAATGTCAGCGCCGTCTCTTATTACTCACTCTTATTTCCCTTGGTTTTTGCAGTATAGGAGGCAACTCAATGAGTTTATGGACACGCCATTAGGAAAAAGTTTTGTGGTACGTGGTATAAGCTTTTATTATATATATATATATATACACGCCATATGGTCTTGTTACTAAGATTCATGGTGTCACTGATGGTCTGCCTTTAGCTTGTTTTTAGAATGGCAGTAATATGAGATCACTTCACTTTATTTTTAAGACATGAACCGAGGCATTTTTTTGAAGATCAACTCGAGAAATACATTGAAAGTCCTACTTTATTTATGATGCCCCAAATAGAAGCTACCAAACTCTCCTATTCCAAATGTTCTATCCTACTTACAATTAGAAGTTTTTTTGTTTTCTTAGTCATTAGTCCCAACAAATGCTAGAAGAGATCAAATCTGAATCCAGCGACACATATTTCAAGTTGTACTAGCTAAATGGTGGACCTATCCTATTTCTAAGGTCTAGAATATTTCAAGCTGTATTTTCTATGTTTTTTTCACTCATAACGTACTCCAATCCATACTATATAGGCAGTATATTAACACAGAAAGATGTACAAAGGAGGTCCAGTATCCACCAAAAGATAAATTGAGGAGATTACAAAATGTTTCCCAATTGATTATGTAATTTCAAACATCTAGAATTAGCCATGCAAGGAAATGCAGTAGCAAATAAGATTCTTCACATGAGATCATTCTTCGGACTACAATAAAGAAGAATAGGATAACTTACAAAAAGCGTTTAGAATAGGATAACTTACAAAAAAATTTAGACTTAGCTAGCAAGGAAATGTTCTATATCAAGACTAAAGAATTTAGAATTTGAAGCATTTGAGATATTCTCCAGTGGTCTTCAAACTTTAATCTATATGTGAATGCCTATTTGCTAAATTTTGGCGAATAGATTGAGAAAAATCCTCCTAGTACCCTGGTACAGTTTCTAACTCATAAGTAGCCTACATGGGAGGAAGAAAAATTTTGGATCAAGTGCTAATTGCTAAAGCGGAAACAAGAAGATGTGATCTTTAAGATAGTTTTTGAACAATCATGTTGATTAGATTTTGGAAAAGCCTCTACGATCATGCTGATTGGGATTTTCTGGATAAGATCCCCTTTGGAAGAAGGGCTTTGGGTTTCAATAGACATCTTGGATTTGGATCTATATTAGGACCATTTAACTTTTCTATAATTGTCAATGGGAGACATAGAGCGTAATTTTAACTTACAGGGGTCAGGGGTCAGGGTCAGGGGTCTTAGACTACGAATAAAGACACTAAAAGAATTTTCTCCACCTAATTTATTCTTCTCTTTCTTTTTCTCATGTATCACCTCTTTTCATTTCCTTGTAGACCATATTCTTCCTTTGGTTTGCTTTGTCTGGATGGCTTTTCCGGTTCTTGATATTTGCAACGTGGGTACTACCATTTGCTGGTCCGCTACTCATTGGGACTTTTGCCAATAGCCTCGTAATAAAGGTATGTGACTTTCTCGTCCTTTGCTGTTGTATAAGTGATATTGTGCATTTGTATAATTACTGATATCTTAACAGCTTTGTGTGATGATTATGCTAATCATAGTTAAAAAATGGTCTAGACACTTAAAGTTAATCTGGTTAAAGAAGCCACCTATGATACCTTGTAATGATTACTAAAGCTAATGATATCTTAGTGAAGAGTTGTATCCAGACAATGAGGTAAATAACACTAATATTTTATTCTGGGAAGACCCGTGGAGAGTAGCCTATAATGCCTTTTATACCTTTATTTTATTTTTTAGTTTTTTTTTTTTTTTTTTTTTTTTTAATTTTTGAGTTTTTGAGTTTTTTTTTTTTTTTTTTTTTAAAAAAATAAAGGATCAACTTTCAAGTAATAGGAGTGTACCTAAATCATCAATTTCAATATCATTAAGTGGTCGAAGAAAATTAAGATTCCTTCCTGCCGGGAAAATTCTGCCACACTCCCATTTTATGGAAGATATCTGGTACGATCTAGATTTAAGGAATAATCGTGGAGGTTCCTGTTCTTCCCAATTCATATAGTCATATTCTAGAATTCCATTTTTATAATCAAATGTTCATCACAACTTGCGTTTCATTTTTGCCTTTAACCACAGGAAATCTTAATCCCTGCTCATTTGCCGTTGCCTAACTGTAAGGCTATTTCTGTAACTGCTGCTACAATTTCTTGGCTGAGTAGTCCCTACGCTTGAGAAATAGTTTTTAGATTCATAGATTTTGGAGTCAATTTTTCTTTTCTCTTTCCAGCAACGTTTCAGCTTTTGTTAGCTAGTCTACAATTCCTGTTTATTTCAGGTGCCTCTTATTCCAAAAGGATAAAAAAAATAAAATAAACAAATCCTGATTAAGACTTAGAATTCTGGAGAAGTTTTTGTGATGATAACTAGTTGAAGGGGGACACTCTTTTGGAAGCCCTTTCCTTTGTGATTCCCTTTGAATGTGCAGACAAATGGATATGGCCCAAGTGTCCATAAAAATATTTCTTTGTCATCTCACTCGATAAAGACTTGTTCAAGAGGTAGTACAATTTTTAGGAACCAATGTACACTGATATTTGGTGAGATAAATATTCTAAAATATTTAATCTTTTTTCAGCGGGAGCTAAGTCACACTACCATCAAGCCAAAAGAAAAGATTCACAAACCCTCATTTTTTTTTTTTGAAAGACATACATACGGATTTGGAGACGAACCAAAATGCTTCTTAGGCTAGCTCTTTCTTCAATATTGAAGTTTGGAGACCCAATCCGGGTTAGCTGCCCCATGCCACAAAATACTGGAACTATATGCTGTCCATTTCCATCTTGGGAAGTGGCTCTTCCAAGCAAAATGAATCTTCTTCTTTCCATCATATTGAACGTCACTGATATGCAAGAACAGAAGCTCTTTTTCTCTAGGTTCCAAACTATTGTACTTCTCTAGTCCAGCCTAGTGGGATTTGGGACTTGAGTTTCGAGGAAAAACTGAAGACAACATTGTCTGTAAGATTCTTCTCAATCTGACATCCCGGCCTTGTGATTTGTCTTTTAGTTTATCATGGGGCTTCCTGTAAGTTTGTTGAAGGCTTTCTTCTTTTTGGCCTGTATTCTTCATTAGCTGTGTTTGTCTCCTTTTCTTGCCTTCTATTTGGAGATCTTGTATTTTGGAGCAGGGGTCTCTTTTCATTATATCAATGAAATATTGGTTTCCGTTTTAAAAAAATAAAAATAAAAAGTTTATTTAGTGGTAGAGGAAAAATATCATAAATATTAGGTTTAAGCTAAGCAGCACAGAGTGTGTTTTAGAGATAACATGGATATTTTCACTCTTTTCTTTTTCTTTTTTCCTTTCCTCTTTTTTTATCATACACTATTACGGTTTACTGTTAAGTTAATCAACTTTGTTAGAGTTACATGTGAGCATTGGAAATTCTTTTTACGATTGAATTTGAGATGTCATCGATCATTTTGCTTGACATTGGTCAAGGTCAGGATGATATTGATTATGAAGTTAATTTATAGGGTAAAATAGATCTTTGGTCACCGAGGTTTGAGTTTGATACCTATTTGGTCATTGAAGTTTCAAAAGTAACATTTTTAGTCTCCAAGGTTTGAAATTGTTTCTAGGTTGAATTTGACTGTTAGTTGACTAAGGAAAATGACGTAGCATTGGTGAAGTGGTAACTTTTTAATGATGTTTATTGTTTAATAGGTCTTTAAACTTTCAATTTTGTATCTTACAAGTTCATAATATATCCAAGATTTCAAAAAAAGTTAATGGATCTTTTAGACATTAAATTAAAATTTATGCCTAATAGAGCTCCAAAACTTCCATTTTTTTTCATAATAGATTGGTGAATTTTACAAAATGTCATATAGGTCAAGGACCTATTAGATAAAAAGTTGAAAAATTAGAGTGCTATCAGACGCAAAATTAAAAATTCAATTACGTATTAGACACAAAATTTGCGGTTAAAGACCTATTAAACTTTTCTTAGAGTTCAAAGTCTTTAGATATACCTTGAACATTTTGTTGATGTTTGAGTACTGAGTTGAGTTCTAAAGTATTGAAGTTCTTTGATAAATTTGCAAAAGAGAAAAAGATGGAAAAATGAAGTTCCTCTATAAATGTGTCCATTTCAGTAGCGAACATTATTAATATTGAGTTTATAAAAATAATAATAGAAGAAAAGAAAGAATAACACTGGGTATACGTGGAAAACCCTAGTTCAGGGAGAAAAAACCACGATATGAATATTTTGTATATCTCTGTAATAAATTAA